>JAVJIF010006256.1:0-213730 GCA_038442645.1 Agave tequilana | reverse complement strand
CTTTTCATTTTCCGTTGTTTGTTTCGCTGAAAAACAAGTTGCAAAATGTAACTCTTCTTTTCCCACTTGCAGTTGCTACAGTTAAATTTGTGGTCATGTAGATCTCACTTTTACACTCATATTTTCCCACTTGCAGTTGCTACAGTTAATTTTGTGGTCATGTAACTCTCACTTGTAGTACACTTACAATTCAAAACAGTTACTTGATAATCAATATATAATTTAATATTATTAAATATTTAATATTTTAAATAGTATTCAATTTCTTATTTAATTATTTAATTATTTTATATTTTTAATCTTTGATTTTTTATTGATTTTAATATTATTTTAATATTTAATATTTTACTATTTTAATTTAATATTTTTATTTAATATTTTATTTAATACTTTATTATTTTATTAATATTTATTCCATTTTATTATTTTATTTAGAGTTAATACTTTATTAATATAACAATATTATACTTTAATAAATAAAAATTATTATATATTTAATTATTTATTTTTTAAAAATTTACTTTATTAATATCATAATATATTTTATTATTATATTAATATTTTATTATGTTAATATTGTAAAAATAATTCAGTATAATAATACTATAATGATAATTTATTATTAAATTATAATATATTTTACTTTGTTAATTTTATATTTCTATAATATTACAATAATATTATAATAAAATTTATATATAATAATTTTCAAGTATTTTTTATATTATAATATTATAACTATATTTTATTATTTTTGTATGATTTTTTAATATTTATATTTTTATTAGTATTCTTAAAATTTTATTAATGTTCTTTAGATTTTCTTAAAATTTTATATTATTTATTTAGTTAATATTTTAGTAATATTTTACTATTTATACTAATATTTATTAATATTATTGTTATAAATAAAATATTAAGATTATTAATTTTTATCTCAAATTTATTAGTATAATTTAATTTGTAATAGTAGATTTAATTTAATAATATTTATAATATTTAAATCACTGCTACAGTTAATTTTGTGGTCAACTTTTCCACTTACACTTTTACATTACCAACCAAACACCTTAAAACACAATATACTTTACCATTTACACTTTCACTTTATCAACCAAACACCGTAAAACACAATATACTTTTCCATTTACACTTCACTTTATCAACCAAACACCGTAAAACACAATATATTTTCTCTGTTACAGTTCATTTTTCCAATCTCATTTTACGACTTACGACTTGTTACGTTTTGCAACGAAACAAACAGGCCCTAAAACCCTATGTATAGTCAATATGCACATAGGGATACAGTCAGAAAGCTTGTGCCAATACGGAGAGGGACAAACATGACATCATTGATTAATAAGGTTAATTAATGAATTAACTAATTAATTAAGTAGCTATTACTTTTATGTGGAGAACATTAATGGAAGGGGAGCTAGTAGGAAGAAGCCACTAATCCTATAAATTAGGCACCAAACAAGATCTCAACTTACTAAAATGCTTTTAGTAACGATTATGATTGCATCTAATTGCTAGGATTATAAAATTTTGGGTTGTATTATAAACGTAATAAGTTACCATAATTTCTTTGAAGCTTTGTGCACATGATTATAAGTTTAAGAGCTAGTTATGATCTTTGTTAAACATAAAAAATTTATTTGAACTTCGGAAAAAAAAAAAAAACTATCTTGTGATGCAATCTGTGATGTGTGTAGAGACAGGCAGTTTGGCAGATCCCAAGAGCTTAAAAGCATCCTTGTGTTTCCCATTAATGAGTTGTTTTAATGGCTAATCTTAATCTAATCCACTCTCTTTAAAATAGATTAGTACTTTTGTGCTCTTTAGTAGCTAATCATAATCTTAATGCTAATCTACTCTTTTTATAATACGTACACAGATACCAATGATACCAATATGCGCATTATGTGTTGATCAACTATTTTATTTTTTTTTCTGTTTCTTTATTGTTTTTCCCTCTTTTTATTTATTAATTTCTCTTTTCTATTTGTTTATTTTCATCGCTCTCTCTGACGGTGCGTTTGTGTTTGTTTCACCGAAAAAGGTGGTATTCTCTCTCTCCTCCCTCGGCTAGCCAATGATTGTAGACAAAGGCTGTGACTATAAGGGGTCGTTTGTTCGTGAGAAAACGCCTGCGAGAAATCTGACACGCAACTGTCACATCGACAATTTTTCTGGTCCCACGAGAAATCTGTTTGGCTGGCGGCCTCAGAAAACCACTATCATGAAGCGCGTCCTCACGTTTTCCTCTCTATTCGGTTTTCATCGCGAGAGGGCTGAAAACCATCAGAAGCCCGCTCGACGGGGGCCCCACTGAGGGAGAAACCCGCAATGATTGTGGATTCTGATATTTCAGAAAATGAGCCAAGCATGCCCTAAGTTGAACTAAAAAGTGTATTTAAAATCTCATAAACTGTCAGAGATTATTTAATTTTTCCTCTAAATTGATTTTTAGGGGAAAAAATCACTCTTCGGGGAAAAACTGACTTTGTGATTTTATGCAACTGCACTCAAAAATTTAAATAAAAATATGTTTTGAGATAATTCTTCATGTGAGTAAGTACATGGCTTTTATTCACCGAAATAGACAATGACGTAAACATGCATCTCTCAATCTAGAATGCTTAAAATCACAACTATATCCAATGAAAGTGTGCATCTTACGCTTGTCCTAATAATTATTGGTCTACACATTCGATGTGATATTTAGGTAACGAACTCTTCTTTTTTCTTTCTCTTTAGATTTATTTTTAATAAACAATAAGAAAATTAAAGAGAGAAGAAGATTCGTTATCCAAAAATAAAGGGATGAGCTGTTTCCTTCAATCATCAATTCATTGGCCCACATTCTCTCACCGGCCCAATTCATTCCTTTGGCCTGTTTGTTTGGCTGAAAGTAAGCGGGAAGAGGTGAATACGATGGGTCTCACTGTCAGTTTTTTTTCATTTATAAAATTATGTATGTTTTGACGCTGACGTCGACAAAACGTCAGCGATTCTTTCACTTTACTTTCATTGTAAAATGAGTGAAAACACGTGAAAAATTGTGAAAAACTGATAGACGACCAACAAATTTTCTCAAGAAAAACTCACCGTGTAGACCTCAGTGTCAATTTTCTAAATGATAGCAAACATTGCTTCCCAAATGATAGCTCCCTGCTAGGTGGGGCCATTATTTTAGAGAAAAGAATTGCAACTAATGTCAAAAAGAAGAAGAAAAAAAAAAGGAAGAAGAAAAAAAGGAAAATTTGTATGCAGCTCATCTCCACTAATTGCCAATCTTATTCATTCTACAGCTCTTTTTAAAAAATAAAATAAACTTTTTCAGCCTCAAAAACGTAGTCTTGCAAATTTGGCAATTACCATGATGATGTCTATTAAGATACTAACAATACCAAGTATTGATTTAAATTATTAGTTTGATATTATCGTTTGTTTCTATAATATATGGCTTTTTCTAATATTGTTGTTTATTTGCATGCCAATATTGTTGTTTTAATGATTTTGGAAGTATTTTCATAAAGTTTTACCTATTTTTATTTATTTATGTGATTTTTTTTAATTTTTGAGGAAAAGATAGGGAGAGAGGGCCTCAAAATCGAAACTTCAGCCAACATTATGATGAAACCAAAGCTTTTTTATATAATGTCAATATAATTTTCATGATTTTTTTTTTTTTTAATCATCCGCAATCACAAATGTCTCTTATCTTTCAGATAGAAGTTAGCGAGAAAAAAAAAGGAATAAAACGTGAATGAAAGTTGAAGAAAATAATAAATAAATCAAAATTGAAAGCAAAAGGAGTAGTGTTGCCTCTTGCTCAACACTTTCAATTATTATTATCTTCATGGCACCAAGAAAACTCAGGTTTTTTTTACTCTGACATGCAGTCCTCATGAGCTTTTTCAGTGCTCCACTCTGTTTGTTTGTTGTGAAAACTGAAAGGGGAAAATGTGTGAGAATTTTGAGCTAAAACTCAGAAAACAATCAAAAACTGATTATGTGAGGCTCATACACTTTTCCTTCTTTTGTTTTCTGACAGTACGGACAGGACCTCAGTGAATGTGATAGCTCATCACCTGCAGGCAACTCAATCGCACATCCACTCCTTTCTCCTTTCTCCTTTTGAGGAGGAAAAAAAAAAAAAAAAAAGCTTGCCCTCTTAAATTCAAAATAATAATAATAATAATAATAATAATTGGGTTGTGCTTTTTGTTTGTAGTAGTTGGCCTTTTTGTTTGTAGTAGTTGGCCTATAGTTTTCATACACGTACATGTGTGCCTTTTGTCAAAAATGGTGTGCAAAGCTTAAACAATGACATAAACGCAGAGCGATAGAGCTACGGCACCTCTTTTAGTTTAAATTTTTCAAAAGCCCTATGCATTGTTTTTTCCATGCCCAATCTCTCTCAAAGTGCAGAAGTTTCATAGTTTGCATCAAAGATTTCTTTCCATCATTTGACTCCACGTCCATGGTGAGAGAGAGAGAAAAAGAGAGAGAGAGAGAGAGAGAGATTTCAACCCTAAATCAGAGGACAAAGAAGTTTTCTTAGCAAGGAGAATTATTTTTTTAGTGCACATGAATCACAATAAGTCTTTTGCAAACCACATCTGCCCATTACTCTTTTGCAAACCACATCGCATATATTTCAAAGATTCCATCACTTACATCAGATAAAGAGATTCGAACGCACAACTTTTCAAAATAATAATAATAATAATAATAAGTATTATACTTCAGGAGCTAGAGCAAATTTTAGTAGATCATGCTCGTATTCTTATTATCTTTGTCATTGTCTTGAGGTTGACGTTTATGAGTCACATCTAAGCTGCGCTTTACATGCCATCAGTGTACGTTTTGAGGTAGACCACGATATCAGCATTGATGACATACGTAACTTAAATTCTAAGTAGTTAAGTTTTTTTTTTTTTTTTTTTCATTTATGACTCGAGAGGTATTGTTTTTGTATTCATTCTTAACAAAATTATAAAATCTCATCCGGTATACCCATCAAAAGGGAAAGAAGATTGTCGTGTTCGTGACATGATCTTTTGAATCCGGCGATTGTTAAGCTGACATTCGACAACATCAAAAGATTGACCTGTCTGTCTGCAATCATCTAGTAATTCCACCAATCAGCTTTACAAGTAGTGCTCCATCTCACATCACGATGACGAACATGACATACGGGTACCATGATCCAAACTTTTTAAAAAAATTTTTTTCTTTTCTTATTCTTCTTGTTTCTTATCTAATTCTTAAACGAGGCACTTGACTTGCCTAACTCATGTGCCACACGCAAATTAGTCCCATGCACATCAACAATCATCCTAGTCAGCACCACCATGCATGTCAACAATCCTGGTAGAATCCTTGTCATTCACACAATCATCTCACTCCACACACCCAAAACAAAAATAATGAGAAGAAAAAAAAAAATCTCATCCCATCATTAATTCATTATATATACAAGAAAAGAAGAAAGAAGAAGATTTCAAGTCAATGACATGACGTATTAAATTTGACAGTTATTAGACTGTTATCCGACAACATCAGAACGATTAAACTATTATTAGACTGACATCTGACAACATCAAAAAAGATTGACCCTACCTGTCACAAACATCGATTCACTAATCAACTTACAAGCAGTTCCTTTTCTCTACCAAGAAATAACTTATGGATTTTTTTTTTTGGCTCCAAGGGTTATTTGTTGTTCTTATCTAATTCTTAAAAGAGGCACTTGACTTGCCTAACTCATGTTCAACACGCAAATAAGCCTCCATGCCCATCAACAATCATCCTTGTCATCACCACCATGCACATCAACAACCCTGGAAGAATCCAGGTCATCACATCATTCAAGGTTATCTAAATCTCACAAGAAACACCCATGTATTTTGATTGAGATGTGGATGGGCTGCATGAATCTGTTGCATGAGATAAGATCATCACCTTCACAAGGTCTTCTTTCAACTTGGTTTTTGTTCCTTCACACAACTCCTCTCTTCTTTATCTGCCACCAACCCATTTGATTCTTTTCTCCCATTGCTTTCATCCTAAGAAAAAAGATACAATATTGATTAGTTATCAATGCTGACTTCATTAGTCCTCCACTGATCTCATTGTCAAAAAACAATACATGCACTTGAAAAACAATTAAGATCAGTAATAAAGTTAGTTGGTAGAGATAGAGCCAAACACACCACCACCACCAAGTTCTGGCAACTGGAGTGATCTGTATAAGCTCAACCACCACCAATTTCTCAAAAGCCTAATGAATCCAATGCAATCTAAAAGAAGAAGACCTCACAATCCCCTTGCAAATCGTCGAAGCTCATTCCACCGACACTTGACAAGTTGGTGCTCTGTTACTTCACCATTGCTGAGACCTTCTTGAGATGTAACATGCATCATTCGAAGCATACTGCTCTCGGATGGGCCATTGATGAAGTGTAGCTCTCAGAAAAGTTGTCAATAGACGAGCTAACCACTGAGCTAAGACACGAAATCATGCAGTTAATCCGTGCGTAATCATGTCAATAAACTAATTGTAATGATTCCATGAGAAAGGAAAACATGTAGACTTGATGACCGTCTTTAAAGATTAGCATTGACAAAAATAATTAGAAGAAGACAGCCGCCTAATTAGATCATGAAATGACTCAAATGGCTCTTAATGCCATGTATGATGCAACGAACTTCAACATCTAGAATGAGTCGCTCTCTTTCCTGCTACTTCAATACTGAGACTTTGTGCAAAGAGGATCTCAACATTCATATTATGCCAAATTTGCTTCCAACTAAAGCATTTGATGCTTCTAAGAAATGTTCTAAAATATTTACCACCCTTTGTCATGGATTTACAAAAGAAAAGACTAAAAATGTGAAACACAATGATATGTCTAAAAGAAACCCTGAAGTGGGACATTGGTGGGTGGATTCACAAAGAAAAGGTCCATTTTTTAAATGGAAAAGAACCTGGTTGTTATCCTTCTCACAAGTCAATGTTGAGTGAGCTAAACAACTACAATTGCTTCAACTCCTAAACTACATTGGTAGTGCACATAATGGATAATAATAGTTTGCCATTAGAGACTGGTCCAGGGTGGATGAGGATGACAGTTCATACCTAGGTTAAGACCTGGGGCCCACAATTAAGTCGCTAAGGACAGTGGCGGCGATTGCAACACCAAAATGAGGCCCTCGATGGGACCAGTATTAACCCAGAATGTTGTATCCAAGTCTTTTTCCAGACAATGGACCCCAAAAGGGGAAGAAGAGATAGATGCTTCCTTCTTGTTCATATTAATTAGTATGGTTTCATTTGTTCGGAGAGTCTTATCAGCAGAAGTAATTGAAGGATCAAACAGGTTCAGGCTCATCGTACCTTTGCTCCCTTATCACTTTTGTTGAAGCCACACATGCAACATGGCTCTCCGAGACAACCATATCCAGACTTCATTGGAGTTGTGGCGTCTTTATCCATAACAAACAATAACATGTAAGCGGCTTTTAGTGCAGGGTAGAGCTCCGCGGGTCACAGTCGAAGGCCAGTCCATGTTCATATAATAATTCCAGGGTTGCACAAAGTTGAGGCCGAAGTTTTGCCATCAATGACACTCTGAAGACGTCGGACTCTTATCCCTTGAATCAAATTGTGTTCATGTCTAATTCACCGGCTTGCGTAGAACAACTAAACTGCGAAACAGTTAAGAGATAAGGATAAGTCAGAGCTCGTACAATTAAGAATAGATTTGGAAAACTAAACAGAAACACTGTTCTTGTTATAAGGCAGATGCGATCAAATGCAATCATCAATGCAACACAAAGGGAACAAGCTAAATATCGTGAAAGAACAAAATTACTTCAGAGGACAGAAAATTGAAAGTACTTCAATAGCTTAGGGATTTTTCCATTAAACATTCTGGTAAAATTTTGTGGCAATGAAACAAGAAATTAGTGTACTGTTGATCAGTACTAATAACTCAAAATTTCGACAAGTGCAAGTCATTACAAAGTTCCTTTTTCTGTCTGTATCACGACAAATGAAAGATCTGCGGCTATCATATGACCATCTAGAACATATGACTGTATAAGGTCCATCTTGCTTGCTCAATCTTATCCAGTTTATCCAAAATGTAGGACCTGCATTTAAAACTTTAAATTCCAATAATCTCTTTTTTTTTTTTTTTTTTCTTTTTTCGGGAAGATTTTGTAGATAAGAGCGAATGAAATGGATGGCATATCAGGAAGAATCATAAAATCTGCATCAGGTTCAAAGGAAGATAATTCAGGTTCTGCAGTTCTGAAAACTAAGCTAAATAAAATCATCATTGCTAATAAAATAAAACAATCCTAAAAATCTGGAAAACATTAAGTTTCATGCTCGATGTAGAACTAAAATAGTATCTAACTCCAGCTTCCTCTCGTATTTAATCGATTATGCTGCATGCTGAAGCTTGTTATGATCGTAGTCTAGACAAAAGATTTCGATTACTGAATAAACTTACTACTACGACATATATCCTATCAATCAGCATTTTAACCCTGTCAAAAACTAAAATATCTTCGATCTTCACATATTCTTCCACATAAAGTGCCCTGCAACTGAAAACACAATCCTTTGTGCCTGCTCTCACTTGCTCAATGTAAAACTTCACGATTAGTTAGTCAACAAGAACAGAAGCTAATTGCTCTTAATCTGCAGGAATGGAACATGACTGCACTTAAAACACATAAACACAGACTTTGAAATCATTAGATTATACTATCCTTGGTGCCTGTCTCAATAGATAAGAATGATGACATGGATGGCATATCAAGAAGAATATAATCTGCATCTGGTCCAAAAAAGATTATTCAGGTTTCTACAGGTTTGGCAACTCAACTATGCAAAATCGTCGTTCTTAATAAAATAAGATAATCCAAAAAAAAAAAAAAAACTAGAAAAAGTTCATATTTCTGACTCCTTAGTTCCATGCCCAACTTCCAAATAAACTTTTATGTCACTGTGATAGGCATAATACTGTTTTAACTCTCAGGTTTCCTCCATGGTCATCATTTCATCAAATACACTGCATGCAGAAGCTTGCTGTGATTGCAGAAATGGCTACAGATAATACAGAAGATTGTGATTACCGTACAAACTTACTACTTCAATTTACATCCTATCAATCAGTTTTTTAACTTGTCAAAGACTATAATGTTAGGTTGCAGATATCCTCACATAAAATGCTTTATAAAATAAAGGCACTCATATCGACCTGTCATCAATGTAAAACTTCATGACTTTGTAAATAAGAACATATAATAATTGCTCTTCTTTTGTGGCCATGGGACATGACTGCACTAAAACACACCATAAACTAATAAACTTTGAAGTTTTAATGCAGTTTATGTCATACTTGTATGAGATATCAGATATCTAGTATTTTGGAGTTTCAAAATTTTCACAACACAATTCAACTTGAGAGTGTGATCCCCGTTTAGTTTCCCAAAATGCACTATGTCAAAGATCAAGAAAACCCCTGATTAAGTTTTGGAGGGATTCAATATGCATTGAGTCTGTTGGATGTCAGAGTTAATATCTAAAAGTAGGTTTGGAAGCCAGTAGATACATGAAATGTTATTTGTTCAGTATTCTGGTGACTTCTGCACTTTTACTGGTAGGTTATTTGCGCCTGGCAAAATCAGTTGAACATTGAACTTGCAGTCTTATTGACATGCCTATAATTTGAAGGATGCCAAGTTCACCTCAGTTTAAGACTTCATACCCATCCAGCAACCGCCATAAAGTATTTGCCATTCTCAGGTAATCTTTCAAAACTGTTTCACTAGGAGAAATTTACAGAAAAATGATCTAGTATACAATTCAAGGGATGAGGAGATCCATAACAATGCCTACTTGTAACCACACAATAAAAGATGAGGATATACATTGCCTCTAGAGGAAATAAGATAATTTTCAGAATATTTGTGTATAAATGGTCTAAAGGACACGGAAATTATTACGAGGAAAATGAAAAGTTAATCAAATTAAGGTTTCAAAAAAGGTGGAACATTACAAAGCACCACAATTTTTGGTAATTTCAGGCTTCCTCCTGTATACTTTCTTCATAACTTAAAATATCATCATTGTCATTGTCATCATCATCTTCCATCAAAATTAGGTTGGCTATCGAGTAAGACACAAGGCTGAGAAAGCTACACTAAAGCAAAGAAGTTTTAGGAGCCCCAGTCAACCTAATGTCAATCCTCCACGGCTTGATGCCAAATTTCTAACAAATAAAACATAAGCAAGAGAGGGTCATGTCACCTTGATACATACTGAGAAAATAAGTATCATAGAGACATTGAAACTTCTTCCACTTTTACACCTCATGTAGTTGATATAGAGTCCAAAAGCTAGACAGTAATTTAAAAGGCCAATTGATAGTTAGTGGCTTTGAAATGAATCTCTCTAACAAACTAGTGCTTGTTTTATTGGATCTTCACCAAAACAAAACTAGGACTCAGATAACTGCACCCCACTTCCACTCATAAAGTACATAACTCTTGGGGGCATAATCCAGTAATTAAATGGATGATCATGCTTTATGATGTCAGGTAATACACAAATCAGATTAGGTAATACAAACTAGTGCTTGTGATGGGAATCATGATCGCGGATCGCAACACGGATCTTGGCTTCACTGTCTATGATTTAATGCATAAGATTAAAATCAACACCCAAAGCAAATAACTTCATTTTTTTTTATCAAAATCATTCAATAATTTTTCAAAGATCACTACATGGCTATATATAACTTACAATACGTGCACCATACGTGCAATTACTAATAACATCAAATCTAACCAAATCTAATTCAAATAACTCCTAAATCTTGACCAAATCTAAATTCAAACTAAATTCCAAATCTGAATAAATAATAGTAAATCTGAGCCATCTGATTCCCATCATTCTCCCCGTCTTGAAAACATTCATTCTCGAAAACATTCATCCCCGATGAATATAGTGGTAAATAGTAAGTCAAGTACAACTGAGTTGAACCACATCATAAATCCTCAATCAGGTTAAGGTGGTGGTCGGAGAATCAGCACTAATGCGTCATGGCTGAACCAAGGTGGTGGAGGTGGAACTAATTCCGTGATCCACCGGCTGCGGTCGATGGTATCTCGAACAAGACATATGCAGAAACAAATCATCCCTGCTGAAGACTGGACCGATTGTACTCTGCACCATAGAAAACCCAACCTCCTGTGAACCTGTTGCCTCTAGAAAGATCTGCAAAAGATCATATATATCAGACGATCTCAAGGATAACATAACCCTCATAGTTGATGAAGATAACTTCATGGTAGGCTCTACTGAAAGTCTACATAAGTCTCAATAAGAGGATCTTTCACTTCTGATTCTGACTCTGACTCCTCAACAACCTCTGACTCTGGCTCCGGCTCTTCAACAACATCTGGCTCTGGATCTGCATCAACCTTATCAGTCTGACTTGTTACAAGTTTCTGGATCTCATCTAGAAACTCAGTGCAGATATCGGCGAATGATCGGCTCGGGCTCTTGCTCAACATTAGGATAATTTATCGTCTGCCTTAGATGCATAAAGAAAGTGTGGAGCGTATAGACTACGAAGATGATATTGTAAGACAAACCAACACTGATCGTCGATACGGCTGTCTTTCCACCACCAATAAGTCTGTCGAACCAGCTTCATTTGGACATAGTGGTACTTCTGCTCAGATGTGAGAACAAAATAAGTAAAAATTCTTCAAGATTATTTTCTCACTTCTCGTACTCAATATGATCATTAGAACCCTAAAAATACAGGATAGCCGCATACATATCCCGTTCAACTTTCTTGTCATCAACATCAATATTTATGTGTCTACCATAAAAGTAAAGCCAATGGAGAAAATTCAGTGCATAAAAATTAGAAGTTACTCAAAAATCTCAATGATTCGAACTGGACTCAAATCGGGCTAGAAATGTGGCCCGAAATGTTGATCTTCTGATGCAGGAACAGTACCGGCACCAAACACGGACTTGTAGAGGTCAGATATGCTATTCAACTATTGTAAAATCTTTGCAGTAGCTTTGAGACTCAGTCATGCATCAGCTCTTCATACAGAACACTAATTAGACTCCGAACGGGTAAGAAATGACCTCTGTACTTTGCGCACTACTGCTACACTGATAAACAGTGTCACGTGAATAGTAATCTCTCTTTTTTTAAATTGGATTTTTGTGGAGAAAAAAGCAAGAAATTCGGCTCTAATATCAAATTAATGTGGGATCGAGGGTTTTTAGGGTTTGTGGTGGGAATTTTCTAGAATTGGAGAATAACAAAAGAAGAAATGAAAGATATGATCGCGGATCTCAACCCGGATCTTGACTTCACCGCCTATGATTTAAGTCATGAAATTAAAATCAATACTAAAAGCAAATGCTTCAATTTTTTATCAAAATCATTCAATAATTTTTCAAAGATCACTACATGGCTATATATAGCCTACGATATGTGCACCATACGTGCAATTAATGATGAGAATCGGACGCCTCAAATTTACTAGTATTTATTGAGATTTAAAATTTAGATTTGAATTTAGATTTAGTCAAGATTTAGGAGTTATTTGAATCTAGATTTGATGTTATTAGTAATTGCATGTATGGTGCACGTATTGTAGGCTATATATAGTCATGTATTGATCTTTAAAAAATTATTGAATGAATTCGATAAAAAATAAAGCTATTTACTTTGGGTATTGATTTTAATCTCATGGATTGAATCATAGGCGGAGAAGCTAAGATCCGAGTTACGATCCGTGATCATATCTTTTATTTCTTCTTTTGTTCTTCCCCAATTCCACAAAATCTCCACCACAAACCCTAAACCCCCTCTGTCCCATATCAATTTGGTATCAAAGCCGAATTTCTTACTTTTTCCATCCACAGAAATTCACTTCAAAAAAATCTAAAAATTATTGTCCACATATTGTTCACGTGGCATTGTTCATCAGTCCAGCAGCAGCGCACAAAGTCTAGAGGCCATTAGATGATTCACGTTCCGTCTGAAGCATTGGATGCATGAGTGAGTCCCGGAGCTACTGATAAGATTTCACAGCAGTTGGATAGTAGATATGACCTCCAAAAGACCGTGTTTGGTGTCAGTGTTGTTCCTGCAGAAGAAGTCAGCATTCCAGATCATAAACCCGATTTGAGTCCAGTTCGAACAGTTGAGATTCTTGGTTAACTTCTAATCTTTATGCACTGAATTTTCTCCATGGGCTTTTATTTTTGTGGTAGACACATAGATACTGATGCTGAAGACAATAAAGTTGAACAGGATATGCATGCGACTATCCCGTATTTTCATAGTTTTAATGATCATATTGAGTACGATAAGTGAGAAAATGATCTTGAATAACTCTTTACTTATTTTTTTTACATCTGAGAAGAAGTACCACTATGCCCAAATGAAGTTGGTTGGACAGACTTAATGGTGGTGGAAAGATAGTCGTATCGATGATCAGTATTGGCTTATCTTACAAGATCATCTTTGCAGTCTGTACGCTCCACATCTTCTTTATACATATGAGGCAAACTACAATAATCCCAATGTTGAGCAAAGGTCCGAGCCTGAGAGCCGATCATTCGTCGATATCTGCACTGAGTTTCTAGATGAGATTCGAAAACTTGTAACAAGTCAGACTGCGAAGATTGATGCAGATCTAGAGCTATATGTTGTTGAAGAGCCAGAGCCAGAGGTTGATTAGCCCGATCCAGAATCAGAACTGAAAGCTCGTATTGGGATTCATATAGATCTTCCAGCAGAGCTTACCATAAAACTATTTTCGTCAGCTATTAGGGTTCTCTTATCACAGAGATTGTCTGATGTGTATGATCATTTGCTGATCTTTCTAGAGGCAACAAGTTCACAGGAGATTGGGTTTCTTATGGTGCAGAGTACAATACGTCCAGTCTTCAACATGGATCATTTGTTTCGACACGTTGCATGCGTCTTGTTCGAGATACATCGACCGAAGCTGGTGGGTCACGAAAACCAGTTTCGCCTCCACCAACTTAGGTTTAACCACGACGCATCAATGTTGATTCTCTGACCACCACCTTCCTCTGATTGAGGTTCATAATGTGGTTCAACCTGGTTGTACTTACCTTACTACTTACCACTATATTCATTGGGGGTGAATGTTTTCAAGGTGGGGAGAATGATGAGAATCGAACGGCTCAAATTTACTAGTATTTATTTAGAATTAGAACTAAGATTTGAATTTAGATTTAGTAGATTTGGTCAACATTTAGAAGTTATTTGAATCAAGATTTTGTTAGATTTGATGTTATCAATAATTGCACGTTTGATGCACATATTGTAGGATATATATAGTCATGTAGTGATCTTTGAAAAATTATTGAATGATTTTGATTAAAAAAATGAAGCTATTTACTTTGGGTATTGATTTTAATCTCATGAATTGAATCATAGGCGATGAAGCCGATCATATCTTTCATTTCTTCTCTTATTCTTCACCAAATCCACAAAATCCCCTGTGTTTTATCAAAACCTATTTTAGAGCTTATTATCAAAAACATAGATATTTTATCTCATATGTGTAGTGGACCATATCCATACACACTAAGCTTCAAAAGTGTTTAAAATATCTTATTTTTGTATTTGGAGAAGTTTTGAAAAAATTGTTTTTCAATTTGGAGATTGTTTTTGAAAAATACAGATTTTTGTTTAAGCCAAAATTTTTATATCACAAACATAGTTCAAAATGTTTGTAATATATTTTGATTTTTAATCAAACATGTTTGTATATCAAAGTATGTTAATGAACTTATTTTTGTGAAATTTATGAGAATTTATAGGATTTTATTTAAGGTAAAAAGACTAAGTTTTAATCCCTAAAAATGTTTGACCAGGCCTTCTGTCAAATCGGTAGCAAAACAGAAGTCAATATTGATTCAGAAATTTGAACTGGATCACAAATTTGAGAATCTAGGTCACATTTCTCATTAAGTTCAATTTCATAAAAATGAGAACTTGCCAATTTGTCAATGAGATATTCAAAAGTGTGAAATTGG
This sequence comes from Agave tequilana, assembly GCA_038442645.1. Classification (NCBI taxonomy): domain Eukaryota; kingdom Viridiplantae; phylum Streptophyta; class Magnoliopsida; order Asparagales; family Asparagaceae; genus Agave; species Agave tequilana. The sequence goes on along the minus strand of JAVJIF010006256.1, from coordinate 198,591 downwards.
TCAAGTTTAATATGATGATCATAAAAGATTGGTGATTCAATTTCACGATGGATAGGCACATGATCCAATACTGACTCGAGAAAAGGCCTGAAATCAGGTAAAAACACCTGTCATTATTGAATCAGGAGTGAAATTGAATTATCAAGTTGAGATTCAGGATTATATTCATGCTTAAGTTCAATCTCAGGAAAAGGATAACTTACCAAGATGTCAATAGAATTTTCAACATTTGAAGTTTGGTCAAGTTCAGATGGGTGTGCTGAAATTGAATTTTGGTTTCCAAAATAATATGAGTCCTGGGTCACATCAATAGAGTTAGAGATATTTAAATTGGTCATAGGTTGATAATATAGAGTTTTCTCATTCCTATAAATGCTAACCAATTGACTTAATTGTGTTTCCAACCTATTGATAGACTGGGCAGAAGATTTTTGAAATTATAGCGCGGACTCCTGCAAGATTTCTATACTCTTTTCTAGATGTGATATATCTTTGAGTGGATGTTCTAGAAAAGGAGTGTAGGGATCTTGATTTTGAAAATTTTATGAATAGTGTGAGTCTAACATGTTGTGAGATTGACGATCAGACTCACGCAAGCATTCCATACTCGGTTTCAGGGTAGATGGTTGTTCATTTTGAATAGGTGAAACTGAATATGGATCTTGAAAATATTGCGGTATTGGGGAGGCCAACATGTTCTGAAATTGCCGCTCAGCCTCTTACAGGTTGGCTTCTATACTCCTTTCTAACTCGAATTTTTCTTCACATGGTAGTTCTAGAAAATGAGTATAGGAAGCAAAACTGGGAAATGTATATTGTGAAAATTGTGAAAATTGTGGGTATGCCAGTGTTTCCTTGCAACAGGAGCTTAAACTGACTTAGAAAATGGTTAACCAGTCTACCAACAATAGGCTCTCAAGGTCTTATCCGAAGCCAGTGTTTTCAATATTTTTCCTCAATCAGAATTTGGCCCCATTTCGTTAAATATAAGATCAAGTTGTCCCAATATATGAATAAAACTGGAATAATCATCACCACTCTTCACAGAGTCAAAGGGGATACAACTCCCCTGTGTCATATGGTCAACAACTTTACCAACATCCAGCTTCATATACTCTTTTTTTTAAGATCAACCTATAAAGAAAAATCAGATTTAGAAAAGAGTTTTGAAGCCTTCTTTGAGTCCACGTGTCAATTTCAAATCTCAACAGACTCAAGTTTCCCACAAAATTTCTATATCCAAGATCCCTACTCCATGTTCCAAGTCCCACAATAAGAAGAAGAACCTACTGACTTAGAAACGAGTATGAAAAACCTGATTCAGTTCGAAAATGATTATACCCAATCTATCAATAGGCTAGAAGCACAGATGAATCGCTTAATTAACATAGTGAAAGATAAGAATAAGAAAACTCTACTTAATATATTTTCAACCATTCCCAATTGCCCTAACCATCTTGATAGGAATCAAGAATCATGGTGTCTTGGAGACCTTGACCAAGATTCAATTTCATCACACCAACTTGAACTTGACCAATCGCAAATTCTTGACAAATTGGCAAGTTTCCAATCAATGAGCTTGAACTTGAATGTGAATGTGACCCCGATCCTTAACTTTGTGATTTAGTTCCAAACTTTGAATCTATGTTGACTCTGGTATCCTTACCCAGTTTGTGTTGGCCCAAGGTTACAATCATCCAATTTATGGTTTTGATGATAATAAAACATATGTGGTTATTTGTACTAATCAGGTTCAGTCATAAAGTACATAACTCTTGGGGCATAATCCAGTAATTAAATGGATGATCATGCTTTATGATGTCGGATAATACACACATCAGATCAGCAGAAAGTTAATGAGAGACAAAAAACACCAATAAGGTCTTAGTAAATTAATATTTAAAAAAGTACTATATAAGTATAACATGCAGACAATTGAACTATGCTTCTTAAATGATAAACGATGATGGAAGTAGCAATCTAGATACCAATTGTGTATGCGGGTGAATGAGCATGCGTGCATGGTATCCTAATCCACAATAAATGCTTCAATTGGCATGAAAATTACCTCTTTATGGTTTGTAGAGAAAATGCTTCTGCGCTTGTAAGGAGCAATGGCGTTTTTGTTGCTGATGGCGGGAGCTTCATCAAAACACCTGAAACATATCCCTTCCTAAAATTCTATCATTATAATGCTGTACTTTTAGGGAAAGGGACAAATATTTTTTGAAAGGTGAAATGAAATAGAGAGAGAGCTAAAAGTACATCACTTGCTCAAAATCCAAAATAACATAATTCTACAATAGACATAACTTTACATCGACAAATGATTAGCCGAGCACCCTACCGCCACAACACATTCATGGGTTTTATCTCTTAGGCAAGGACCCACAAGGATGTAACCTTTAACAATACATTTAAGGTGTTAGTGCTGGCCAGAAAAAGATGACATCCTTACAGACTTTGTTAGCGAGTACTTGTGTAGAAAACCAAGTGAAAACAACCAACAATAAGACCATGGTTCCCAGACCATAATTAACTAAAGGATCAGTATCCTCATTCATCAGCTTATGTTGCGTACGGTCCAACCATGCATGGAAACTGCATTTTCAATCCTGCAAAGATCATATGATTAGCATTTGAAAAGCTCTGTAACCGAGGAAGAATTCACAAACTCACCTACATATCCTGCTTATTTGTTTTTTCTGAGTCCACGTCACTCTGAAATGCTCTTCGTTCATCGTCATTTTCTTCTAGAACAACTTCTGCTTCAATTTCAGGTGCAACTGTGAAGCCAGTATATGCAGAGTCCGTGTGAATAGTCTTCATAACTGAGAAAAAAAAGTTTGTCACAGGTACCTGATCATAGCCAAAGTGAAGTTAGAATATACTGGTCTTGTGCAACAAAGCTTTCATGGCCCAAACTATGGCCCCATTCATCCAAGTAAATATGATTAGATCTTCATAGATTAATATAATTTATGTCGCACACTATTACAATCTTGCGTAAATTTATGATACAAAGAATATGCAAAATCAAGAGAAACAATAAAGCTATTATACCTCCCAATTGGTGTTCATGGGTCCAACCAGTTTCTAATGGTCCTACTTGAAGAGATGAAGAATTTCTCAAGTAGCCCACATAAAACCTAGAAGAGAGAGAATACTCCCTCTACTATAGAACAATTAGGAAAACTTAATATTTTATTAAAAAGTAGGGATACATATTATAAGACTATATAATCTCAACAAAAAAACATGCTTAAGTGGCCGCCCTAAGCACCTCGACAGCTACTCAAGAAATGAAATCAGGCTTCCGATTAGCTCCTTAGTGTTCCTAGGTTTTTATCACTGAAGAATCATTTAGTTTTAGTTATTCTCTAACTTCCTCGTGTTTCTTTCACTTTAAGGTGACTAGGTGAGAATCTCTTGACGTGGTAAACATCCAGTACTGGTCTACTACTCATGAACAAAAAAATGCCTAACCAGTGAATGTTAAAATAATTCAATATACGAAGGTTTATGGTGCTAACTCCATCATCTGCAAAGAAAAGAAAGGAAATAGAAAGCAAATCAGAAAAATCTAGAAAAGAGAGGATAATAGAAAAACTTGAAGGAAAAAAGAGAAAAATTTAAAAGGAGAAAAAACATAACGATGAAGGGAAAAAAATAAAGAGTTAAAATGAGTGAACTTAGAAAAAAGAGAAGAAAGAAGGAAAGAAAGAAAACTTAGAAAGAAAGTACAAAAATTAAGAGTTAAATAGGTTCCCCGAGTCAGAAACGATCTTTGGAGGAAGCCGTGAAAGTAGTTCAACAAGATTAGGAGTGTGGAAATGATTGCAAGCTATATGGCTTCTTCAGTTAGTTAAGTCTCTGGCTATAATACACGGGTACCTGAAACCCATGTCGTACTCGTGCCCGACACGTTCACAAACATGACTTGGACATGGCACAAATGCAGTGTCAGACACGTCCAGTTGTCTCCACTCAAAAAAACACAAAATTGGGTGTTTTGGGGGGTTAAAACGCTTATCAGGTTCGATTCATATTGGGTTTATACTCAAAATCTGATACCCTCACTTAAAACCAAAACAGCCAAAGCCCTAACCAGATCATATTTCTCCTAAATTCTCTATTTTTCCTCTTTTGTGAAGCGGTCTCAGCCTCATCTTCGATGCTCCGACCACGGCGATGAAGTTCCGAAATCGTGAACGAAGCTCCAACATCTTCGACTAAGCCCCAACACCGGCGAGGCTCCAGCCAAAACGTCTCTCTTCTTTCCCTTTCCTCCTTCTGAAATCAGTCGTTGAGGAAGAATTCAATGTCGACAGAGCTCTAGCGACAACGTCAACCCCAAATTCTCTCAATTTTTGCTGAACATTGACAGCAAGTGTCCTCTCTCTTCTTCAGCATCCTTCAAACTGTTGTGAACTCGACGAGAGTCAGCGACAATGATTGAGTGTTGTTGTGATCTCGATGGGAGTTCAACGGCGCTGGCGATAGTTCAACTTCAATGACACCAGACGAAACATGTAAGCCTATTTTTTAATTTTCAGTTTTTCAGTCTCTTGTAGTGATATCCTTGAATTAGTAGTGGTGATTTACTGTGATGATTTCTATGGATGCCTTGTTATTTTCTAATTTGATTTGGATGCTATTTTTTTGTGGTGGTTTTTCTGTTATTTGATTTCAATTGCCTTGCTAATTTTCTATGGATTGGCTAATTAATACTTCTAATTTGATTGCCTTAATATTTTTTGGACTTAATTTGGATGCAATGTTGAAGCTGTTGGAGAGGATACACTGGCTTCTTATGTTACCTAATGTTTTGCTAATTTGATTTGGATTGCTTGCTATTTTTCTATGGATTGACTTGTTAATACTTCTAATTTGATTGCCTTGAATGTTTCTGGACTTGATTTGGATGCAATGTTGAAGCAGTTGAAAAAGATATAATGCTTTGATAGTGCCCAGATTTTCTTGCTGTCATTTTAAAGGAGACAGAGGTGTTGAAAAGGATATATTAGCTTCTTATGTTGTGTAATGTTTTGCTAAGAAATTAACAACTATTACATATAATATAATATAATGTAATATAATATAATATAGCCGTGTCCCCGTACCTTACATTTTATGAAATTGCCATGTCTCGTACCCATTTTTGTACCCACACCTGTGCACGTGTCAATGCTTCCTACAATCTTTGAACATTTATCAGAATTTTAAGAGGAAAAGAATTGAGAAAGATTATGAGTCCTTTCTCTATACTCTAATTTATAAACAAATACAATTACAACTCATAACAAGAGTAGGACTTATAAATAAAAAAACATGACTCCTCATTAGGTAATTATAGGACTCCTAATATATAAAGCAATATACTCCAATTAGGTAACTAATCTAATCAAAGAGTTTAACACTTCCCTTCAAGCTAGAGCATAGATATCAATTATTCCCAGCGCATTATAAAGACTAGAAAAAGACTTCCTAAACACAAATTTTCTAAACTGAGAAACAGATAAATATTGAATTACTAATCTGATGTCACACTGCTAAATCATTGATGTTGATACTGAAGTTGCCAATCAAAACAACCATACACGAAGACTATATGAAAAATCTCTTCAGATATAATTAGGATTTTATAGTCTTTCAAATTAAAAGAAGTTTTAAAAGATCCCCAAACTCAGTAGAATAAAGTTCTGAGAGATCTCCAAACTTAGATCCTCAAACCCTGCAGTGAAGGAGGTTTTGAGAGATCATCAAACTCAGTTGAAGAAACACCAAAGAAAACACATATAGACTTCACCCATAAAATATTTCTTCTTCTTAACTTTTGCAAAAGTAATCGATAAAGAAGCATGCAATAACACCATAAGTAATTAGCAGCACTATCAGATGAATTGATAGTAACAAAAGAAATAAGTATCAGCAGCAGGAACGAAAAACACCAGTAGAAATAAGATGTTGATTATTTATATTAACAACAATAAGAACATGTAGCAGCAACAATTGATATGCACAACACTACAACCGGCAACAATAGAGGAAGATGAAGGTAGAAAAGAGGCCCGACGCTAGGTACGTACTACATGAGCGCGATCCAGCAGCTTGAGGCATCGACGATCAAAAGAAAGAATGCTCTGATATGGTATTAGAATTTTAAGAGGAAAATATTTGAGAGAGATTATGAGTCCTCTCTCTCTCTGTGTGTGCGCTCTTATTTATAGGCAATATAATTACAACTCATAACATGAGTAGGAATCTTAATACATGAAGCAATATGACTCCTAATTAAGTAACTATTCTAATCAAAGAGTTTAACAAGATTGAAGAATAATAATGAAAAAACTCAGTACATTTGGAGTTATCCTGACGAATGATATATTATCCCCATAAGAGTCAACTTTACCCTTATAATTTAAATTATAGCAGGGGAAATTATAATGAAACGGAAGTGATAATAGAATTTGATAATATCACCCATATTAAGTCATCGGTGGAGGGTCGTAGAAGACAAGATCCTACATGAAAGTATACTACTTTAGTTGATTAAGAGAATGCTAATAAGAGCCCACAAATACCTATGGTGTTTCTAGTTAATTTGTGGCTAGTGAAGCGGAAAAGAGTACTTACGTGGAGACTCAAAGAATAGGAAAAAAATGTTTCCTTGGGCAAAAAATTCCCCGATAGAGAGAAGGAATTAAAACCTACGGCTACAGTAAGAGACTATTCATCAAGTTAAGGAGAATTATAATGAATGGAAAGGGTGAGTACTATTTAGTTTAAGCTGAAAGATTGAATGGAACTGAGCCATCTAACATTCTAAATTAAGTCGGTTCGTTTTGGTGGTCAATTTGATTCAGTTCAGTTAAAAGATCGCAGAAAATTGTTCTTCAGTTCAGTTTGGTTTGAGAAAACTCCAATCAAACCTACTAATCAACCCGTTTTTTATCTCTCATCAAGGCATGTGAGTGACTGTTGTTGGATCACCGTACACAAAAGGTAAGGAGATGAGAGAAATCTAGATCCAGATTCAATTCTCTATTACCTCTTATCCATCCATCATCCTACAGGTATACAGCGCAATGAAGAGGTGACGGTGACAACCTTATGATGATGATGATGATGATTAGGTTGTTGAACATAAAGGGGTGATGGGGTTGAGGTGAAGACTATGGATAATTGTATTTTCTTTCTCTTTATTTGTTTAATTCAGTCAATCTTTAAGTGTAGCTTTTCGTGGAATCTTGATCCCTTCATAATTCGGTTTGGAGCATTGGTTTTTTATGTATAATTTGGAGGAAAAAAAGAAGGTTGAAGTGAGGGCTTGCAAAGAAAAATCCCAGCATTTGTGTTCTAAACTTTTTTTTCTTTTCTTTTTTCCTTTTTGTTGATTTGGTATTCTTTCTTAAAAGAAAGATGAGAAGGAAGCGAGTTGAAGTTGATTGAATTTTTAGTAACTTCTACTGTAATTTATGAATACTTCCGCAATTTTTTTGAAGTGTAAATAATGATTCAAGATAACTTCTTTGATTCATTTTGGTCCAAAACACATTATGTATCCATAAAAATATATGTTAAAGTTTTTTTTTTACTCTTTTCGACCCAAAACAAGTAATGTCTCAAATATTCAATGGTAAATCTGTGGAGTTTCTTGGCCAAATACTTGAAGTTCAACTTATTGAGCCCGAGCGCGCAAACCAAATTACTGAACCAAATCAAATCAAATTGTTGAGATCTGAACTAACTTTGATTTGTTAATTTTCCATAACATTGGTTCAATTTTGATTTGTCAGAAAATGTAAAACTAAATCGACTGAGTGCTCGACATTGAGAAGGGCAAGGCATGCTAGAGATTTATTAGGACGAAGATGTTGGTATATGAGGTTTGACAATCATTATCACTAAGGACAAAAGGAAAAGCTCCTTTCCTTTTTTTTATATGGAGAAAGGCTCATAGGCTTACATTGCAACAGCGGAAGACTTTGTGTGTGGGTTGGGGTGGGGGGGTCACAAGGAATGAAAAGGGAACCCTCACATGGGAGAAAAAAGCTCCCATAGAGGAAGAATGGAACTATGTTGAAGAGCAGAATCGTTACTCAGTAGATCTTGGTAATTGATAAGGAGAAGACATGCTAGAGATCTATTAGGATGAAGATGTTGGTATATGAGGTTTGAAAACCATTATCATTAAGGACAAAAGGAAAAGCTCCTTTCCTTTTTTTATATGGAGAAAGGCTCATAGGCTTACATTGCAAGAGAGGAAGCCTTTGTGTGTGGTTGTGTTTTTTTTTTTTTGGGCGGGGGGTCACAAAGAATGGAAAGGGAACCCTCACATGGGAGAAGAAAGCTCCCATAGAGGGAGAATGGAACTATGTTGAAGAGCAGAATCGTTACTTAGTAGATCCTATGCGGCCTCTTGTTGCACACACAAATCACAATTAACCTCCACAAACGGCATCAACCTCTTTGTGTCATGAACTTGAGTCATTGCTTAATAAAGCCTATAATAATAAGCCCGTGCGTTTAATTTCAAAAATCCCCTTGGACCTAGGACTTTGATGCATAAGATGAACCGAATTATTTGTCCCTTCGTGGGAAAATTTGTGTTGTCTATTTCAATGCTATCCTTATTTATACAGCAAACTTCAAAGAACATGTATATCATATGTGACAACTACTACAAACACTGAGAGACCATTAACTCTAAAGTAATCTTTAAAATGCACCTTCTTGACTAACGACTTGACATTCTTAGAATACATTACCCACGAGAGACCTCTAACTCTACATCAGTCTTAGAAAATGCACCTTCTTGACTAATGCTTAACATTCTTAGGATACGTTATGTGAATTAGGGTTGATACTCGTTAAGGTGAAAGCCATCCAAAGATAGCCAACTCCTAAGACAATTAGTGAGGTCTTAGTGAGGAGAGAGGATTTCTTGGACTTCATCGTTTCATCACAGGTTTATTGGAAAGTTTTTAGTTCTTTGATAATAATCATCAATGATTGAAGAAAGTTTTCATTGGACCCTAGAGTGATGGCTACGACTTCGTGTAAAGCAAGTTGGTCCACCACTCATGTGAAAGATACCAACCACAACCTTAGTTTTGCTCTTTTCGGTGAAAAACTAGCATAATCTACCTTCATTTATTTTTGACTTTTATAGTCACCTTTTTTCCAGCCATAGAAACCAAGACACAATAGCTATGCTCTTTCCATGATACTGCCATAGATGGGAGTTCTACCGGCTTTACATAGGCATTTTGGTATGGTAGGAAGAATCCTTTAAAGACCATAAGAATGATGCCTAAAGGCACAAAGGAAAGACAGAACGATATGAGAAGGATATAGTTGGCATGAAGGACAACTCATGGAACAGTACTGCATATTGGGCATTGACTCACAAATGTTCAATTCAATGGATATGGTTCATTAATCACAACATCCTTTACCCATCCTAGTGCATTCCCCACTAAGTTTACTTGTTGTAAATTAGAATATGGTTAACTCGTTAAGCCTCATATTCAACAGGTTGCAGAAACGAAGGGCTCATTCATATGCTCATCCTATTTATGTCACCAGCTTTCCCTCATTACCTGACAGTTGGGTAAGCAAAACTTAAGATATTAGACAACCATCTTTTCTGGCTTCGCTTGCTACATTTTTTTAGATGCAATGGTACCAAGAATCTAGTAGAGGCTATGCCAAACAGCGAGGCCAAAAATTAGAGGAGAAACAGATACTTATCATGAATTGTCTCCACAGCTGGTCTAGAAATGTGCGATGTGTTGAAGCCTCCTTTTGTCTGTGTGCGTGCGCGTTCTCGTGTGTGTTGTGGGGTGTGTGTGAGAGAGAGAGAGAGAGAGAGAGAGAGAGAGAGAGAGAGAGAGAGAGAGAGAGAGACGGAGGAAGAGGAAACTTTGCGGGATAAGAGAGATGAGAGAAGATTTAGAGAAGGCTTATTGTTGAAATGTTTGTTTTTCTTATTTATCATGATGGAATCTCTTGAGGTTACCCATCATTGATGCTAGGTATGATGTTCACATAAATCTTGGTGCTTGATGTTCTCTCTTCTTGATTTATTTATTACATTCGATGTATATTTCATGTGTACAGTGGTACTAAGGTTGTACCACTACAGTCTTAGGAACTCCTTCCTTGGCCACTTCGTTCGAGAAAACGTGAAAGCACTAACTATACTTGCTTAGCACCTCCGAATAGAAGACTCTTTAGCAATACACTCTACCTTTCCCTTCGCTCAAACTAAGACGGTCTCACCTAATGACGATAGTTGGGATTTCTTGCTTATGGGATGTGCCTATTATGGGTATAAAATATCAATATTCTAGGTGCACAACAATCAATGAAGTAAATGCGAGTTAAAATAATTTATAGATTGGTGAACTTAAGAAAGGAAGGGTTTTATTCATCATAGTCTATTCAACATGTAGGTGATGCGGTTATTAAAAGGGTCATGGATTTGTTAGCTTTTGGCTGCAGTTAAAAGCCACGTCACTCAAATAAGTTTCTATGTCTTCTAGGTTTTGGAAACTAATTACAAATAACATTTCACAAAAATATGTAGACCTTTCGTCTAGGTTTTGAAGTAATTTATGGAAGATTGCTTCATATGGATGTGCATTGCCTATAAGGCCCACCACATAATGTGGTTTGAAGTCTAGATATGAAGGAACTATCACTGAACACAGTGCACAAATGGATCTTAATTATGTTTCCGTTTTGCAGTCCTGTCATCAGCATATGCTCGATTCTGACTTGTGAGCTATTTTAGTGTCACCTCGTTTGTAATTTTGTATTCTCAAACTTTGTCAGCATTTCCAAATAGTCATCAGCAACTAGTGGTAATTCCATTTTCCAGACTAAAGAAATGGTACAGTTTTGTTGTTTCCCCCCAAACAATTATGATGCTAGTCTGTTTGAACTGATTGTCCATACAACTTGATTGCAGATAAGGTATTGAAAGTCCTCCTATCCTACACCTATAGTAGCATGCCTAGCAATCAGGTTAGCGAGCAATATGATGGATGAACAGCATCTCATTCTTAAGATAAAACAGACGACCTTTTTCTTCGAAAGTGTAAAATAAAAACAGCAAGGAGCTTTCACAACCGGACAGGAAGCACCCCATGCAGAAGGTAAAATATTAGAAATAAATAGTATCACAGCATCTGCGTTCACTACAATCTACCTCATTTAGGGGGTCGCTGGTAGAGATCCATTCGATAATAAGCAGTAGAGCATGCTTGGATTATACTAATTGAAAAGGCTGCAGGTACCAAATGGTCATTAATTAGTGCAAACAGTTAAACCTGTATACATATAGTGCCAGATCTTTAAATATATATGACCCAGAAATTTGTCAATAGAAGTGAGCAGGAAGCCTATAAGATTTCGAATGTACATTCTAATCATTAACCATTCTACACATGTTGGCAAGCTACTAATCCTTTACCAGGAAAAAACAATGAGATGGTAAAGAAAAAACGATGAGACAATATCAAGCTCAAAAGACACTCCATATAGACTATAACACGCACATGAAATATAATTTAATGAAGTAAACCGTGAAATCACCGGCAAAGATGTAAAAAATCAAAAGTACATAAATACTGGTTAATAGAATTCTACCATGGTTCAAAGTCTCGGTCTCGACTGCCGACTCGGCCGGCACCGAGACGGATCGGTCTCAGTGACTCGGATCAGACTTGAACGATACGCGCAAAACGCTACATAGAACGCTAAAAAAATTATGAAAAAATCATGACAAATCGTAAAAAAATATAGACATCAAAATTCATATATAACATATTCAAAACATATCACCTAACACACAAAACAGGAGTACCATGTTCCCATCCAATATCGCGTTGCTTTGGAGCCATACTGAAATTTAAAAAATTATCTGTTACATTAAATTAAAACTAAAATTAACTAAATTAACTAAATTAAAACTATATTAAATTAAACTAAATTAAATTAAACTAAACTAATTCATAATAAATTAAACTAAATTAAATTAATTACCTAACTGCAATAAAATTATTAAATTACCTAACTTAAATAAAATCACAAATTATATTAAATTAAATTAAACTAAATTAAATTAAACTAAACTAATTTAAACTAAATTAAATAGAGAGAGACTGAGGGGGAGAAAGGAACAGAGGGGAGAGAAAGACAGAGAGAGGGAGAGAGAACAGAGAGGGAGATAGTGAGAGAGAGGACAGAGGGAGAGAGAGACGGAGAGAGAGAGATCGATGGAGAGAGAGACAGAGAAGACAGAGAGACTGAGGGAGAGAGAGGGATAGGGACAGAGGAGAGAGAGACGGAGAAGGAGAGAGATCAACGGAGAGAGACGGAGAGGGAGAGATCGACGGAGAGAGAAGACGGAGAGACTGAGGGGGAGAAAGATTGACGGAGAGAGAGGGAGAGAGAGAAGACAGAGAGACTGAGGGAGAGAGAAGGTCAGAAGGAGAGAGAGATCGACGGAGAGGGAGGAAGAGAGAAGATAAAGAGACCGAGGGAGAGAGGGGCAGAGGAAGAGACGGAGAGAGTTGGGAGAGGGACAGAGGGAGAGAGAGACGGAGAAGGGGAGAGATCGACGGAGAGAGGGGGAGAGAGAGAAGATAGACAGACTGAGGAGGAGAGAGAGAGCTCAGAGGGAAAGAGGGAGTACCGGCGGAGCGACGGCGACGGCAAAGCGACGGCGACAGATGGCGACGATGGAGCGAAGGCGACGACGGAGCCCTCAGTCGGCGACGGGAAATCTGGAGGAGAGGTGAGTTTTTTTCGCCCTTTTTTCGTTTTATAGGCGATGAGCCACGTTTGTCATTCAACAGATCCGAGTCGAACCCGGATCGGTTTCAACTCGGATCCGACTCGGCCGACTCGAGACTCGGCCGAGTCGGATCCGAGTCGAAACCGATCCGGGCTCGACTCGGATCTGCTCAATGACTCGGGCATCCGAGTCATCTCGGACCACGCCGAGTCGGATACGACTCGGCCGAGATTGCGAACACTGAATTCTACACACTCCAAGATTCAGGACGAGCACACGATATGGCATTCCCTTAGTTTTCAAGGACTTTCATAAAACTGTAAACACATGTAGGTAAAATCTTGAACAATATATTTAGCATACTGGTATTTTTCCCTCAATAATTTACACAGCAAACAGAGAAATAAAATCTGGCTCCTCATCAACATTATGATGCCTGATCAAGCAAACAGCAGAAAAGTTGTTGGTTGAATGCTAAGCTTCACTTTTTATATAGCTTTAAAACCATCAGTCTGAAAGCATGTGGAAAACAAATATTGTTCTCAAAGCCTCTAGAAATAACAAAAACATGTTATAGGAAGAATTAACACATCAGAATCTTTGGCAGTCTCACACAAAAGAAGTCTAAGACCATTCTCAAAGTGGAAATATACCTACATAAGGTCATGCCTTATATGTATACATTCGTGTGCGTGTAATTTACCTGCTCAATGAGGCATTGCTATACATATTTAGCTTCTCGAAGAAAGCAAGGGTGTAGAAAGTAAACCTATCCTCGACAGAAACACCAATCTGCATAGAATAGATAAAGCAATAAAGAGAGAAGTCAGAAGCTGAGGATAACAATAATAGTATATGACAGAAGTCATAATACTGAAGAGCCAGGATGCCATCCTGTGCAAAACTACAGAAGACATTTCCTTACATCAGAGTGAAGATGGTGAGAGTATGCATTCTCTCCCTTCATACCACTCCCAATTGCCAAAACTCTGGGTGAATGAAGTTGTAGAAATCAAGGGAGGCATTATGAACTCTTAGATAAGTAACAAAATTCAGATATTGTTTGAAGCCCAATGAGAGAACCAATGAACATTGATCAATAATTTTCAAAGCCAATGAAGCAGATAAGGAGCATGTGATGAATGCATAAAACTGTCCAAACTCCAATGACCAAAGGGTAAAACCAAACTCTACTCAAAATTTTATGAGCCCAGCTTCAGAGTTTCCATAGAAATAAAGAACCATCGTCATGACATGAAAGCCGCCAACTTTTAAGCAATAAAGAGAAGGTTTCTGTTGCTAATTATGTCATTCACACCCAACTGGATTAAAGAAATTTTATAGATATGTAATTAAAATTCTGGATAGACAAGGGTGATCAAGTTAATTGGCGAAATAAGAATGATTCCACCTTCCTAACTTCCTTTCGTCCCCATCTTTTAGAAGTGGATCATCAAACAACAGTCAACTAATTTCTCTTTTCCCCTTATTAGAAGGATAGACACATTAACATGCAAATATTGTTATGTTATCCAGGGGAGCTTTCCCAGAGAACAAGGATTGATGGTAAAGGACATTTGCATTAAGAAGTGGAAGAGGAGTAGGATGAATATAAGACCAAGTATTACATGGTGGAACTTAAAGAAGAGAACTTAATATGTTTTAAGAATATAATGATAAAACGAAAGTAGCTGAAATATAAGAAAAGCTAACAATATGCAGAATCATATGTCTAATTGTATCGAGAAAGTGGTTAAAGAAATGCTTGGGGAATTCAAAGGTAATAAATTTTCTAAGCCAACGGTGGAATAAGTCCAAGAGGGAACTAAAGAATCTTATAAAGATTGACAAAAGTTTTGAAGCAATGAAAATTACTAGAAATACAAGTTAGCAAAGAAGAAAGGTAACAAAGCAATTAGTGAGGCTAAGGCAAGAAGGATATATATATATATATATATATATATATATATATATATATATATATATATATATATATATATATATATATATATATATATATATATAACCTGGCAAAGATGAGAGAGAGACAGAGGGTATAGTGCTAGTAAAGGACAACGAAGTAAGAAAGGTGAAGGAGTTCATTTGTAAATTGTTTAATGAGAACAACATAAAAGAACACCAATAGAACACTAATTTTTTTAATCCATTGAAGGAACTATGGATATTGTTGAAGAATCAAGCTTAACAAAGGGCGTGTTTGCTTCACCATAAAAGTCCGTAAGTCGCAAGTGGCAATTGCGACTTACAACGTATGATGTTTGTTTGGGCTGTAAGTCATAAAATACACTTACATCCCACTTACGATCCACTTGCAACACAAACAGTTAATTTTGTAGTCATGCAAATCCCACTACAGCTAACTTACAGCATAAACAACTAATTTTTATGGTCATGCAAATTTGTATTACTGACAGTTAATTGTAATTAGATTAATATTTTTTATTATTAGATTAATCTTTTTAAATTATGAAATTTTTTTAATATTAGATTAAATATAATTATTAGATTAAAGTTTTTATTAATAATTTAATATTTTTTACATTTAGAATCTTTTTTATTACTAGATTAATCTGTTTTTATTACTAGATTACTATAATATATTCCACTTAATTGTAATTCTTACTTTATTTATAGATTAGTAATATTTAATATAAATTTAATAAATTTTGAATTAGATTAAAATTTTAATTATTTAATATATTTAATTTTAATTATTTAATATTTAACATTTTTAATATTTACTACTTTTAGTATTTATTGGCATTTTTTAATATTTTTAAATCACCAAACAGTTAATTTTATGGTCAACTTTTTCACTTATGACTTACACATTATGACTACCAAACACCGTAAAACACAATTCACTTCTCACTTATAGTTTTGCATTACCAACCAAATACCGTAAAACTTATTTGCATGTAACCTACTTACAACTGTAAAAGAGTTTACCACTTACGACAACCAAATAGGCCCAAAGTCAAGGATGCTTTAAAAAAAATGAGAAATGGGAGAGATGTCGCACTTACTCCCTCCCCCAAAAATCTATCTAATGTGATTTTAGAGAATGAAAAGCCTAAAGTTCATGATAAATTCATATGGGGTTATCGGATGGTCAGATCGCACTCCGATCCCTTCCCTTGCACTCCCTCTCCACGTCACTCCTTCTCCATCTCCTTGGATGTCTGCTATAACATTATCTCAACTTGCAATCAAGCATAGACCTGAGGAGACAATCAGATCCAGAGGAGACATAGCCTAACCAGCGAAAAGTAGAAGCAGTTCATTAATATTCACTTTAGTCAAATCTCTTTGTCCCAGTATTATAGAATTGGAACATGGGCATGAGCACCCAGAGAACCATGCGCATCATTATGCACCTGGCATGCACAAATGAATTCCACATGGTAATTTCTGGAAACGCCAAACGAACCTGAGAGAAGAGAGTCGCAGCTTGGCAAGTGTCAACCATTATGAGAAGCTCCTTGAATCTGAAAATAGATAAATGAGAAAAGAGAGAGCTAAAGTTAAACAGACTTCTAATAGCGAAAGCCCCGACTAAGTCATCCACTATTTGTTCTCACTTGAAAAAGCAGTTGGATACAAACAAATACATGGAAACAACTTCAGGTTATCCCACCTATGCTTCTCCTTCAATTGTTTAACCGCATCAGCTAAATCATGGCTTTGAAGTTCTTCCGAGTCTTGAAATTTCAAAAACTCGTCTCCCTCATGCCCGGTTATGTACAAAAGTATGTGGCTTCCTTTGTTACTCAAAAGACGCTTTGACCTCGGTACAGCACTCTCATGCCTCCCAGTCAAAACTCGTACAAGGTTTTCAACAGTAACTTCATATCCCCGATAATCAACCTGAAAGTTGAAGGCAAGTGTCAAACAATCTTTCAATAATAACTAGTACTGTAAGTCCACAATCAATGAAAGTTCTTCCATTTAGTGTAATATTGTACTGATCAGGCACAAGTGTATATAAGTTTTAACAAACTTAATTCATTCCTATATTGTTGCTTTCAGGAGTATCAGTCTATCTTGTCATTCTTTGGCTTTTTAAGCTTGACCTATGTGATAAACAAGGTAGGTTGTATCGTCAATAAAAGGCTTGGATGACAATGATTAGTTGGGCATCTGGTATTAGCCAAAATCCAAAAAAGGCTTAGATGATGATGACTTAATGAGTTTGATCATTTTATATTAAAGTAAAACCATAAAAGAAAGCAAATCTGTGAATATTTCACAGTCCCCCTTTTTTTTATCAGTTATTCAACAACATCCCTCAACTTTGTGAAATCTGCAACCAGAAGCA
The DNA here is from genome assembly GCA_038442645.1 of Agave tequilana. NCBI lineage: Eukaryota > Viridiplantae > Streptophyta > Magnoliopsida > Asparagales > Asparagaceae > Agave > Agave tequilana. The sequence goes on along the minus strand of JAVJIF010006256.1, from coordinate 181,444 downwards.
GCATCCAGAATGATGAAGATCCATTTTACATCAAAAAATGCATTATATAGAAAAATTATAAATGAAAAGATGATCACTTATTGAGTACATGATATCCATAAATCAAAATTTTAAATAAGCAACATCATAATTCCTACAGACTACACATAGACAGCAAAGCAAAGCACGCATGATTTATATGCAAGAAAGGTCTCACTTAGCTTTGTTTTCCCTGAAGTAGAATAACTTGTATATGGACATGTTGCCTAATTGCAGAAGAAAGATGTGTGACTTGTGCAGGTTCTCTTTGAGAAAATCAGAAAGAAAAAAGTCACCACTTCCCTTTCAGCCTATTTAAAGCATACTACTATGAATATTCAACATGTGTTAGTTTCTAAAGTTATAACATAGTTGCTGGACCAGACCGCATGATAAGTTTGAGAACATATGCCTGCACATATTCATCTAGTATGAAGCATCGGTTGCCTTAAGTCCATTCTAGGGGAATCAAAAGATCCTTTTTATATGCTCATGGATACTGAATTGCTCACAAGAGAACTTATAAATGCCAGTCCACCTTGCATTAAGATTTCTGCAAATTTAGAGCTACGAGGCAGCTATATATAGTTTAGACACTCACTTCAACATTGTCTCTGTATAGTTTAATTGGTGATTCTCATTGTTGAAAACCTGGGCAGGGTAATTGTTCCTAGCATTGCAAGCCATGTCATCAGCCAACATAAGTATTATGCGCTCATCAGGTATTCCTAGCCGCTTTACTGTCCTAATGCAGAAAAGTGATCCTTTACTTGAACAGGATTTTAAACTAAAAAGATTAAAAATTAGAAACATGAATTTCCCCTACTAGCTGATACAATGACGGAGTATTTGCCATATGACGATAATTGAACCTGTTTAAGAATGAACGACATCAATTAATTTGGAAGATGAGGGAGGACATCAAAAACTAAAATTATTTGTTAACTGAACCATAAAGTAACAACAAAATATTTCTCACATCAGAAGAATGGAACTGTATGAAATTAATGCAATAAGAAATATTTTTAGCAAAAGTGGGCAGTAATATACACTTCTACAGTATCTGCATATCTAATGTTTTAACTTTTACAACAGATAATATATTTGCATAAGATATACTGAGAACATTAGCTAAGTTTGAATAAAAAACAAGAACACCATTAATAACAATAAAGCCCAGTGTTCTAAAAAAGGTTTAAGCGGCCGATTAATCGTCCGCTTAAATGTTTTCAGTCTGAAACCGAGCAGAACTTGAAGAAAGCGGTCCGATTACTCAGTCAAGTGATTAATTCGCTTAAGCGATGATTAATCGTCTAATCGGTAATTAATTAGCGTCCATTTAAACGTTATTCAATCGTTTTCTAAATAAATTCGAATTTTGAATCCATTAAGCTAACTGAACTCAAAGCCGATCGAATAATTGAGGATATAAATTGTCGCATGTTGGAGAATTAGGGCTCGCGAACTCTAGATTTATCAGCATCCTCGATCCTCCTGCAGCGACGACGAAGCTCCCGAATCTCACGAAGAAGCTCTCGATGCTCACGACAACGAGACGATGAAGCTCCCGAAGTCCTAATTTTATCTGTAATTCTCGAAGCTCGCGGCGGCGATGATCCTCCTGGGGAATTAGAGCTCCCGAAGCTCGACGACGAAGAAGTTCACAAAGTGCTGATCCTCCTGTGGCGAACTCCCCTTCGACGACGATCTCCCCTTGCGGTTGATCCTCCCACCTTTCTCTTTGTCGACAAAGATCTCCCCTTATGATTAGCTCTCTGGTAAATAGCAAAGCGTCGACGATGATCTCCTCATTCGTCAACGGCAACCTTCCCTTGGTCAGCTCTTTCTCCCCCTCACGTGAACGTATTTTGTCAAGATTCTTACCAATGGTGTTTGTTTCTTTTAATAGGCTGATGAGTGCCTCAAGCATGAGAATGATAGAGTTGCACATTCTTGCAGTTGCATCTAGCAGTGAACCAAAGTTCATAGAAGTATGTTGTTTTTTGAAAGAAACACATATATTTGTTCATTTAAAAACATTTTTTAACTATATTTGTTGGACGTGGAGGTACATTGATGTACTTTAAACTGATTGTCATTATTACTTTTAAATTATTTTTAGTTCTAGCAATTTAATTTTTCAAGTTATGTTTACTATATCTTTTATGCTTTTTTGAAGTTTATAGAACTCATATTTTCATATTTTCAGTCTTATAATATTATTATATATATTAAAAAATAATAAAACGTGTAATCCGTTTAATCACCGTTTAAACCGTCTAAGCATTATGAGCTCCCGGACCGCGCGCGCACTGAAACCGTTGATAAAGCCATCATCATAGTTTCTCATGTCAGCTACACAAATCTTTTTTCTCCATACAGCTTCATTACTGAATATCTTCTTTGCTAATTAGCAAGTACCACATTCTTTTTTACTGCTTCAATCAATATTCTTTAAGGTCTACTCCTAGTCCTACCTTCAACTAAAATCCTACCCCACCTACTAATTGACATTCTTTCTCATTGTGCCACATATCCAATTCATTTCAACAAATTCTTCTCATTTTACTGCAACTAGAACTGTCTCTAACTTCTTGTGGGTGTGCTCATTTCTTTATCCTATCTTTTAGTGCATTTCCACATATTCATCTAATATTCACATGTGAACTAACTCATTTTTAGACAAGTGTTTACACCATAAAGTCATAGAGTCATCTTATAAAAATTTTGCCTACAATTTAATGGGTTTTTAAAATCATGTAGTACTTCTGAAGCACTTCCCGACTTTAACCATTTTTTATTCAATTCCATACACTACATCCTCCTTATCTCGCCGCATGATGAATTGATTGTTAAGCAGAGAAATATCGCATCTCGTATTGTTTCGTCTAGTAGTTTGACAAAAGATACATTGAATACATTTGTTTGTGTCTCTCCTAATCCTGAACACTTCATATTCCAAAGCTTCTCTCTACCTTTCTATTTTAGAAAAGTATCATTCTCTATTATTTACAACTTAGACAATATTACAACCAACAACGTGCACCAAGAATTTCTAACGCACAAAGAGAAAAAAGTGAAAAAAGGGCCAAGGGATCTCACCTCGATACCATAGGAAGTTCATCGATAATTATTGCAGACGAGTAACGGACTTAATGTCTTCCTTGGTATAAGCATGTGGCATTAAAGAATGAATATGTATCCCCTCAAATTGTTCTTATGCTACTTATTGCTCATCTATAATCTTCTATAGCTATATTTTGTTTTCACCAATGAACAATTAGTAAAATTCAACCATGTTAAACTAAGAAAGTGGACTTTCAGTCCTTTTCCGAACATTTTCCTTTTTCCATTATTTAAGCAAGGTGTTCTTCCCAACATCATTTTCATTAAGAAACCTATATCTATCATCTATATTTTTCCAATGAACCCTAAAGCTAACCTAATGATTAGTTATTGTCTCAATCAATATTCTGTTAGGTCTACTTCTAGTCCTACCGTCAATTAAAATCCTCTTGCGCCTACTAAATGACACTCTTTACTCCATGTTCAACATGTCCAAGTCATCTCAACCATTCTCCTCATTTTATCACAACTAAAGTTGCCTCTAAATGCATGTGGATGCGCTTCTTTCTTATCCTAGTTGTTTAACACATTACTGAATACTGATCATCCAACTACACAATGGTTTCACATGTCGGCTGGCTGACTCTGATATGTATCGGCAATATCATATTGGGTTTTGAGGTATACGATGCCATATTATAATATTGACTGACATTGGGGCTAATATTATCAATGGCTGATATTGTCGATATTGACAACCGTGATTAACAATATTGACACTAAAAACAATTAGATTGTACCAATACTAAGATTTTAAACCATGATTTAAACATTCCCATTTCTACTCATTTTTTGGCAAGGGTCTTAACCATAAAACATGAAGTATGGTTGGTCATAGAGTCATCTTATAAATTTTTCCTATAAGATCATGGGTTTCTATGGAAGCACTTCTATTCATGGGTTTCTATGGAAGCGCTTCTCGACTTTAACCATTTTGATTCAGCTCAACATCCTCCTTATCTCTCCACCACAATGAACTGATCCATTAACCAGAGAAAATAATAGCATTTCTTAACCATTAGTATGAAATGCCCTTGTTGATTTTAGTTACTTTGGCAAAAGCTACATTGCTTGTATTTTGTTTGCATCTCTTCTAATTCTAAATAGCTTAGATTCTGAAGTTGTTCTCCACCTTTCTAGTTTAGAAAGTATTCCTTCACTACTCTAAGCAACTAATGCAACATCACCACCCAACAACACGCGCCAAGATCCCAAAACAAAAACAAAAACAAAAAAAAGAAACAGAGAGAAAAAGGAACAAAGACCAAAGGACCTCACCGGAAACATGCCTATCAAGTTCATATATAACTAAACAAAAGAGGAAAGGACTTGGTGCCTTCCTTGGCATAAGCCTATAGCACAGTAGGGAATGAATATGTCTCCCCTCAAATTGTTCTCATACTAGTTACCGCTCATCTATAGTCTTCAAAAGCTACACTTTGCTAAATCAGTAAAATTCTATTACCATAAATTGAGAAAGTGGGTTTCTTTCTTTTTCCTTATCGTTTTCTTTTTCTTTTTTTCGTTATTTGTACAAAATGTTTTTCCCAACATCTATATTTTAGTTACACGTTTCTAACAGCAGTGCTCATAAACTAGCCATATATATGCCAATTTCATGCGGGGGCAAAAAAAGGGTAAAACTAAACAGAATTAGAGAACTGGGAGAGGGTTACCAAAAGCGAGAATCGCAGGCTAAGACCGCCCAGTTGTTGCTGTGCATTGTCGTCGCCGATGAGAAAGCAACCGCGAACGGCAACAGCGCAATGCCCGACAGAGAGCCGCCATGACTGAGGGATTGAAGGAACTGCGACTATTTGCCACAATGAGAAAGAAGAGGAGGAGAAAAAAGTTTGCCCTTCTGAATAGATCTTCTTCTTGAAAGAGGCTGCCGTCTCTCTGTTTGATTTCATACTAGTGGGCCTAATTTCAGCCCAATAACTGAAATTGGAAAACAATCAAAACTGGGCCCATAGTGGGACTTGAAACAGTTTCGGCCTGTCTAGGCATTATGGGCTGTGTTTGGCCCAAAAAAGCTGTGAGGCTGACGTCATTGCTGGGCGTGTGGTGATGCGCGCAACCACAAATTCATTGGTGGTGAGCAACATCGAATTTTAGCATCTTCCCATCAGATAATAGAAAATTAGAGACAACTAAGATCAGTTTATAGAATTGAAACATTTTAAGGGAGAATATATGCAGAGGGGACCCAGGAATTTTATCCTGGGGGAATACTATATACTATCATAAAAAAAATATTGCTATAATATTAATATAAGTAAGCAAAATAATTGATGAATATAAATGTTTATAAGTTCTTCAAACATTACGAATTCATATATAAATGTTTATAAGTTCTTCAAACATTGTTCATAAGTTCTTCAAACATTACAAAATCATATATTGTTTTATTTTTAATTTTTAAAGTTTATTAAACTTTTAGGGGGATTTCGCTACAGCCTCCTATGTCAAATCGTATTTGGGAGAAAAAAAACTCAACTTTATAATTTTATCCGCTTCAGCCACTTTAAATCGTAATTAGAGAAAACTCAACTTCATAATTTTACTCGTTTCAGCCACCTCTTTTTTTAAACCAACCACGCATACTCATGTGTCAAGCGCTTCTCAACGGTGAAAGACGCAAATGCCCCGAAACAAACGCTTCGAAAAAAGCAGACCGTTTTGAAAATACGATATGCTAGTGTATAAAGAACTGCGATCATGATCGCAGTCTCAAAAGAAACTTATTTCTGAGGTCGCGACGATGATCGCAGTCCTCATAAAAATGTCATATTTCTGAGTCATTATAGGATTGCAACTATGATCGCAGTTCTTTTATTTCTTAGTCCTTATAGGACTGCGTCTATGATCGCATTTCTCATTATTATGACATATTTTTGAGTCTTTATAGGAGTACGACCATTATACCGTTCTTTACAAAATATCTTATCTTTTTAATCTTTATTAGAACTGCGACCATGATCGCAGTCCTCACAAAAACATAATTTTTCAGTCAATATTGAGATTGTGATAATGATTGCAGTCCTTACAAAATGCTCAAATTGTCAATTAATAAAATGACTACGACCATAGTCACAGTCTTCTAATAAAGGACTGCGACTATAACTGTAGTCCTCAAATAGGATTGCGATCATTAGTCGCAGTTCTCACATCAGTATCACCATTATAAGTAGACCCCCACTCACGGGCATCGAATGATCCCTATATTTTTTCAGATCTAAATATCAAATCGATCACAAATACAAACAAAACTCATCGCGAGCACCAGCAAACGAGATCTGCAAAAGATCGATCAAAAAAATTAGTCTGGGGATCCGCCCCCTGAGAGTCTCTGGTGGGCTCTCCGCCCCCATTCAAACCCTTACAACGACCTGACCGCACAGGTCAACATGTGAATTACTCTGCGGCGGAGTCAGGATTGAGTGAAAAGCAATGTTAGAGGTGATGGGAAAGGATAAAAAGGAAATGAAATATATAAAGAAGTTGAAGTTGAGAGTGTAGGGAGAGAGGAGATAGATGAGATAGAGGAAGACAGCACAGAGACCCGAAGACAAATAGAGCGAATGGTGCATTGCAACATGCCAGGAGATGCTCTCGGTCGACTGCCCAGTCAACCGGTGTAGAAGGTCGGTCGACCGCCAGGTCGACCAGTGTGCACGACATGCACAGGTTTAACCCGGTCGACCACCCGGTCGACCGTGGCATAGAGCGGTCGACCGCTCGGTCGACCGACTGAAAGTAGTCTGCGAACTCTAATATGACTATCGGCGATGTGAGGCGCTGGTAGGGAGGCGATTGAAATATCAAACGGTACTGATTATTATTATTGGATAAATTAAAATGTAACACCTTTATATTCCAGTTATAGTGTTATGCCCTGAGTTGACACCTTACTTTATGACATATGATGATTACTCTAGACACACTATAGTTCTGTTACTCTTAGGGTAACTCAAGTTATATAAACCCAGACGATGGCGACATGAGATATGTGGTATATAGATGAAGGTTTCCTTATTTGGATTATCCCCTTGACGTATCAGTCCCGTGAATCCATAATCTGAGATTGTACAACTAGTTTTGTCCATACTTGTATTTATCGCATGTTTAACTAATTTACCGCATCTTTATATGTACCTATGCTCTTCATACTGCCTTCTATGCATGTTTTCAGTTTCAGATTCATCAATATACATGATTTACTATCGTTCTTTTAATTTCCCTTATGTTACTTATTATTGCTTGTACCTGCATGCCGGTACCACATCACCTGATCATGTACACACGTGCTTGTTATGCACGCCATTTGGTTTTATTATATGTACTCACTGGGGTTGCTAACAATCCTGGATTCTAGTGTCCAAATCCTAGAGCCTGGACCATGGTGGCCTTGATGTAGCTGATCAGAGTGCGCAGCGGATCCTTCCGTGATGATCGGAGTGCAGCAGAAGCTTGGATCATTGCCCAGCCTTCCTCCCAGTTCCTCTCCTGTTTAGTTCTCGAGACCCCTCTTGCTACTTGTGAGCATCTCTCAGCTTTTGTATATTTTTCATATGATGTACTTTTGTATTTTCTTAATGTAATATCCCTGTAATATTGTATCACTCTCTGTGATAACCATGTACTTGTACTTTTCTGTTGGAATGTATATTACCACTGTACTTTCGCACTCTAATTCTTACTTGTACTAATGCTTAGCGTATATACGTGAGGGTATTTCTCACCCGCGTATATACGTCGCAGTGACATCTCTATACGCGCCGGATCGGGGCATCACAGGATGGTATCAGAGCCTAGGCTCTAACATCCTCAGTACAACCAGTTGGCAGATTAATGATGTATTAATTTGCAGTTGGAGAGCACGAGTCTTGAATATACATTCGAATCGCAAGTGTAGTGTTATCTGTTCTTTCCTTGCGATCTTTTCCTTGGATCCTGAGACTCTTCTATCTTTTTCCTTTCAGCTTCTTCCCGTCATCCCTTCAACCAACTCAGATATGTATCCCGAGTTGGAAATCTTCTTTGCCTTTTCACACTTTATCACTATCATCATTGACTGTAATCTTTTCCATGTTCATCTCCCTCCTTATAGAAATTTCGAGGATGAAATTTTTTTGTTAGGTGGGTAGATTGTAGCACCCCGTTCCCGGGATACTACCCAAAACGTGTCCTGATTGTACCATATTATTGCAATTTTCTTCTAGTATTTATTTTTAAGTTGTGATTGCTCATGTTATTTGGTATCGGATCTGAATTCTCAGACCTAGAGTCAGCCCAGACCCGGACCGGGAACCCGATACTGGTATACCGCCCGATTTGACCTTTTCGGTAGTCCGATTTTATCGATTTTAGTTTCAAACACTATTTTCTAATATTTTAGATTTTTCATAATTTTCTGAAATTTTCTAAAATTATTTTACAAAATCTCCAAAACCGGTGTTAGTCGGCATCGTTGACCGATTCCCGGATTTTTAGTTTTCAAATGAGATTGAATTTTTAGAAACAGCTTTCACTTTGCTTCTTAGAATTTCATTTTCTATCTAAATATATTTTTTAGATTTTTCTAAATTTATCAAAATTTGACCGATCCTGGTGTCGGCCGGTATCGCCGGAAGATTTCAGGATTTTTAATTTGAAAAATAGATAGAATTTATTGAATCCAATTTAATCAGGCATCTTAAAATAATATTTACTATTTTTGAGAATTTTTTGGAACGTTTCTGAAACAGTCAAATTTTTACCCTATTAAAATAATAATATTATTTACCATCCTTTTCTTTTATTACTTTTTCCTTCTCCACTCCTCTACTTTGTACTCTCAGAATATTCTATTAATTTAATTATCTAATAAAATATTTATTTATTATTTTTTCTATTTCTTTTCTTTTTCTTTAATTTTTCCTTTCCTTTCTTTTTCTTTTTTTCTTCTCTTCTTCCCATGCCCTGCAACTCCGCATCCCCTGCAGCCGCCTGTAGCATGATGGGCTGCTGCTGCAGTCCATCTCCCCCTATCCCTATTCATCATCACCACTTCCCTCCTCCTCTCCATTAAAACCTTCCTCCTTCTTCCTTTCTATTTTCATTTTCTCCAACACTTCAACCAGACACCAATTCCCCCTTCACCACCGGCCGACTCCACCACCTGAGCCGCCACCACCGCTGCCCCTAGCCACCGGCGCGCCACCCCCTAAACTCCCCACTTCCTTCTCCACTTTCAATAACCCCAAAACACCACTTCTCCTCCTTAATTTCATCCAAACCCACCGCCACCAATTCACATTCTTCCCCAAAATTCCCTACCAAATCACCTCTTTCTCTACTTTCAACCCCTCAATCATCACCTCCTCCTCCTCCTTTAACTCTCTACCACCTCCAACAACCACCATAACCATTAACTACCACCACCACCTCCACCAACAACATCAACAACCAAAACCACCAACCTCCTCCCCTCCCCAGGCTAGGCCGCGCGCACGACCCCGGCGCCGCCGCCGCCGCTAGGCCGCCGACGGTGGGCCGGTCGCCCCCTCCCCCCTCCTTCTCTTTTTCCTTTTCTTATTTCTTTCTTTCTTTCTTCTTCTTTCTTTCTTTCTTTCTTTCTTTTACTTCTTTCCTTTTCTCCCTTTCCATTTTTACCCCCTCCTTACCCCCTATTTACTTTCCCATAATTTCAATTATACCTTTCCCAATTAATTCTTATTTTCTCTCTTTTAAATAACCCTATACTCTCTCTCCTCTCTCATTCCCTCTCTAATATATTTATAATATTTATTATATACATATATATTTTAATATATAGTATGGGCTAGTGGCTTGCTCGCACGTGTTAGCGGATTTCTCGGACTTTTTCTCGGTATTTCATTCCGGAATTAGGCGAGTACATTTCTTATTTATTATCATTATTTTATTATTATCTTGCTTTTAATACATGATGTCTCGTTATGTAAGTTGGTATATGTTATATGAGTGATTTCTAAAATTAACATGTTTTATAAATATCTGCCAGCCGTCAGTATACTTGGTTGAATCGGTATTATACCGGGTATGCTTAGATCTGCTCCCGCTTCACTCGGTTTCGCATGGCTAATTAAAAGATAAATTTATTATTGTTAGAAATATGGTTGTGAATAGTTTGAAATGTTTATACCGTTCTCCTGTACCATGGTGCGTGACCGGTTGATACCAGATATTTGATGTTGTGATTCTCACTGACATATTAGTTACCTGACCCTGACATATATACATCGGTACTTGTCACGCTATACTTGACACTTGATATCTGACACCGGTACTTGCCACGCTATACTTGACACTTGATATCTGACACCGGTACTTGTCACGCTATACTTAACACTTGATATCTGACACCGGTACTTGCCATGCTACACTTGACACTTGACATGCTATCACCTACTACTAGTACATTTGACCTGATATTGTGACACCTGACTGGTTATTATTATACTCGACACCTGTATTATATTGCATATTCATGACTATTACTTTTACGGGGACTTAGCATGATTATTATACTGTTACCAGACATTTGGTACTCCTGAACTCCTGTACTCATGAACTCCTGTACCCCTGAACCCCTGTATTCATGAACCCCTGTAACAGGGAGACTCCTGATATTATACTCCCGTTAGTACCCGTAATTGGATAATCATGAATAATGGATTACTGTATACACTTGTAGACATTATCTTTGGGATATATATATATATATATATATATATATATATATATATATATATATTATATATATATATATATATATATATAAAATAAAGTACTCAACTTACACAAGGGTGGGGGAAACTGATGGAAACCGGTATGATGTCATATTTATAATGGTGATATTTCTGAAGTATCTTGTGGGGCGCGTAATAATAAGTCCCCGGAAGCAGTAGCCTGAATCTGAAGTGTCGTATGGGGCGCGTAATGATAAGTCCCCGAAAGTAGTAGCCTGTACTCCTGAGCTAGTCCCGGGCAGAGATGAGACCCACTATAAATATGAGTCATCAGATTTATCAGTTTCCAAATAATAACTCGTTTTATTCATAAGTGGGTATATATGTACTGGTAGCACATACTTAAGCATATGGATCGGATGAATAACATAAAACAACCAAACAATGATAATGTTAGGAACATGTGATATTTGGTCTATTTTGTTCGGGTCCTGGTACTCACATATCAAACCCGTCTAAGTTCTACAGAGTGCGAACTCTAGTATGAACTATCGGCGATGTGAGGCGCTGGTAGGGAGGCGATTGAAATATCAAACAGTACTGATTATTATTGGATAAATTAAAATGCAACACCTTTATATTCCAGTTATAGTGTTATGCCCTAAGTTGACACCTTACTTTATGACATATGATGATTATGTTGGCCCAAGGTTACAATTACCCGTGTTTAGTGTGTTTTGATGATTACAAAACATATTAGTTATTTGTACTAATAATACTTGTTGTTTGAGTGTGTTTTGACTCAAGTCATCTCAATTCGGGCTCAAAAATCAAGCTTTCAAGATCATATGGAGAAGCCCACTTGAAGAACTTGTAGTCCTTAGAACCAATGTAAGAAATATTTTGTTAAAGTTTGAGTTTGAAAAATTGGCTCTAGGATACACACACACATTTTCAAAATACAAGTTTTTAGTTTTGGTATTTGTTTTCAAGTTCATGCCTTGATTTTTATACATGATTCCAAAATTTCTTACAAAGTCTATATCTTGTTTACACCATGTATAACTATCTTTTACAACATGAAACTTAACTATATATACCTACAAAATTATCTTCAAAAATTTTCTAGTTCAAAATTCCTTCTGATTTTCTGTTTCAGACTAGACCGGCCGACCGGCCCGGTCGATCGGCACCTGCACAGGACATGCACGCTTGTGCATGTCTGTCGGCAGACCGCCCGGGTCGACCGACTGTCTGCAGTTTGCTCTCGGGTTTTCTGGGTCGACCGCCCGGTCGACCGCCTTCAGAAACCTGTGTTTCTTCTTAGAGGACGGTCGACCCGAGTCCAACGGATCTTTGCCAGCAGGGCGGGCGGGCGGCCGACCGGACCGGTCGACCGCCAAGCCTGCAAAAGCCCAACGGCTCTTTCCTCTTTTGTGCAATTCTGAAAACTGTTTTCTTAATCTGTTTTTGCAGACTTTTTCTGAGGTTTTGGAGAACTTTTTCAGGTCAAATAAACTTAAAATAAATTGTTTTAACCCTTTCTTCTCCCTATAAATAGAGGAGTATAGCCTCTTGCATTTCTCACCAAGAAAAATCCCTAAGTTTTCATAGTTTTCAAAAGAGAAGAAAAGCTTTTAAGCTCTCCATTTTCTCATTCTTTCTTGAGCTTGTTTTCAGTTGTGTTTTCTAGCAAAAATCATCTCTAAAACTGAGTTTTTCTCACTACACTTCTTAGAGCTAAAATTCCCATCATCATTCTATAAGGAAGTTGTAAAGAGAGAGTATTTGTAAGAAGTTTGTGATCCTCTTGGTGATCACTTGGCTACTTGTTCCTTCTTCTTGTTCTTGTGGAGACACCTCTTCGGTAGAGGTTATTGTAAGTGGTGGAGCTCGGTGCTCGGGTCTTTGGTAGACCGTTGTAAGCGTCCTCGGTGGATAGTGGAAACCCTTCACGGAGGTGAAGGCGGGGAGTAGAGCGGTGGCTCGAACCTCGAAACAAACATCTTGTGTTTGCGATTGCTTTGTGTCCATTTTGCTTTAAATTTCTCTTGCACTCTATTGCCTTCAATTACTTGCTTGAGATCTAGTTTTCTTATCTTGTGTTTTTGCCATCTAGTTTGTGATACTTGTGATATATCTTGTGTGCATTACATCATTGCATATTATTCATTCTTTGTTCGATCAATTCTCATACAACAAGATTGCATTGCGCACCTCTAACCCATTCAAGGGGAATCAGGAGGAAGGAGTTCAGAACCCTTCACGGGGTATTCGGCTCTTAGTCTTGTTTTGAGAGATCGTTACATCATTCATTCATCTTAGTTTTAAAAAGTTTGTTAGATTAGCAATTACACCTATTCACCCCCCCTCTAGGTGTTTTTCAATTGGTATCAGAGCTTGGTCTCTAGGCTCTTGGCTTAACAACCTTAGAGAGATCCTATTTTTGCTAATCACTTCATTCATTTTTCATTCACTATCACTTAGTAAATATGGCCGATGGAATTAAGACCCTCCCAAAATTTGATGGACTTAACTTTCCCATATGAAAGGTTAAGATGACGTTTTCTTGCAATCTCTAGGAAGTCGAGTTGCAAAGGCCGTGACCAAACCCTTTAGTGCACCCCCCGGTGATGAATCCACTTGGTCCGAAATTGAGACTAAAGAATTTCATGCCAATGCTAGGGCTCATTATGCACTCCTTCAAGCCCTTAATGATGATGATATAGCTAGAGTTATTCATTGCAAGTCCGCATATGAAATTTGGACACATTTGCTAGTTACACATGAAGGGACTTCACAAGTAAAGAGGGATAAGATAGACCTTCTTCGGTCCCAATATGAAAACTTTTGCATGCAAGAAAGTGAAACCATAGATGATATGGTTACAAGATTTACAAAGATCACTAATGGACTTTCTTCTCTAGGTGATGCTATCGACAACGATCAAAGAGTTAGAAAGATCATCCGGGCTCTTCCTCCTTCATGGGAAGTAAAAGTAACCACCTTGAAGGAACTCAATGACAAGGAGGAGATGGAGCTTATAGGTCTCATTGGGAACCTCAAACCTATGAGATGGAGAGAAAAGCAAGGGAAGAAATGGCTCCCTCCAAGAAGAAAGCCATAGCCTTCAAAAGTCAATCATCATACTCCGACAAAGATGATGAAGAAGAAGATGACGAAGAGCTCTCACTTCTTGTCAAGAATGTTCGGAGGATGTATAACAAGGCTAAGTTCCAAGGAAGAAGGAGATGGCAAGGAGGTAAAGAAGAAAGAAAGATAATTTGCTTCAATTGTCAAAGACCGGGTCACATTGTTGCGGAGTGCCCGGATAAAGTGAAGCCCTCCACCTCAAAGAAGCCTCACAAGAAGAAAGCGTTGAAGGCTACTTGGGATTCCGAGAGCGAATCCGAGGAGGAAGTTGACACCGCCAATATGTGCTTTATGGCAAATGAAGGCACAAGCAAGGTAACCCCTTCCACTTCTTTTGATAATGAACTTTCCATGGATGAAATAGGAGAAGCATTTGTAGAATTATCACATAACTATGATTTTCTAAAGAAAAAGTATTTAAAAATGAAAAAGGAAAATGAGTCTCTTAATCATCAAGTTTTTACTCTTTCCAAAGAAAAGGATGAATTACTTTCCACTCTTGTTTCCCCCCAAAAAGATTTTGACAATTATAAAATTTCTTGTAAAGGCAAGTTTTCACAAGTTAATGATAATGAGATTACCATGCTTAAAGAAAGAATAGATTCTTTAGGAGTAGTTTTGAAAAAGTGTGAATTTGATAAAAATAGACTTGAGGCTATGTTTCCTAAGAAACAAGCCCCTAAGAAACAATCTCATGTTCATGCTCATGTTCATACCACACAACCTTTGCATCATGCCAAACCCCACAAACATGCTCACACTTCACACACACATCATGCATTCATGTATGGTAAAGTGTTTTCATGTTCATATTGTGGCCGTAAAGGTCACTTAGTTAAGTTTTGTTATGATAGACTAAATGCATCTCGTCATAATGTTTGGGTTCGAAACACTAACTTTCAAGGACCCAAGAAAATTTGGGTACCAAAGTCAATGAATTTGTTCAATAATGTAGGTACTTTCCAAGGCCCAACGACGTAGAGGGTTGTGGTATCTTGATAGTGGTTGCTCAAGGCACATGACTTGGGACATCAACAACTTTGTAACCCTATCAAGATACCATGAAGGTGGCACCGTCACCTTCGGAGATGATGCCAAGGGTAAAATCATCGGTATCGGTAATGTCAAACTTGGTATATCCCCTTTAATTGAGAATGTTGTTTTAGTTGATGGCCTCAAGCATAACCTCTTGAGTGTTAGTCAACTTTGTGATAAAGGTTTTGATGTAGTTTTTGATAATATAGCTTGTAAAGTAATTGATAGAATTTCTAATATTTGTGTGTTTTCCGGTTTTCGTGAAAATAATGTTTATATGGTTGATATGTCTAATATGTCTTGTAATATTACTTGTTTAAAAGCCCTCGATGATGACTCTTGGTTGTGGTATAGAAGATTAGGTCACATTTCTTTTGACCATATATCTAGGTTAAACACAAAGGAAATGGTGAAAGGTATTCCTTGCTTGAATTTTGAAAAGGACCGGGTTTGTGACGCATGTCAATTTGGGAAACAAACTAAGTCTTCTTTCAAATCAATTAAGGATATCATGACATCACGTCCTTTGGAGTTAATCATATGGATTTATTTGGTCCTACTCAAACCAAAAGTCTAAGTGGGAATCAGTTTGCATTTGTTTTGGTTGATGACTTTTCACGTTTTACTTGGGTTTTCTTTCTTGAACACAAAAATCAAGCCTTTTCACATTTTCAAGCCTCTAAGAAAAGAGTTGAAAAGGAAAAAGATTCTTCAATTTTAAGAATAAGAAGTGATAGAGGAGGTGAGTTCATTAACCTACCCTTTACCACTTTTTGTGAAGAACATGGAATTAAGCATGAACTTTCTTGTCCTAAAACTCCACAACAAAATAGAGTAGTTGAACGGAAAAATCGAACTTTACAAGAGATGGCTAGGACAATGCTAAGTGAATATGGTCTACCACATTATTTGTGGGCCGAGGCCGTTAATACATCATGCTATATATCAAATCGTATTTTCTTGTGTAAAAATACTTCAAAAACTTCTTTTGAAATGTACTTTTCTAGAAAACCAAATATTTCATATTTCAAGATTTTTGAATGCAAATGTTTTGTTTTAAATACAAAAGATAATTTAGGAAAATTTGATGCTAGATCTTATGAGGCTATTTTTGTTGGTTATTCTAACACTAGCAAGGTTTATAGAATCTTCAATAGATCATCTTTGACTATTGAGGAATCTATACATGTTAAGTTTGAAGAATCTAACTTGTTTGTTAAGAATGTTGTAGAAATAGATGCATTGGATGAAGACTTGGAGAAAGTGACCTTGGAGGATACACCTACTATGGGAGACAAGCCAAAGGATGATGAAGGAAGTGAAGCTAAAGTAGAAGAGGCTCAAGGAAATGAAATTCAATCAATTGAAGTGGAGCCTACTCAACAACTTCCAAAGGATTGGAGATACAATCCTCATCATCCCAAGGACCTCGTCATAGGTGAAGTATCTAAAGGGGTAACCACTCGCTCTAAACTTCATGATTTTGTGGTCATTATGCATTTATTTCTCATGTTGAACCCAAGAACGTCCTCGAAACCGAGGCCGATTCATATTGGTTGCTAGCCATGCAAGAGAAGCTCAATCAATTTGAGCGCAACCAAGTTTGGCACCTTGTTCCTAGGCCCCACGATAGACCAACAATTGGTACTAAGTGGATCTTTAAGAACAAGTTGGATGAGTCGGGTAACGTTGTTAGGAATAAGGCTAGATTAGTTGCCCAAGGTTACACTCAAATCGAAGGTGTTGATTTTGATGAAACCTTTGCACCTGTAGCACGGCTTGAAGCCATACGGATGACACTTGCATTTGCATCATATAAAGATTTTAAGTTGTTTCAAATGGATGTTAAAAGTGCTTTCTTGAATGGTTTTATTGAAGAGGAGGTGTATGTTGAACAACCCCCCGGGTTTGTTGATCCTACACATCCGGATTTTGTTTTCAAACTTGATAAGGCTCTTTATGGTTTAAAACAAGACCCTAGGGCTTGGTATGAAAGACTTTCTTCATTTCTAATTCCAAATGGTTTTAAGAAAGGAAAAATTGACACAACTTTGTTTACAAAACATGTAGAAAATGATATTCTTATTGTGCAAATTTATGTAGATGATATTATTTTTGGTTCTACTAATGAATCTCTTTGCCAAGCTTTTGAATCATGCATGAAGGATGAATTTGAAATGTCTATGACTCCAAATCAAGCAAAGGAAGGATGAGATCTTCATCAATCAAGCTAAGTACACAAAGGAACTCATCAAGAGGTTCGGGCTTGAAGGCGCTAAAGTGAGCAAAACTCCCATGGCAACAACTACCAAGCTTGATAAGGATGAACAAGGTAAAAGTGTAGACATTAAACTTTATCGTAGCATGATAGGTAGTTTATTATATTTGACGGCTAGTAGGCCGGATATCATGTTTTCCGTTTGTCTCCGTGCTCATTTTCAATCATGTCCTAAGGAGTCTCATTTTGTAGCGGTAAAACGCATTATTAAATACCTTAAGGGCACTATTGAAATGGGTTTGTGGTATCCGAAAACCGGACTATTTGAAATGAAGAGTTTTTCGGATGCCGACTATGCGGGTTGTAGGGTAGATAGGAAGAGTACAAGTGGAACATGTCAATTCCTAGGTAATTGTCTTGTATCTTGGTCTTCCAAAAAGCAAAATTCAGTAGCCCTTTCAACCGCCGAGGCGGAGTATGTTGCAGCCGGAGCTTGTTGTGCACAAGTTCTTTGGATGAAACATACTCTCCTTGACTATGATTTGCATTTGGATCATATTAAAATATTTTGTGATAATACTAGTACAATTCATATGACAAAGAATGCAAATTAACATAGTAAAACTAAGCACATTGACATTAGATATCACTTTCTTAGAGATCATTATGAGAAAGGTGATATTGATATTGATTATGTTTCTACCGATTTTCAACTTGCCGATATTTTTACTAAACCATTAGATTATGCTAGATTCTCTTTTATTTGTGGAGAGTTGAATGTTTGCATTATGGATTCTTAAAGATAAATTTCTTTTGTTTTGTTTATTTTGTTTAACCCTTTTTGATGTATGACAAAAAGGGGGAGAAAAGAATAAGTTTGTTGTTTATTGTTTATTTAAGCTTTTCAAAACTATTGTGTTTTCAATGCTTTATGTATCTTGCTTCTCATTGTCATTCTTTATACATAGCATTATTTGAGGGGGAGCTTTCCAAAGCTCTTCTTCCATTTTTTTGTTTAAATAACTTATATGTTTTGTCATCATCAAAAAGGGGGAGATTGTTGGCCCAAGGTTACAATCACCCGTGTTTAGTGTGTTTTGATGATTACAAAACATATTAGTTATTTGTACTAATAATACTTGTTATTTGAGTGTGTTTCAGGGTTCTAATTAAACTAGTAAGGTTTCTTCCCAAAAAGAAGGTGTTTTGACTCAAGTCATCTCAATTCGGGCTCAAGAATCAAGCTTTCAAGATCATATAGAGAAGCCCACTTGAAGAATTTGTAGTCCTTAGAACCAATGTAAGAAATAGTTTGTTAAAGTTTGAGTTTGAAAAATTGGCTCTAGGATACACACACACATTTTCAAAATACAAGTTTTTAGTTTTGGTATTTGTTTTCAAGTTCATGCCTTGATTCTTATACATGATTCTAAAAATTCTTACAAAGTCTATATCTTGTTTACACCATGTATAACTATCTTTTACAACATGAAACTTACCTACATATACCTACAAAATTATCTTCAAAAATTTCCTAGTTCAAAATTCCTTCTGATTTTCTGTTTCAGACTAGACCGGCCGACCGGCCCGGTCGACCGGCACCTGCACAGGACATGCACGCTTGTGCATGTCTGTCGGCCGACCGCCCGGGTCGACCGACTGTCTGCAGTTTATTCTCGGGTTTTCTGGGTCGACCGCCCGGTCGACCGCCTTCAGAAACCTGTGTTTCTTCTTAGAGGACGGTCGACCCGAGCGGTCGACCCGAGTCCAACGGATCTTTGCCAGCAGGGCGGGCGGCCGACCGGACCGGTCGACCGCCAAGCTTGCAAAACCCCAACGGCTCTTTCCTCTTTTGTGCAATTCTGAAAACTGTTTTCTTAATCTGTTTTTGCAGACTTTTTCTGAGGTTTTGGAGAACTTTTTCAGGTCAAATAAACTTAAAATAAATTGTTTTTAACCTTTCTTCTCCCTATAAATAGAGGAGTATAGCCTCTTGCATTTCTCACCAAGAAAAATCCCTAAGTTTTCATAGTTTTCAAAAGAGAAGAAAAGCTTTAAGCTCTCCATTTTCTCATTCTTTCTTGAGCTTGTTTTCAGTTGTGTTCTCTAGCAAAAATCATCTTTACAACTGAGTTTTTCTCACTACACTTCTTAGAGCCAAAATTCTCATCCTCATTCTATAAGGAAGTTGTAAAGAGAAAGCGTTTGTAAGAAGTTTGTGATCCTCTTGGTGATCACTTGGCTACTTGTTCCTTCTTCTTGTTCTTGTGGAGACACCTCTTCGGTAGAGGTTATTGTAAGTGGTGGAGCTCGGTGCTCGGGTCTTTGGTAGACCGTTGTAAGCCTCCTCGGTGGATAGTGGAAACCCTTCACGGAGGTGGAGGCGGGGAGTAGAGCGGTGGCTCGAACCTCGAAACAAACATCTTGTGTTTGCGATTGCTTTGTGTCCATATTGCTTTAAATTTCTCTTGCACTCTATTGCCTTCAATTACTTGCTAGAGATCTAGTTTTCTTACCTTGTGTTTTTGCCATCTAGTTTGTGATACTTGTGATATATCTTGTGTGCATTACATCATTGCATATTATTCATTCTTTGTTCGATCAATTCTCATACAACAAGGTTGCATTGCGCACCTCTAACCCATTCAAGGGGAATCAGGAGGAAGGAGTTCAGAACCCTTCACGGGGTATTCAGCTCTTAGTCTTATTTTGAGAGATTGTTGCATCATTCATTCATCTTAGTTTTAAAAAGTTTGTTAGATTAGCAATTACACCTATTCACCCCCCTCTAGGTGTTTTTCAGATTACTCTAGACACGCTATAGTTCTGTTACTCTTAGGGCAACTCAAGTTGTATAAACTCAGACGATGGCGACATGAGATATGTGGTATATAGATGAGGGTTTTCTTGTCTGGATTATCCCTTTGACGTATCAGTCCCGTGAATCCATAATCTGAGCTTGTACAACTAGTTTTGTCCATACTTGTATTTATCGCATGTTTAACTTATTTGCCGCATCTTTATATGTACCTATGCTCTTCATACTGCCTTCTATGCATGTTTTCAGTTTCAGATTCATCGATATACATGATTTACTGTCGTTCCTTTAATTTTTCTTATGTTACTTATTATTACTTGTACCTGCATGCCGGTACCACATCACCTGATCACGTACACGCGTGCTTGTTATGCACGCCATTTGGCTTTATATATATGTACTCGCTGGGTTGCTAACAATCCTAGATCCTAGTGTCCAGATCCTAGAGCCTGGACCATGGTGGCCTTGATGTAGCTGATCAGAGTGCGCAGCGGATCCTTCCGTGACGATCGGAGTGCGGCAGAAGCTTGGATCATCGCCGCAGCTCTTCCTCCCAGTTCCTCTCATATTTGGTTCTCGAGACCCGTCTTACTACTCGTGAGCATCCCTCAGCTTTTGTATCTCTTCATATGATGTACTTTTGTATTTTCTAGTAATGTAATATCCCTGTAATATTGTATCACTCTCTGTGATAACCATGTACTTGTACTTTTCTGTTGGAATGTATATTACCACTGTGCTTCCGCACTCTGATTCTTACCTATACTGATGCTTAGCGTATATACGTGAGAGTATTTCTCACTTGCGTATATACGTCACAGTGACGTCTCCGTACCCGCTGGATCGGGGTGTCACACATTTCATATCAATTTGGTATCAGAGTACGTTTAGGGTAGAACTTGCATCACTTAGGTACTAGGTCGAAAAATTTTGTTGCTTTCTCCATTTAAATTTTATTTTAATAAAAAAATTGAGACGAGTCTTCCCATCTTCAATTAGGACTCCCTTTGTGTAAGCCAACCTGTAGGGGTAGACCTTATGTTTTAAGAGAGTCTAATGAATCTCACACTACCTTTATGGATCCCCAGCTTGTTGTGCCGCTCACCGTCTTCAATCAGGAACTGAAAAGAGGTGCTCCAATTATAATTCTCACAACCAGAGAAGTTGTGGAAGTGTTGTTGAAAGTTTGGAGTGGACTTGGCGAGAGAACCGGGAATGCCTGCTTCTTGAAGGTGGATGGCCCCCAATTCTAGTTGCTAGCATGGGTCAGAGCCTCACGATGCGAGTTCCTCTTCTCTCCGTCATTGCCGTGTTTGAGAGAGTGGTTGACGAAACTCTTCATAGCCTCCTCTAACTTAATGTAAGGCTGGGTCTGGGACAGGACTTCACGCATTCGAGTAACATCATGCTTCAGTAGATGTTTGTATAGGGGGTGAGAAACTTGCAGCCCATTGATGAACGTGAGTGCAGAGACATTTTCACCACAGTTGCGAATTTTGGCGAGTTGATTCTGGAAGTAGCTGATATAAGACTAGAGGTCATTCTGCCTCATTTTGACGGAGAGGAGGTGATGGTTATTCTTCTTGAGGTGGGAGGCGTATTGATTGGTCACTAATGTTACACATTTATTATCATATTTCCATACTTATTATAGAATAAAATCTGCTTTGTCTTAATTAAATGTTAATTTATTTGCAGGCCCATTCCTTAAGGAGATGAAGAGAAACAAGCCCAAAAGCCCACCAAATTCTGATTAATTCAGAATAAATTTGAAATGAAGAAATCAGGGTAAAATCTTGACATATAAGGAAGGTTTAGAAGAATCCTCCCTGAATCAAGATGAAGAAATCAGGACAAAATCTTGACATATAAGGAAGGTTGAGAAGAATCCTCCCTGTGGGCAAAATCTTGGTATATAAGGAAGGTTGAGAAGAATCCTCCCTGAATCAAGGAAAAATCTTGGCATGTAAGGAAGGTTGAGAAGAATCCTCCCTGAATCAAGCACAATCAAAGGCTATTTTGTCAACTTTTGAAGAAAAAAATAAGAAAATCAGAAGAAGATATGGGAAATACATCAGACCAGGAGATTCCCCCAATCTTTCTGGGATCTTCTCCTTTAGGTTTTTTGCTTATAAATACTGGTTTTAGCTGAGCAAGGAGGAGGAGGCAGAGATAGGTTTAGCTAAGTTTTCCATTTCTTAGTTTAGGTTTTCTTTTCTTTTTATGTAACTTGTATGTAAGCTTAGGTTAGATGAAGATTCATGTAAGTAAGAGAGAGAGAGAGGCTGAAGTTGAGAGTGACACCGATGTACCCTCCTCCTTTCTTCCATTGTTTCAAGCAATAAAGGTAAACATTTGTTTATGTTCGTTTCTTTTCTTTTGGTTTCTTTTTCTTTTCCTCTTTCTACTTTACCTCTGTTTGTTTTTGATGAGAATGCAAGTGAATTCAGAAGCATAAGTATAACAAAGTCTTTGTGAGTGCCAACAATACTTCATGAAGATGTTCTCCTCCTCAAATTCGTATCACTTCATTCTTGCCTGGCTTGATGATATAATGCGAACGGGGACTGAGCTCCAACCTATGTCCTATGCGTTGAACGCCTCCAAAGCAAGGTAGAACATGCAAGGTTTCCAAGTAAGTCATCAACCAAACTAAGGTAAGTATTTCTTCAATTTTCTTTCTTTTCTTTTATTTCTGTAAATTAAATCACGAACACCATATCTTCCAAATCGCTTCTTTCCAAACTCATTTGTACATAGTCGTTTTCTTTCCCCTTTCTTTGTAAATAGTCATTCTCCATTTCTCTCTACCTTCTTCATCTCTCGTTTTCTTTCTGACTTTAACATAACTTTCTTTTTCATTTTCATTTCTTTAAACAAAGAAGAATCTTCGTTTTATCTTCATTAAGATTTCAATAAAGAAACGTAAACGCTTCTATCGCAAAACCCTCCTTGTGGATCACGACCCGCATAGCCACTTACTATAGCGGTAAGAATTGAGCACTTGCACATCTTTATTTCTAAATCTAAAATTCTGTATTTTTTGTGCAAGTTTTACCTCAATCAAATTTTGGCGCCGTTGCCGGGGAGGGTAACGTTTTTATTGAAATCTATTTTTTATTGAAAATTTTTTAGAACTAAAACGAACTTTCTTCTCTGTTGCAGCTTAAGGGCAAGCAAATCAGGAAAAGAAGATTGCAGTGACATATAAGTGGTATTGGGCCTCTGCTCTAGAAAGCAGAGACCAAGTACCCTCTGAATTGCCGCGTTTTCTCGGCTTTAGCCGCGTTTTCGCAGCAAGAAAGAGTTCACTACTAATTGGTTTTTGCAGGGCTGCTTGCTTTGCAAAATTCTAGTTTTCTGCAACTTTATTTCTTATATGCAATCACATAAGCCTGCTAATAATCAACAGTAAAACATTTGTTGAAAAGATAAAAAATTGATTAGACGTTTGCATTTTAGGCACGTGTCTTTTCAATTCATTATTTTTACTGTTGAAGAGTGCTGGAGCAAGGTACGTACGCATTGCCTCTAGAATAGGACTATCTCTTGGTTGATTTACATCGCTTTGAGTGAATCTTATTTACATATCTTGTACATTTGCACAAACTTATCTTAAGGGCACTAACCCATAACAAGATAAGGTGGGGATTTAATCACCCTTCCTTAGCCCAAAAATCAGATTCCAAGCACTCACTAACCCAAGCCTAACTAAAAATGAGTAGACGTTGGCCCTAGGGACATCTCGGACTCAATTAGGAGAACATCCTAAGGGGGAAAAGTGTTGGAATTTGACTCTTGCAAAATCAGTGTCTAGGAAAGGGATTAAGGGCCGAAAGCCCGAAGGTTGGTCCTTATTTAATTAAGGAACGTCTTTGACGGAAAACCTCCCACCAACCTTGCCCTGACCTGGCTGATTAGCTTGTGGTCAAAGTCTGCATTGGACCTCCCGTGGACAGTCTAACCAGTTAGGAGTCGTCTAGGTCATAGGTCTACCCTAACTTAGATTAGAATTTTTTTCTTTTTCTTTGTTTATTTGTTTGTTTTTTTTCTTTTTGTTTGTATTTCATTGTGTGATATGGCCTATAATAACAATTTTTCCAATTTCAATAATAATCCATATTACACATCAAACTCTTTTTCAGATATTACCAACCCGGCATATCATAACTTTAACCAACCTAGTGTGCCGGATTGGTCTTATCCGAATCAATATAACCCATATCCCCCATCGTATGACTATAATTTCCATAACGATTTCAACTCTTCACAGAGTCAGTGGGGATTCACCTACCCCGGGCATAATTTTCAACCAACTTGTCCCACTTGTCCACCTAGTCCACAATATCCCCAAGAGTCATACTCAGTTCCACCAGTCCAAAATAGAAAACCATCAATTTTGGAAAGGAGTATGCGTGAGTCCAAGCAACAATCACAAAATCTGATGGACTCACAATTTCACTACCACTTCCAAGACAACACTTCAACTTTTCATCAAAATAATGAATCCATCAATTATGAAAAGATGCTTGAAGCCATGACTCATGCTCAAAATGCTAGAAATCGTGACATAGATATGATGGTCGAATCTCTACGTTCTCACCGTTTGACCAGTTCTGATGTCACTAACCATCCTGTTAGAGCCGAAGAGCCATGTAGTTTTGAAAATCAAGATTCCATTTCAGAACAACCATTTGAACTTACCCAAACTCCAAATGAAATTGATAGTTTGACAAGTTATCCCTTGCCTGAAATAGAACTTAAAAATGAATATGATCATGAACTAGAACTTAGTGATTCAATTTTACTTCCTGATTCAATAATGACTCAGGTATCTACACCTGATTTCAATCTTTTTCCCGAGTCAACATTGGATCCTGTGCCAATTCATCATGAAATTGAATCACCCATCTTTGATGATCATATTGAACTTGACTAATTTTATAATCTTGAAAATCCCATTGATAAATTGGCAAGTTCTCATTTTTTTGATATTGAACTCAATGAGATATGTGACCTAAATTCCCAAATCCGTGATCCAGTTCAACTTTCTGAATCATTATTGACTCCTATTTTGTTACCAAACTTGAGTAATATTTTAGAGTCAGTTTTGATTCCACCTATCATTCTTGAACTTGAATTACCAACATTAAGTCACATTCCATTGTTGGAAAATAATTGTGGACTTGAGTTCCAACTTCTTGACTTGGACCCAATTTCTGAACCTATTTCGACTCTTGAACCTTTACTTGATTTAAGTCACCTTCCTGAGTCGGTGTTAGTTCTTGTACTTCCTGAGTCCAAGTCAATCCTTCTATCATTTCATACTCCATTCTGGGACGAGGTGGTTGACAAATTTGACTCCGAAATTTGTTATAGAATTTGAAAATTAGATGGGGTCAAATACTTAATAAAAATCCTTTATGGACACATCTTTTTAGTGGGTTATATTAGAGTAATTTCTGGCGGGTTCCTCCGAGCCCCAAGAAAAGTTGATTGGGCCGCATTTCGTGGACCAATCAGACCACCACCGGAACCACCACCTTAAGGTAACATTTTCCTTCCCTTTCTTCTTTTTCATGCATATATGCATTAATTCATACATTGAGGACAATGCATGAGGTAAGTGTGGGGGAGGGTTCTAACATAACTTAGGTTTTTCTTTTTATAAAAAAATAAAAAAATAAAAAAATTAACATTTTCTTTACTTTTAAAAACTTTTTGAAAAATAGAAACAATATTTTGACTTATTTTTTGTAAGAAATTAAGTTAATTTTAAGGAATAGAAAAATCCAAATTAGGATTTCTTATACTTGGTCAAAGTAAGATTATTTGTTTGATTTTTAGGGTTAGGAAGATAATTTGTCAAAGTAATTTAGTCTTGATCTTTACCTTGATGAAATATGCACACTTCATACACTTACACACTTAGGGTTCAAAAACAAAGATTCTTATGCCTTATAAAAAAAAAGAAAAAAAAGATAAACAAATCTAATTATTGATTAGCTAGGTGCTTTGGCCTAAGCAAGCCTTAGTATTTATGCGAAAGATGATTAGATAAGTTTGAAAATATATATATATAAACATTCTCTGATTAAGCTGGGTATTTGTGCCTAATAAAGTATAAGTATTCACGCCTAAAAGGGGTTCATATAATAAAATCCTTAGTTTTGTGGCCTTGTTTGCTCGAGTCCTTAAGTCCTTGGGGTGTTTTCTCACCTGGTGCCCTAAGACCGTTTGGTTTGGGAGTCATCGATTAAAGGCTCGTTATATGGGCAGATTAGAAAGCCTATTAGAACTAAGGAATAATACCAATATATATATATATAATAATAATAATAATAAATGAGGCATAAGAGTTCGAGTTAAAGAATCCTTAATAAAAATTTTCACAATCACAAAGTGCATATGACTTAGGGTAAAGTAATAGACCAGATGAGAAGTACAATTTGACTCCTTACTTCGATTGATAACAAATTTTTGAATAGAGACTAAGTTTAGGAATGAAAAATTCAGTTTTCCTATAACTTATATATTGCTTAAATCTTACAATTATATTTCAAATATTTTCTCTTTCAAAATGCTTTTCGAAAATACTAACTCTTTGTTTCTCTTTCTTTATGGATTTTGTGGGTGTAATCCACTGAAAACCCTCACGAGACAAAACTCGTCCTCTAGGGGAAACCTAGAGGTTTAACGGCTTGTTGCACATGCTCAGTGCAATCGCGTGACCTGCGAAAGTGGTCTAATAATCCTTAGTATAGTTTAGTTGTTTTGCTCGAGGACGAGCAAAAGATAAGTATGGGGGTGTGATTGGTCACTAATGTTGCACATTTATTATCATATTTCCATACTTATTATAAAATAAAATCTGCTTTGTCTTAATTAAATGTTTAATTTATTTGCAGGCCCATTCCTTAAGGAGATGAAGAGAAATAAGCCTAAAAGCCCACCAAATTCTGATTAATTCAGAATAAATTTGAAATGAAGAAATCAGGGCAAAATCTTGACATATAAGGAAGGTTTAGAAGAATCCTCCCTGAATCAAGATGAAGAAATCAGGCAAAATCTTGGCATATGAGGAAGGTTGAGAAGAATCCTCCCTGTGGGAAAAATCTTGGTATATAAGGAAGGTTGAGAAGAATCCTCCCTGAATCAAGGAAAAATCTTGGCATGTAAGGAAGGTTGAGAAGAATCCTCCCTGAATGAAGCACAATCAAAGGCTGTTTTGTCAACTTTTGAAGAAAAAAACAAGAAAATCATAAGAAGATACGGGAAATACATCAGACTAGGAGATTCCCCCAATCTTCCTGGGATCTTCTCCTTTAGGTTTTTTGCCTATAAATACTGTTTTAGCTGAGCAAGGAGGAGGAGGCAGAGATAGGTTTAGCTAAGTTTTCCATTTCTTAGTTTAGGTTTTCTTTTCTTTTTATGTAACTTGTATGTAAGCTTAGGTTAGATGAAAATTCATGTAAGTAAGAGAGAGAGGCTAAAGTTGAGAGTGACACCGATGTACCCTCCTCCTTTCTTCCATTATTTCAAGCAATAAAGGTAAACATTTGTTTATGTTCGTTTCTTTTCTTTTGGTTTCTTTTTCTTTTCCTCTTTCTACTTTACCTCTGTTTGTTTTTGATGAGAATGCAAGTGAATTCTGAAGCATAAGTATAACAAAGTCTTTGTGAGTGCCAACGATACTTCATGAAGATGTTCTCCTCCTCAAATCTGTATCACTTCATTCTTGCCTGGCTTGATGATATAATGCGAACGGGGACTGAGCTCCATCCTATGTCCTATGCATTGAACGCCTCCAAAGTAAGGTAGAACATGCAAGGTTTCCAAGTAAGTCATCAACCAAACTAAGGTAAGTATTTCTTCAATTTTCTTTCTTTTCTTTTATTTCTGTAAATTAAATCACGAACACCATATCTTCCAAATCGCTTCTTTCCAAACTCATTTGTACATAGTCGTTTTCTTTCCCCTTTCTTTGTAAATAGTCATTCTCCATTTCTCTCCACCTTCTTCATCTCTCGTTTTCTTTCTGACTTTAACATAACTTTCTTTTTCATTTTCATTTCTTTAAACAAAGAAGAATCTTCGTTTTATCTTCATTAAGATTTCAATAAAGAAACGTAAACGCTTCTATCGCAAAACCCTCCTTGTGGATCACGACCCGCATAGCCACTTGCTATAGCGGTAAGAATTGAGCACTTGCACATCTTTATTTCTAAATCTAAAATTCTGTATTTTTTGTGCAGGTTTTACCTCAATCACGTATTGGATGAGACACGTCTTGGTTATCTCCTCGAAACTGTGGAGTGAGTGCAACAGCAGGGAGTAGAACCAATTCGAGGCCATGCATTTCAGGCTGGACAAAAAGGTTAGGCACTTTAGTGAATCATTAAGGGGAGTGAACCACCATCTTATCTCGGATGTGTCTAATGTGGTAAACTGGGTCGCTTACTCCAGAGTAATAGTTGAAGGTTGAAATTATAAACTTCTTCGGGAACTCACACTTCAGGATTCCTTCTGAGAGATGGGAGTTAGAGATTTTGGCAGTTGCAAGTGTCGGTCCCCTATGAAATTGCAGCTTCGCCTTCTAGATTCGCCTTTGGACCAGTTCATCGAGAGTTTCGATGTCAAAAAACCCTTCGACCTGTCTCCGAGTCTGGCCGCACTGAGCTCCCATTTGGTAACATGGTGAGTCAGCTTCATTGTCAGAGTTATCTTCGTGCAAAAGAGACGTTGTTCTGGGCAGCCTCAGATTCGTGATGGGCCCATTGCCTCGCGTCTCCCCAACTCCAAGTTTGTCCACCGGCTACGCTGCTCCTGGGTCCTCTGGAGGGTGATAGTTTGTGCCTTAAGTTAGTTGTTGAGTTGCTTCAATGTCTCCTGTTCATAACCGACATTCTCGTGGTCGAGAGTCGCCTGCTTCCGATCGCGATTTGACGATTTTATTGCTCCTTTATCTACTTCTTCATATCGGTGAGCCTCTGAAGAATTTGGCCTTCGTATAGCGGTGGTTGAGCGCTAGTGGCTCCCCTATGAGACGAGGAGGGGACATCATCATCTGTGGCGCGCTCGTGATTGACGGCGTGTCGAGGGACCGTGCCCCTAGTTTTGGTATTGGTCCGCATTTGGAAGGGGCGTCGTTGTGAATGATCGTCTGCTTCTTGGGGCCATCGACGCTAGGGGAGAAGTTTTTTTAGAGAGACATGATTGGAAGGGACGGAGACCTCAAGTGTAGACTCGATATATCAATGAAAAGCACTAGTTTATTGTGGGTAAATCTACGCTACAAGCAACTAGAGGCTCCCGATCAGACCTATTAAAGCACACAGAAAAGAGACATATTTCAGGTTACGAGTGCATGTGTAGTGCCGACTTAAGGGCCCGTTTGTTTCGCGTAAAACTCCGTAATTCGTAAATGACTTACTACCCAGTTACAACTACGGCGTTTGTTTGGACCGTAATTCGTAAAAGACTTGCGTAACTCAACTAATACTTACTTGCAACCCAGTTACCACTCACTTACAGCCCAGTTACAGTTAATTTTGTGGTCATACAAATTTGTAATATTTTTTTATATTAATATTAAAATTTTTAATATTTAACTTTTTTAATATTTATTTGCAGTATTAAAACTTTAAAATCACCAAATAGTTAATTTTGTGGTGAACTTTTTCACTTACGACTTATACATTACGATAACCAAACACCGTAAAGTACAATACACTTTCCCACTTTACAATTTTATATTACCAACCAAACACCGTAAAATTTACATACATGTAACTCATTTACAATTGTAAAACACTTTACCAATTACAACTACGAATTACGGTCAGTTACGACAACCAAACAGACCCAAAGACCCTCAGGCGAGAGATCAGTAGGTGAAAAGGTGAGAGGATTGGACAGAGAAAAACTACCGGTGTATTTTTGTGATGCATTGACAAAGGAAAACTATATGTGCTCTGAGGGTTAGGAAAGCGACCTCCTTCTCCTTGGAGAAGAAGGATCACATATACCTGTTATGGATGCTCACGTGGAGGCAGATTTGGTGGATTATTGTAACTGTATAATCTGCACGTGCTGCTGATAGGGCCGATGCACGTTATGAACATGAGGGAGGATGGAGCTACATAACTGTCGACAGAAATCAAAGATAATTTGTTATTAGAGATTCAGGTTCGGAGCTGAAGCCTTCAAAATGGAGAGGGTCTTGGAGTGAAGAAGACCCTGATGAGGTGAGGATTTCAAAGTGGTAAGGGCTCCGGGTCAGAAATGTCTTCGGGATGGAGGGCAACTCCGGAAAGACCGGATGTGACGGAGGCTTTGGGATGAACTTTGAGAGTTGTGGATATTTCAGAGGAACCCCTCGATAGTTTGAACACGTGTCATCAACCTGATGCGAGTCAAATTTTGTCCACTATATGAAGGAATTATTTAATTTTGAGGTGCAAGTGGGTTCATGTTGGATCTAGTTTGATATTGACCTGATCTAAATCAGTTTTTACTTGAGAATATGACATGTGAGGCCTGCTTTGGGAATTACATATAAGTCCATGTGTCATAGAACCTTGAGTCGATTCCGAGTCCGAGTCTCCGAGTCCAAAAAGTTCGAGTTAGAAAAAACGATGCAAGAACATATTACAAGTGCGCAAGAGACAAAAAAATATTTAGACTAAATTAAAAAAAAAAAAACCTAAAAAGACTAAATGTACATATGCTAACAGAAAAGTATCACTGCATATATTAATTGGAATCATGTCTTGAACTTGTAATCTTATTGTCTCTTGATTAAGAAAACAAATCCAACGAAACTTAAAAGCTTCGTTAAATTTGAAATCTGATTTTAAAGGCTGTCATTGGGTATGATTGAGTAATACTATTTGTACTATTTTTTATATTATATTATACTGTGAGTCACATTCTTATAAATTGTACCTTCTACTCTCGTTAATTGCTAGTGTGGCCCACAACTTAAAGAATAATAATATAATATAGTATAAAAGAATAGTACAAATAGCATTACCTGTGTGATTCCAACTCCTTTTTCCATCAAAATATTATTTGTCTAAAGTTAGGAATCTTGTGTTTAAACAATTGTGAACGAGCATGGATGGTTATTATTCTTGAAACATTCTAATATTTATTCTCGAAAGAAGGCAAAGCCACTAATCCGTATTTTGGCCACCTTAGGCAGACCCAAAGCCTAAAACCTAAGTCTGGGACCAACATGCTTCTTTGAAAAGAGAAGAAACCCATATTATACATGTACAATAAATACAGAAATTAGATGCATAAAACAATATGAAATTCTAAGCATATTATAACATAGCGAAAATGTAGGCGAGGGTTTCTCTTAATCCCATGCCAGTTTTCTGCCACGTGTAAATGCAGGAAGTAATATGAACTCTTAAACATATTACAACAGAGCTGAAAGTATATTTATTCTATACCAACTTTTTTGGCGCATGCAAATGCATTGCACTTAAAACAGAAATGTATAAATTTTATGATTTCTAAGCAATAAGTGGATGATTTCACACTCTTGTAACTTTAATGTCTTATCCTTTACGTTGATTTCTCTACAAATTCTCATAAAAATTAACATTTTTATTTTTTACAATCTTTCGTTCCTGGTTAGATATAATAGAGATTTTGTTGCTTGAAAAATGAAATTTTGTCCCCTAGGTAACAGGCCAAATATTGGCCCAAAATCATAGTGCAACACAATACTGGCCCATTTTGTCATTGGCACGGGCCTCTTTTTATAAGGCCAGCCCCATTTTCACAAGCCCAGTCTTTGAAACCTCATTTACGAGACTTCCATTGCAAACACATTTGCTCAAATTTTCAAAATTCAAGCGTGGGCGAAGGACCCCAAAGATTTCTGAGGGAGAGAAAGCAATGCAGTTCGCGGCGGAGCACCACCACCTTTTTCGGCGAGATTACCGCCGCCGGATCATCGGAGGGTGTCTCCTCTTTTGGGCTTTCCTCATGCTGGCAACCCCAAGAGTCCCTCACTCTCCTGCCCACCACCTGTTCGCTGATATGCGCAACTTATTCGGTTCGTGCTTCAACTCCCAAATCTCACACAGTTTAGTCCCATTTTCTGTTCTGATCCCTTTTCTTCTCTGTTTCAGGAGTGCCCAACACGCTGAATGTGCTCACTTGCTTCCCTTTCCTTCTTGTTGGCGTCCCGAGCCTCGTGCTTTGTCTCTCTGGTACCTGCTTCGGCATAAGGCATGATATACTTTGCTTCTCTTTCTCAATGTGTGTCGTTTGGCTTGTTTTGAGGTTGTTTTGTTATTTGCGTTTGTGGGTTTGTTGATTTGATGGCAGTTTGAAAGGAGAAATGTGGGGTTGGGCTTTGTTCTATGCTGGGATTGCTGCGGCAGCATTTGGGTCTGCTTATTACCATCTGAAGCCGGATGATGATCGAGTTATTTGGGACAACCTGCCTGTAAGATTTTATTCTCTTGTAGGCTCACAATTGAAGTGTCAACCTAAACTACCCGCATTGATCTCTTTCCAAGTTTCACCAGTTGCAAATGTTTTAAAACAAATTTCAATTTTAAAATTAGCTTTTCTACAAATCGGTAGTACATGTGATGGTTGCTTAGAGCATAGGCTGCATGCCCCCAAATTTCTCTTTAACTATCTACTTAATGTTCCTTCAAAACTTTTGAGCCGGTTAATCAACTGTTTTATTATCCAAAAACACATATATCTAATTCATTTCCTATGGTGGCAATTTGATTGTTCTTCTAAATATTTAAAAGTCCACCTCCAATTGTATATTCTAAGAAGCACGGACATTGAAACAAGATACAGATTTGATGCGATAAAGAAACGAGGTCATGGCAAATCTTGAGAGAGTAGGATATGGGACATGGCTAGATCACTATGCGTGTACATCTTTGTGTTTGAGTAACATGCCAAGCCCTAGTCATTAGCGGTGAGGACATTTTAGTAAAATTAGAAGGAGAAACAAAATGAAACCTTTACGAATAACACTATAAGTTCTAATACCGTACGAAAGAAATATAGTCCAAAGTCTATCAATACTCACCCTAACACAAACCGGGATGTCCCTAACATGTTTAGAAGATGTTTAAATTGTGTTAAAATGGTATAATACATAACTGTTGGGATTTTGCCTTGTTTTCAAGAAGAGATGATGATTCAAGAAGATCCAATCGAATTGGAGAAGACAATGACTTGGAACAGAAGAAGCAAATCAAGCTGAAGCGGACTAGTCGACTGTATTAGTCAACTAATGTTCAAACCAGTCGACTATATAGTCGACTAGACAGATACAGAGAAGGAATGTGATTACATGAGTTGACTTATACTTATAGGCAGTATAAGTCGACTCATGAAGGGACTAGTCGATTAGTCTGAAAGACCAGTCGACTAATCGGTTGAGCAATTTTCAATTCAGAGGCGGTGCGAGTTTTCTTTTCTGG
Organism: Agave tequilana; assembly: GCA_038442645.1. Lineage (NCBI taxonomy): Eukaryota > Viridiplantae > Streptophyta > Magnoliopsida > Asparagales > Asparagaceae > Agave > Agave tequilana. The sequence goes on along the minus strand of JAVJIF010006256.1, from coordinate 147,886 downwards.
TTGAGTTCGAATAGGATTTAGATTCTATTCAATGAAAATTTATTTTTAAAGTTTGAACGGTATTGAATTCTTCTAGATCAAGAAAAGTTCAAGTATCCGACGATCAAGATCATCTCATAGTCTGAATATGACTTGTATTGTAAAATCCTATAAGTAAAGATTGTAACGCAGTAAATTGAAACATAAGGCAGAGATAGGAAACCAAGAAAGAGAGAGGAAGGTGAAGGTGCAAAGAGAGAAAGGAGTACTCTTGTAATCATGACGAATTCATTGAAAAGGCGAATACTCTTGTGTGAATTAAGGGGAAGGTTAGATCTCTTGTATCAAGTTTATTAATAAAACTATCTCAAATTCTCTCCTCGTGGACGTATGCCAAGTTTGGGCCGAACCACGTAAATTCTCATGTTATTCTTTACTACTCTTTTATTTTGGTATTGCTAGTTTTCTCTACAATAGTTTTCTTTTGCAAGTACTACATATTGTCACAGTTTTCATTGCACACAACTGTATCAGAGTGTCAATTGTAGCAATAATTAGTATTAGAGCTTAAAAGTTGACGATGGGACAATATGTCGAAAGTTGAAACTTTTTCGAGCAAGTTCGAGGTTGAGAAGTACAATGGCAAGGGAAATTTCGTTCTATGTCAAAAGAGGGTGAAAATATTGTTGGTGCAACAGGGTCTTCACAAGACCTTGTAAGGAAAGTCAGTAAAACATGCAGATTTTTTAGATGAGGATTGGGAGGAGTTGGATCTAAAAGCGGCAAGCACGATCCATTTATGTCTCGCAGACGAGGTCATGTACATCATGATGGATGAAGAAACGAGTACGAGATTGTGGTCAAGATTTGAGACGTATATGACAAAGAGCCTATTCAACAAGTTGTATCTCAAGAAACAAGTATATGGGCTATGCATGAATGAAATGATAGCGGCGTTGGAGCATCTAAACTTCTTCAACAAGATCATCAGTGAGATACTTGCTGTTGATGTGAAGATCAACAAGGAGGACAAGACGTTAATACTTCTCAGTTCACTTTGGAGTCATACAATCATATCATTTTCACCATGCTCTACGATAAAGAAACTCTCATGTTGGAGGAGGTCACGACAACTCTGTTATCAAACGAGATCAGGAAAAAGTCAAATCAAGAGGAGCATGAATGTTCAAGTTTAGTGGTCACGGGAAGAAAAGAAAGAGGAGAAAAAGAAGGTCTGGGTTGATCGAAGGCATGTCTCTTTTGTCACAAGGAAGGTCACTGGAAGAAGGATTGCAAGCGTCGGCAAGAGTGGTGAAGAAGAAGGGGCAAACTGCGGAGGCAGACACAACAATAAGCGGTGTTGACACCAAAGTATTAATGGCTTCTTATATTGAAGACAACACTTCTTAAGGTAAAAGTTGTATATTTGATCTTGGTAAATTGGTTCATGTGTATTCCCATAAAGAAATGTTCAACTCCTTGGTTGCAAAGGAGGAAGGGTTTGCAAAAATAGTGGATGGATTGGCATGCGAGGTCATCGACACTGGGACAGTTAATGTTACATGCAGAGATGGACGTTGCATACTATAGAGCGGTTCGGTATGTCCCGGAGGCACGATATAATCTAATATCTATAAGGATGCTCGACGAAAAAGGATGCTGAATCCAAGTCCAACAAGGCGTCGTCACGATAAGCCAAGGAGACAAGGTAATTCTGAAAAGAGAGTGTGCGGGGATATACAAGTTGAAGGAAGGAAACTCAGTTTGAGGTGGAAGTTCAGGGATAAGCTTGAAAGGGAGCTCATCGCGAGTGTTGCTTCAAGGAAGACTGTAACGAAACGTGAATCGGGTCAGAGTGTTACAGAAAAGAGAAAGGGTGCATTCGAGTAAAGCCTGAGATGACTTAAACCATGACGGTGAATCAGCCAAAGGCCCCAGGGAGAGGAGGTAAGAGTTAAAAGATTCACTGTATGGTTACAACAAAAAAAATCAAGATAATATTCCAAAATTTCAAGGTGTTTTGATAAAGGCTTGAAAAGTAAGTCAAGATGGAGATTGTGAGATTTTGTGTTGTTTTCAAGAAGAGATGATGGTCCAAGAATATCCAATCGAATTGAAAAAGATGATGCCTTAGAGCAGAAGAAGCAAATCAAGTTGAAGCAGAGTAGTCGACTGTATAGTCGGTTAATACTCAGACTAGTCGACTATACAAATGACTGGATAGATACAGAGAAGGGATGTGATTACAAGAGTCGACTTATATGCAATATTAGTCGACTCATGCAGGGACTAGTCAACTTGTCTAAAAAAGTAGTTGACTAATCAACCGTTCTGAAGCATGAGCAAATTTCTAAATTCAGAGGTAGTGCGAGTTTTCTTTTCTGGTGGAGTTCGAATATGATTCAAATTCTATTCAATGAAGATTTGTTTCTAAAATCTGAAGGGTTTAAAATTCTTCTACATTAAGGAAAGTTCTTCAAGCATCCGATGGTCAAGATCATCTCATAGTCCAAATATGATTTGTATTGTAAATCATATAAATGAAGATTGTAACCCAGTATATTGAAACACAAGACAGAGATAGGAAGCTAAGAAAGAGATAGGAATGTGAAGGTGCAAAAAGAGAGAAATACTCTTGTAATCGTAAGGGATCCAAGGAAAAGGCGAATACTCTTATGTGAATCAAATGGAAGGTTAGATCTCTTGTACCAAATTTATTAATAAAACTCTCTCAAGTTCTCTCCTCGTGGACGTAGGCCAAGTTTGGGTGAACCATGTTAAATTTTCGTGTTATTCTATTCTACTCTTTTTCATTGGTATTGCTAGTTTGCTCTATAATAGTTTTCCTTTTGCAAAACTGCATATTGTCACAGTTTTCACTGCACACAATAATCAGTATCAGAGTGCCAATTGTAACAACAATAACATATTTGAAAGTTTTTTCGTGTGTTAAAATGGTGCCTAATCTACGTCAAAGAGTTTCATATGTTTATTTAAGTAGGACATGCTCAGCAATGCTTAGAATTTTTTAAAGTCGATATGGCTTTTACACATGATTTTTTGGTTCCTTTGACACTGACATGACTCTGGCGTATTATTGTCAGTGTCCAACATGTTTTTGACACGAAGAACCAGTGACTTTGAAGTTCTTGGGCACCCTATATTGTAACCTTACAATTGTCAAAATTCAAAGCATGCAATAAGACAAGATTCCTCTTCAACTCTAAAATATGACGATCTCGTGACAAGTTTCTAACAAATCCACCAAAAATTTTCATGTTTATTGTTTCTTCACCAACTACCAAGTAGATTGCAATTAAGGAACAATGCTCCACTATGTATGTGCTAACATGGATTATCATCCCTTTGCTTCTTTTCTATAGGATCATCAATATTTTTCTTATTTTCATCAACAGTTGATGGTTAGTGATTGCACGAGATCTAGATATTCTTTATCTACGATCAACACACCTAACCATCTAGGAGCACAAAGAAGACGAGTGATGCGGACAACGGAACGAAGATATGGCAAATTTTTCACCGTTAGAGAAGACGTGCCAACTCAACATAGATCCAGTAGTTTTACTAGTATTAGGATTTTTAGTTTCTATTTTTTGTATTTTTATTTTAAGTAATCTGATTTGCAGTTAGATTACTAGTTTCTTTTTTATGTAATTTCTCTTTCTTTTAGACATTTGATTTCTTTTAGGAGTTGAATTATGTAATCCAAATAGAAGTAAGATAGTACAATTTTTTAACCTATATAAGTCTCTTATGTATTCATTTTTCAATGAACAATTAATGAGATTTTACTCTTAATTGAGTTTAATACGGATTTCTTAATCCTCTTCTCTATTAGTGATGGGATGCTCATTAGACTCAATTATTGGTGGGATGCTGTAATTGGTTTATCTATCTATTTCTCTCTTTATCTTCTTCAAATTTCTTCTTCTTAAATAAATCTTCATCGAATCCAGCAACTTTAGTCTTGTTTGCATAAGCATCTCGACTCTTCGACGATCCTATTTTCATCGACTGTACCTGTTCTTAATGTGTGAATTCAGATATTAACCCATAATCAACGAGTAAGGTAATATCAAATTTACAATCATCTAAGGTATTTTTTTTATTAAATTAACTTTTTAATTACAAGTTTAGATATACATTATTTAGTTTATTATTCATTCTGATCTGCTGTCTACATAAAAAGTGAGCGAGCGAGTTTGCTTCTCTCTTGTAATCACTTGTCTTCTTTATTGCGTATTGAACTTATTTATCTGCATGATCATAAATCTAATTAGCAATTTAATCTCTTATATTGATTACACAAAGCATGCCAAAAAAATCACAACTGATATTATCTGTTTTTAACTAGTTTTTCTACCAACAGTCTTCTTGTTGGTGACATGTCTTTTAGAGTTGTTTTATTTTTTACTTTCGCCCCGTACACGTTTCACATCATCTTGGTATCATAGCATGGTTAAGTAGAATTTGCATTTAGTCATGTATATTTGCTTTCATGCATCTAGTTAAACTTTATTTAAAAAAATTAGTGTAGATTAGAAAACTTTAAAAGATAAAATTTTTCCCAAAATTTCATACGATTGGTATCTAACTAAGGAACGATACTCAAAGTGATTCTATAATTATGGAACGTCAAGTGTGAAAAACGTTCCACTTGAGTTGCGCCGACCTGGCTAATTGGACTGGTAGAATTGTAGTTTGACTTACCCGACAATTTTAGAAAATAAAATTTTAAAAATCAAACGAACAAAAATTTCAAATTTTAAAAGCTAAAAAATAGTTTGCTTTGCTTTTCATATTGTATTTAAGATTCATACATTGCATACTAACTTTAACAGATTTTCAACCCACCCTAGCTGACATCATTGTCAAACTTAATAACCTACTCCAAATCTCAGATAACGTGAAGAAAAACTTGAATAGGATCATAGATGGAAAACTTGTGGACAAGCCTGATAGTATTATTCCTCCAATATTCACACTTGTAGTAAAAAAGTTTAGTGATGTCCCAAAAAAGTTCTAAGACAGACCACTACTAATATGTGACACCTAACCTGAAATTGAATATGATTTCGAAGAGTTTACATATCACCTATACATAAATTCTGACGAAGAACTAGATGATGACATCGTAGAGTTTAGTATCTTGATTTTTCTCGAAGTCACCTCAGTGATTATGGAGACTACCGATGTCTTCTCTAAAGACAGTACCCCAGTTCCTCCCGAAGTTACAACTATTATGGAGCTTATTGACGTCTTTCCTAAAGATGTTACATGCAATGACATTAGTGAAACACATTTGACTCATTACCCATGTTAATACTGCATTTTCACAATTAAGAGACAAAAAATATAGTCATTGTGATGGGGACATCACACCAGTACTAGTTATCTTTTTATGCCTTAGTCTATTTTTGAGTTCAGCCTTTTCTTTTATTATAAAACTTAGTCTCACTCGGTTGTGATGGGGAAGTTCACTTTGTAAGAGCTTATATAAAGAGGCTCAACTCAATGAATAAACAGACAATGAATAGTTAAAACTTTTTTCAGTTAAATTCTCTTGAAAGTACTCTTGAGTTTTGGGTGCGAAGCCCGTGGTGCAATGGGTGTGAAGCCCGCGGTGAAAGGGGTGCGAAGCCTAAAGTTATCTGGTTCTTTTTTCAACCCTAATCTCTCTTTTCATTTTATTTCTTGTAAAACCCTAGTTTTTCTTTTTTTATTTGTATTCGAAGGTGATTGCGATCCTGTATTACATCAATTTGGTATCAGAGCTTTGGTCCCAACCCCTTCGAATTTTTTCCCCAAATTCTAGATCTAGATTTAGATCTAGATCTAACAGTAATTGTTTTTTTTGCTGTTAGATCTAGATCTACTTTGCAAAAAACAAAAAAAAAACAAAAAAAAAAAAAGAAAAAGAGGAAAAAAACAAAAAAGGAGGAATTTTTAAAAAAATTACTGTTCACCGTGAACAGTAATTACTGTTCATCCGATTACTGTTCACAGTGAATAGTAATCGCCCATCTCCCACCCCAACAGTCCGGAGTCTGTTTCTCACCCGTTTGGAGTCCGTTTCTCGCTCTATTCGGAGCGTTGGGTTCGTGACTGAGCCTCGAAGCCATTACAAAGATTTCATAGCACTTGACTAACAGATCTGACCTCTACGAGCTCGTATTTGGCACCGGTACTGTCCCAGCAGCAGAGAATCAGTGTTCTGGCGCATGTTCAGCCCAATTTGAGTCCAATTCGAGCTACCGATTTATTGGGTAACCTCTGATCTTTATGCATTGAGTTTTATTCATAAGATTTTACTTTTATGACAAATACATTTATACTGATGGGGATGAAAAGGAGGTTGAAAGGGACATGTATGCAGCTCTTCCGTATTTTCAGGATTTTTATGATCAAGATGGATATGAAAAGTGGGATAACCATCTTGAGAATTTATTCAGGTATTGCTCCTTGACACCTGCGCAGAAGTGTCATGCCCAAATGAAGTTAGCTGGAGAAGCTTATTGGTGGTAGGAAGACAATCATATCGACTGTCGAGATTGGCTTATCCTACAAGAACTTCTTCATGCTCGGTATGCTCCACACCTCGAGGGGCCACAATTCAGCGATTTGGTTGCTGAATGTAAGGAGATCCTCACTGGCATGGTTAAGATGCTATAAAGCAAGGCGATAAAGGCTGTTGACAATCCATAATCAGAGCCAGAAATTGATGACGATCTAGAATCAAAGCCAGAAGTTTATGATAAGACAGAGCTAAGACCAGAAGTTATTGCTGAGTCGGTGTCACAGCAAGAAGAGGTTTCCCCACAGCCTATGAAAGTTGAAGGTCTCCCTGTTGAGACTCTTGTAGATCTTCTAGCGGAGCCTACTTTGAAGCTAGTACCACCGTTGGCAGCTATGAGTGTATTATTTTTTTTGAGATCGCCTGATGTTTACGACCCATTGCAGATATGTCTACAGGAGTCAGGCTCACAAGTGATCAGGGCACTTATGGTGCAAAGCATGGTTCACAGTCGCGGTCTCGGCCGCCGACTCGGCGGGCACTGAGACGGATCGGTCTCGGTGACTCGGATCGGTATCGGGCGATACGCGCAAAACGCTACATAAAAAACTAAAAAATTCTGAAAAAATCACGATAAATCTTAAAAAAATGTAGACATCTATATTCATGTATCACATGTCCAAAATATATCACCTAGCACACTAAACATAAAGCGAAAGTATAAATACACGCGTCGTCGGTAGAAGCATATCAAAATACATGCACAATATAGTAAATTGAACAAACTACATTCATAAATACATGATAATGTAGTTATTTCTACATTGAATTGCGATGAGGTACAAAATTATCATCATAATGCCGAATCGACCGAGTCAATTCTGATTCTCGGCCTAGTCAGTCTCCTCTGAGTTGAGTCGACCGACTCGTGATTGGGACTCGTCTCGGAGTGGGCCGACTCGTCTCCGACTCGGCCGAGTCTTTGAACCATGGTGCAAAGTGCAATCTGTTCAGTCTTCATCATGAATGACGTGCCTCAGTCTGCTATTGGTGTCTTGATCAAGCTGTCATTTTTTATCGCTCTGACATGATGACCAGTTCCACCTCCACCACCTTGGTCTCGATGTGATGCATTAGTGCCACTGTCACGGCCACCACCATGGTCCGATTGAGATGCTTCATGAGAGGTGTCCTCACTCGACAGGGTCGACTCTCTCCCGCCCCGGGGAAATGATGGGGACATCACACCAGTACTAGTTATCTTTTTATGTCTTAGTTTATTTTTGAGTTTAACCTTTTCTTTTATTATAAAACTTAGTCCCACATCGGTTGTGATGGGGAAGTTCACTTTGTAAGAGCCTATATAAAGAGGCTCAACTCAATGAATAAACGGACAATGAATAATTAAAACTTTTCTAGTTAAATTCTCTTGAGAGTGCTCTTGAGTTTTGGGTACGAAGCCCGTGGTGTAAGGGGTGTGAAGCCCGCGTAAGGGGTGCGAAGCCCAAAGTTATCTGGTTCTTTTTCCAACCTTAATCTCTCTTTTCATTTTTATTTCTTGTAAAACCCTAATTTTTCTTTTTTATTTATATTCGAAGGTGATTGCAATCCTGTATTACATCACATTGTGGACAACGGATGCTGTACAATGTAATATTCTTTGAGGTGTTAAAATAATCGATTAAAGTCATTACCCCACTCTCACCCGTTTAATGTACCAGGACTCAAATTCACAACCATAAGAATTCAACAACCGTGTCTAGTCTCGTTCGATTGTCATCTCTACTTTTGGAGAATTATGTGGTTTATATTAAGAATCAAGTCTAAGTTTCTTCACTTCTTTTCCTCCTAACCGATTGTCAAACTGAAGTCATTCATGAGTTGCATTATCATCTTCTGCATCACATCTTCACGTGGAATCACATCACGATTTACACAAAGAAGACATAGATAAGATTGCTCAAAATAATGCCAACTACGAGATTCGAATTGACATTAGAAAATTATTTAAACTTTTAATGTTAGTGATGTTACCTTGCTTGTAGTACTGATCCGTTTCAAATCTTAAAGAAACTAAATTATCATGTTTATATTATAATTTTTAGTATCAGTTCTATTTTCAATATTGAAGATCTAGTGGATTACAAAGATTTTTATTTTAACCCTAATAACTTTCTTATTTATGAGCCATCTCATGAGCTTATTTTTGAGAGATTTTCTATTCCATCAATTTCAATTATTTTACCTACTACAGTGGATCAGATTGATAAAATTTTAGATGATGAATTATCATGACTTGTAAGTATTTGGTTCGATGGAAAGGAAGTATCGACTGATCCAACAAGTTGTAGAAAGATGAGATCACTTTTATTACTGACTCAATGGAGTTGAGTTCGCTCCAACACGGTGAGAAATGATGTGGACAACAGAATGAAGATATGACAAATCTTTCATCGTTGACATGTCAACTTATCATAGATTCAGTAGTTCTACTAGTATTAAAATTTTTAGTTTCTATTTCTTATATATTTTTATTTTTAGTAATCTGATTTTTAGTAGAATTACTAGTTTTTTTTTATGTATTTTTCTCTTTCTTTTAGACTTTTGATTTCTTTTAGAATTGGATTATGTAATCCAAATAGAAGTAGGAGAATACAATTTTGTACCCTATATAAAGGCCCAATGTCTTCACTTTTTCGATGAACAATCAATGAAAACTTTTTCTTAATTGAGTTTAATACGGATTTCTCAATTATCTTCTCTATTAGTGATGGAATGCCCTATTAAACTCAATAATTGGTGTGATGTTGTAATTGATTTATCTATTTATTCCTCTCTTTATCTCCTTCAAATTTCTTCATCTTAAATAAATCTTCGTCTAGCAACTTTGGTTTCGTTTGCATAAATATCTCGACTCCTCGATGATTCTGTTTTCATTGACTGTACATGTTCTCATCTATGTGAATTCAGAGATCAACCCATAATTAACAAGCAAGTTAAGATTAAATTTACAATCATCTCATGTATTTTCTTATTACATCTTCTTAATTACAATTTTAAATATATATTATCTAGTCTGTTATCTATTTTGATCCACTGTCTGCATCAAAAGTGAACAAGCGAGTCTGCTTCTTCTTTGTGGTCACTTGCCTTCTTTATTGCGTATAAAACTCGTTTACCTGCATAATCATAGATTTAATTAGTAATTTAATCTCTGATATTGATTATACAAAGCATGCCAAAAAATCACAACTGATATTATTTGTTTTAACTAGTTTTTTTTTTCTATTAATGGTCTTCTTGTTGGTGAAACGTCTTTTTAAGTTATTTTATTTTTTTGTTTCTGCCCAGTTCACGTTTCACATCAACGAGATTCTCTTCTACAAGACACTCATCACCAACAGCTGTCTTCATCAAAATCGGATCCAACTTCCATTCATTTCTTGTCATATTCCTTTCCGTTAGTTCCATATTACGTAATTAATGAACCACCAAAAGAAGGAAAAAGAAAGAAAAAAACATTTCTACTCTTGTACTGCTAATGAACTGTAGGTGAAAACGCAAGTTCGGAACTTCATGTAAACCCAGGATACTGATGCATGTTTCTGGTTCAGTTCCAGGCTTATTCAATTTGTTCAAAATACTCAATGGCTTCTTTTGGACTAGAACATGTTGATATGATATATTTGAGCTTGTTCCCAGGTCATAAACATTTTTAGATTATTCCCTTTTGTATTAAATTAATTATACTTTTGGTAATTAGTTTAGCTATATATTATTTTCTTTGGCAAACTATCATCCAAAAACTTCACGTTTGTCTCAGTTTTAGCAGAGGCCTTGAAGCCGTGTACTGAAATTAACGTGAAGGATATGCCGTATGGCTATTTAGAGTTTAGTCTGAATTTAAATAATTCTGATTTCTGTTATATTCATATTATATCTCTATCTAACAAATGATGCAGGAATAATTCTGTTTTCTGTTATATTCATATTATATCTCTATCAAACAAATGATGCAGGTGATGATTGCAATTGCTTCCCTTTTATCTAACCTAGTTATTGAGAGGGTGGATGAGCGGACAGGAATAACTTGTTTATTTTCACTCCTGACACTGGTTCTTGTCAGCGTTGCATGTGAAAGGTGATTAAATTCTTGTTAGGCTCAAGTTTTGGATGAGCTCCAAAGATTTCAATCTCTGACATGCTCTGTTTAATATCCTGTCTTAGTTGGTTGCAGGACTTTCAATGATTTGCGATTGTGCATGATGTTCAACTTTGTCCCATGCATTGTAATTCCTGCCCTCGTGTTCTTGTTTCCACCCAAGTATACACATTCAAGATTTTGGTTTTTGGCAATAGGTTAAAATTCTAACTCTTAAACCTATAAATGTTTTTGCCTGTATAGATATAATGGGAGCAGATGCCTGGTTTTCTTTTTTCTTTTTTACATGTATAAAATATAAATATAATAGATGGAAATATCTTTTTAATGGGATCCACCACTGGGGGCACGGGCTTGAAAGGATGAACACTCTTTATCATGCCATCCTGTGCATTGAGCAAATAGTATAGGAACTGCTGCTACCAAAAGTAGTAGGCTAGGAGTGTGCAATGCATCAAAAGCTCTAGAGATCTTCCATGTTAGTTGTTGGCTTGGCTGATGTATACTTTCCTAATTCCAAAGCAAGAACTTGAATCACAATTTCCAAGCTTACATTTAAATGCAGCATCAACGTAGTTTACTGGATCTTCTTCTTTATTCCTCATCTTATACAGGGTTTTATCTTCTGTCAAGAATTGAAGCGCTTGCCGATAAGAAAGTTTACGGTGTAAACCGATACTTCATCAGTGGTCACTCCTTAGAGCACTTGTGTTTAGCTATGGTTCCTCTTATTCTCAGCATAATGCTCTGGTTAAGAAGCATCAGAATTGCCAGGTATTTTGTTCTTCTATGCTTGAAATGCATGATGCTATTGCGGGATCATTCATTAACTGGAATTGGTGTAATCGGGGTCTGATGATATGATTTTGTCCATATACTCGTTCCAATTGAATTGTTTTTGCATTAAATTTGATTAACTAAGCAAGCACATTGGAAATACTCATTATAGAGTAAATGATGCTGAATTACTGGGATGGAGTTTTACCTCTCATATTCATGCGGATTTGTAGGAACTTCACTGTGCTTGATATTGGTGACATATGCACACAAGCATGTGTGTGCACATACATGTGCATCCGAGAAAAGGAAAAAGAAATACGGTGCCATAGATATGTGTTTAAAAGTATTCATTTTTCTCAGGGCACAATCAGCCAATAATAATCCTCTTTTAAATATGCTTCCCCGGAGCCATTATGCACAAAAGATATTTGGTACACAGAGAACTATAAATACAGCTAACGGGCACCTTCTGGAGACTGATCCAGGTAAAGCTTGCACCTCTTGTTAATGGCCAACCTCTTGTAGCTTTTCAATCCAATGCATCTTGAATAAGGTGAACCAAATACTATCCCTTCACATATATATTCTTTTAATTTATAATAAGGTCATTGTGCACACATTCCTTTCTGTTGATGGACTTTCCTCTAATCTATCTATGTAATCTAGATTGAGGAAAACTATTGCAAATTTGATCGAAAACTAGATTTCAAACATCACATCTCCTCCATAAACAGCATTAAGAAATCTTGGACTCCTTATATACAAGCTTTTATATAAGATTTAATTTTTTGAGGTTTAATGTGTTCACTCTAACACCACAATTTGAAATTTTTATCCTCATCAGCCCATGATAACCAACTTTTACCCAATGCACAAACTGCAAATTATTCAAAGAGTGGCTGGTAATAGAAAATATCTTATTCTTTTCTTACCCTGCAATTTAACAAATGCATTCCCTTTTCCTTCATTAATCCAACCCACATGTGCGATGCTACCTGGTGGTTATGCACTTATTCTGTTTAGTTTTCGTATTGTATCTATACATTGACTGTAGTAACTGGTGATGTACCTTTAGATGATTTTGTTGAGGAGACTTGTCGGAAAAAAATGGCAATTCATACAAGCAACAGGAGGTCACCTGGTTAAGTCAGTGCAATATGCAAGATTTGGGTATTTTCTTTACCACACTTTTATGAGCGGGTGAGAGTAAAGAAGTTAGCTCATGAACATAGGATTAGGTTAGCATCGTGGAACATAGGTTCTCTTACAGGTAAATTAGCAGAGTTAGTTGATGCTATGGTTAGATGGAATGTTAGTATTTTGTGTGTGCAGGAGACTAAATGGGCAGGTGAACAAACTAGAATTATAAAGTCTTGGGGTTATAAACTTTGGTATACTGGTAGAGATAGAAATCGTAATGGGGGTGGGTGTGATCATAGATAAACAATTGCTTGAGGATGTACCAGAGGAAGGGTGATAGGATTTTAGTAATTAAACTTATTTTAGGTAGAGAGATTTTTTATGTTATTAGTGTCTATGCACTACAAGTAGGACTTAATGAGTCTAGTAAGCCTCAATTTTGAGAGAATTTAAATGAGATAATGTAAGGGATACTCGTTAGAGAAAAGTTTTTCATAGGCGGTGACCTCAATGGGCATGTAGGAACTAGTCGTTATGAGTTTGATAGTGTAAATGGAGGATTTGATTTTGGAGAAAGAAATGAACCAGGTAGCTCGATTCTAAATTTTACTTTGTCTTATGATTTGATTTTAGCAAATACTTGATTTAGGAAGAGAGAATCTCACTTGATCACTTTTAGAAGTAGATCAAGTGCGAGCCAAATAGATTTTTTTTTTTAAACTAGGAGAGTAGATAGAGGTAGTTGTATCGATTGTAAGGTAGTACCGGGTGAGAGTGTAGTAACCTAATATAAACTTAGTTTTAGATATTCGGATTAGAAGGAGATTTAAAATGATTAAACGTAATTTAGATCTTAAGATTAAGTGGTGGGGGTTAAAAGAAGATAATCAAGGAGTTTTTGTAGATCGAGTGGTGCATGAAGCAGATTGAAAAGCTCAAAATGATCCCAATACAACATGAAACAAAATGGCTAGCTGTATTAAAAAAGTTATTAAAGATGTACTTAGTGAGTCACGGGGTGGTGCTCCACCATGTAAGGACACATCATGGCGGAATGAAAAGGTAAAAGGGTAAAAGCTGCCATTAATATCAAACGAGATTCTTACAGAGATTTGAAGAAAAATTGTGATGGAGTGAGTTTTGAGATGTATAAGCTAGCCAAGAAGGAGGCTAAGGCTGTTCAGAATGCATGAACTAAAGTGTACAAAGAGCTGTATGAGAAGTTGGATACCAAAGAGGTTGAAAAGGATATATATAGAATTATTGAATAAGGGAGAAAAATACTAGAGACTTATTACTGTGAAGTGTGTCAAAGATGAGGATCAAAAGGTTTTAGTTCGAGATAAAGAAATCAAAAAAAGATGGAGAGTATTTTGACAGATTGTTCAATAGTAGTTCTACTCAAGATTTGGGTGACCTTACCGTTCAGTGTCAGGATATGCACCGTAATTATATGCACAGAATTAGCGAATCTGAAGTTAAAGAGGCCTTGAAGATGATGAAGTCAAGAAAAGCTGTTGGCCCGGATAGAATTCCTATTGAGGTATGTAGACGCTTAGGAGAGATGAGCGTAAGATGGTTGACAAACCTCTTTAATAAGATCTAGCTAAGTAAAAAGATGCCAAATGAGTGGGGGAAGAGTACCCTAGTGCCTATTTATAAGAACAAGAGTGATATCCAGAGTTGTTCAAAATTCAAACTACCATGAAAAAAACTCATGTTTCACACCATGAAGCTTTGAGAAAGGGTAATTGAACACAGATTAAAACATAATGTTAAAATATCAGAGAATCAGTTTGAATTCATGCCGGAACGATCAACGACAAAGGCTACTCATTTGCTTCGTCAACTTATAAAGCGATTTCGAGAGAGGAGGAGAAATTTACATATGGTCTTTATTGATTTAGAAAAAGCTTATGATAAGGTGCCAAGAGAGATATTATGGTGGACATTGATGAAGAAGGGAGTTTCCATCAAGACATAATCAAGACATGTACGATGGAGTAGTGGCAAATGTCAGAACTTATGGAGGCATAACAAGTGATTTTTCTATCACAATTGGATTGCATTAAGGATCTACATTGAGTCCATTCTTATTTGTCATAGTGATGGATGAGCTTACTAGAGATATTCAGGATGAGATACTGTGGTGTATGCTATTTACTGATGATATTGTCCTAGTCGATGAGATGAAAGCTGGGATAAATGCCAAATTGAGGGTATGGATGCAAACTCTAGAATCTTGAGGTTTTAAATTAAGTAGAGCCAAAACAGAGTATATGAAGTGCAAATTCAGTAAACAGGGAATTCGAGATTGCAGTATGTCTATATGGAGTGCAAATTCAAACACTAGAGGACAAGGAACACTTATGAGCAGTCATTTTAATTACTTGAGTTCTATTATACAAAAGAATGAGGAGATCAATAGTGATGCTAACCATAGGATCCAAGCTGGCTGGTTAAAATAGAGGAGCAATATGAGTTTTATGCGATCGTAACATTCTGTTATAACTGAAGGAAAAAGTTTTATCGCACTACTATTAGGCCAGCTTTATTATATGGCACGGAATGTTAAGATATAAAGAGATATCATGCTCAGAAGATGAGTGTAGTAGAGATGTGTATGCTTCGTTGGATGTGTGGTAACACGAGGAAAGATAAGGTGAGAAATGAGGATATTCGTATTAAGATAGGCGTAGCCTCTATAGAAAAGAAGATGAGAGAAAATCGCCTACGATGGTTTGGTCATGTGCGACGTAAACCTACAGATGCGTCAGTCCAATGAGTAGAGCGTATCAAATTAGGGCAAGTTAAAAGAGCGCAAGGGAGACCGAAGAAAACATGGATGGAGGTGATACGACAAGATATAGAGGCTAAAGGTCTTAATGAAGGCATATTGCTCGATAGGAATGAGTGGAGAAAGCTGATTCATGTGCCCGATCCGGCGTAATTCTCTTTTGGTTCATGTACCCTACCCCAAATACTTGGGACAAATGGCTTAGTTGTTCTTATTAATATTGGGAATCCTGACATAAGGAAATTATTTAGTGTAATCCCATTATTGCATTTGAGTCTGGTTTAAAATTGAAATCATGTAGACATCGTATGGTAAAAAATTGATTATTTCATGTGAAGTGTAGCGTAAATTTTGCTGATAGCACTTCTAAGAAGCTGTTATGTCAAGCTCTAATATGTAGGACACCGGAGAAACTGATTAATAGCGATAGAAGAACAGCAATGTGCGTGCTTGCAAAAATGACAGTCAGAATACATTTGTGCTAGTCTTGGAACTGATCACTTAGCTTGTAGTTGTACTGTATTGCAAAAGTCACAAGATCGTAGGAATAAACGATGAAAAGGAACCCCTCGTTTATCTGAAATCTAATACATCTTGCCTCAGTGGTGTAGGACTCGTTCTTGATTGTTACTTCTAATGTTGAATATGCAAGATGAAAAATGCCTATGGATGTCATATGGTTCATGTCATGTTTGGCCTTGCAGGGATTACTAAGCAGATTGACAAAGTTCAGGATTGATTTTGGGCGCGACACCAACACTGCGATAAACAACCAGCATAGTTGGCTTCTCGAATGCATCGCAATGTGCATGGACTGTGTGAAGCATTCCAATCCACAAGCGCGCTGCTGGTTGCTTCAGTTTTGCACCCGTATCTGACATCTGCATGGAGAGGTACCTCAAAAGTCCTGGATGGATTCTTCTCTCGCTGTGGCTCAATCTTTACGTCTGTTGTCTGAATTTTGAGATGTCTCCTGCTTCTTGATCTTTATACTCTTTTTAACTGTATGGGACTTGCGAGATGTTGAATAATACATTTTACCTTTTACCTTTTATAGATAACCCCTTGTTTTATTAGATTTTATGGTTACAAGCAGTGGCGGAGGGGGCGCAACTTTACACCAATCTAAATGTTTCGCCGGTCTCTCTTGAGGGAAAAAAAAAACAAAATAAGTGTAATAGGTGCAAGATCTATTTTTCTATTATAGACGTAATAGGATAGTATTAAAATTGTAATCTTAAATTTTTTTTTTGAGATAATGTAATCTTAAAAATATTAAATGTTTAAAAAGATAAATTGTAATCTTAAAATATGTTTTATAAAACTTTCATGAACATTGAATTGATAAAATATGCTATTATTAAATTTTATTGTAATCTAATTAGAAAAAAGATTTAGTTATAATTTTAATATATCTTTAAATTAAAAATTCATAATTCTAGCTCTAACTTAATATTATATTTCAAAATTTAAATTATGTACATTCTAATTAAATTTGAAATGAAATTTTCATTGCTCTCTTCTTCCTTCTCCTTCTTCTTTCTCAGGCGACCCTCCCCCTCTGTTCGGCCGAACAGAGATCGGGGGTGGGAGGGAGAAGGGAGGGAGGTCGGGGGGTTTGTCGGGAAGGGGGGGAGGAGGTGAAGTCGTCAGAGAAAGAAGAAGGAGAAGAAAAAAGAGAGTGAAGGGTGTTTTAGTCTTTTTCAAGAGGGTAGCTGTGTTAATAAAAAAAAATAATAATAGCACACTTGTAAATATATGGTGGTTGCCTTCCTCATTTTTTTTGGTGGCAATATCCGTTCCCTTAATTTAGGCCTTTCTTATTACCAAAAAAAAGTCATACCCAAAGTCCAAACAATCAAAAATATTTGCAAATACCAAGTTCAAAAAGACTATCAAATGTTTACTAGAAAGAGAAAAAAACAAAATGAATTTTATTTCTGAGTTTCACGTGAGGAAAAACGGTAAGTTTTCGTCCAGATACGTTCATTTCTTTTCCTTGGAGTAATAAGACTCCATTCAGAAAATGACTTCCATTTGTTGATAATTTTCCCCACCTCTTTTTGCACCTCAAAATCACGTGTAAAGCCGCAAAAATCACTCATAAACGGACTTTTCTGAAAAAAGGCCAAGTAAAAACTTAAGCCATAAGGCCCATAACGTTGTAAAATAATATATACATCAAACTAATCCCTTTTTTTATTATAATTAATATAAACAACAAAACTCAATTCTAAAAATGACATTTTAACAAAAAAAAAACAAAAAGCAACAGCTGAACGTCGTCGTCATCGAGCTTTGATCTCGGCCTCGGGCTCGCCGAGCTGCGAGCAGAACATCTGCTCCGCCTCCTCCACCGATCTCAGCCTCTCCCTCGTCCTCTCCGGCTCCCTCCCCATCTCCTCCTCTCCCTCAATTTCCTCTCCAGTTGCCGGGACTTAAATCCAAAAAAACCTGATTCAAATTCTGTTCCCTTCTCAGTTTGCTCTGCACCTTTCTTTATGCTTTCGATCAAACGCCACCATTCACCAGTCTTCATGCTTCATGGCCTCCGCCGCTCCCTCCGCCGTGACTCTCTCGACTCGCTCCTCCTCCATTGCTCGACTCTTCGCCAAGCCAAGCAAATCCACGCCCACCTCCTCCTCCTCTCCTCCTCCTCCTCCTCCTCCTCCTCCTTCCTTTTCGCCCGCCTCGTCTCCCTCTACTCCTCCTTCGGCCTCCTCTCCGACGCCCGATCCGTCTTCGACGCCGTCCCTCCCTCAGCCCGCACTTCCCTCCTCTGCAACTCGCTCCTCCGCGCCAATCTCTTCCATTGTCGACCTCTGCAGGCACTCTCTCTCTATCTTCTTCAGATGAACTCCGCCCCCGACAGCTTCACCTTCCCTCTCGTCGTCAGGGCCTGCTCCATTCTCTCTATTCCGAATTTCTGCACATCAATCCATACCCATGTCCTCGTTTCTGGCTTCCAGACCCACCTTCATGTTGCCAATGAGCTGGTCTCTATGTATGCTACCTTGGGCCAAATGGACATTGCTCGCAAGGTGTTTGACGGAATGAATGTCAGGAGCGTGGTCTCTTGGAACGTGCTCGTTTCTGGGTACGCGGCGAATTTCGACTGCGAGGGGGCGGTGGGTATGTTCCGGCGGATGAAGGAAGTGGGGCCGGAGCCGAATTCGGTGACATGGACGTCGCTGCTGTCGGCGCACGCTCGGTGCCAACGGCACGTCGAGGTTGTGTTGTTGTTTGATGAGATGAGGGGGAATGGAGTTAGGGGCTCGGCCGAGGCTGCCGCAGTGGCCTTGTCTGTTTGCGCTTATTTGGAGCGTGGCGCGTTGACAGCGGGGAAGAAGATGCACGGGTATGTGGTTAGGAACGGGTTTGAGAGATACCCGTTTGTGAGGAACTCGCTGGTATGTATGTACGGCAAGCTTGGCTGCGGAGAGGATGCCGAGATTATATTCTCGGAGACGGTCGAAAAGAGCTTGGTGAGTTGGAACGCTTTGATCTCGAGCTATGCAGCTTCCGGTCTCTGCGAAAAAGCCTACGAGGTCTTCTCCCAGCTGGAGAAATACAGCGGGATCGTGCCCAATGTCGTGAGCTGGAGTGCAGTTATCGGAGGGTTTGCATCGGCCGGAATGGCTGAATCATCACTGGATATGTTCCGGCGAATGCAGCAAGCCGGCGCCTCTCCCAACTCGGTCACGATCGCCACTGTTCTATCATCGTGTGCCGAGCTGTCAGCGCTGGAGTTGGGGAAAGAAATCCATTGTCACACAATGAGAAACCTAATGGATCAAAACATTTTGGTCGGCAACGGACTTCTCAACATGTATACTAAGAGCGGGAGCCTGAAAAACGGTCGGTTGGTGTTCGATAGAATGACTGACAGAGATTTGATATCGTGGAACACGATGATCACCGGTTTTGGCATCCACGGGTTCTGCAACGAAGCTCTTGCCACTTTCGAAGACATGACCAGAAACGGCATAGCCCCTGATGGGGTCACCTTCGTCGCCGTTCTCTCGGCCTGCAGTCACGCCGGGAGAGTCTCAGACGGCCGTCAGTTATTTCATCAGATGGTCAACAGCTACAGACTCTCCCCCGCAATGGAGCACTACTCGTGTATCGTGGACCTGCTCGGTCGAGCAGGGTTGCTGAGAGAGGCAAGTGATATCATCGAAGGGATGCCGTTCAGGCCCAACGCCTGCGTTGTCGGCGCATTGCTCAATTCCTGCAGGATCCACGGCAACAGTGCTGTAGCAGAGGATTGCGTTGCAAGGGTTTTGGGGATTGAAGGCGAGACGGGCACCGGGAACTATATGTTGCTGTCGAATATTTATGCGGCGATGGGGAATTGGGGGGAATCGGCGAAGGTGAGGGTGATGACGAAGGTGAGGGGGCTGAAGAAGCAGCCCGGGCATAGCTGGATCGAGGTGGCCAAGAAGGTGTACGTGTTCTCGGCGGCGGGGAGCTCGGTGCCCCTTGGGCAGAAGAGGTGTGCGGAGTCGTTGAGGATTTGAGCCTGCAAATGGAGACGGAGAATTTTGTTAGTGAAGAAGACTGGTTTGTGTTGAATACAGTGGAAGGATGAGTGGGAAGGAGAGGCCCATTGAAGTGCAGCGCGCCAGTATAGTTCAGAATTTTTCAAACAGTATAGTTCAAATTAGGACAAGTTAAAAGAGCGCTGGGGGAGACTTAAGAAAACATGAATGGAGGTAATACGACAAGATATAGAGAAGA
Organism: Agave tequilana; assembly: GCA_038442645.1. Classification (NCBI taxonomy): domain Eukaryota; kingdom Viridiplantae; phylum Streptophyta; class Magnoliopsida; order Asparagales; family Asparagaceae; genus Agave; species Agave tequilana. The sequence goes on along the minus strand of JAVJIF010006256.1, from coordinate 127,753 downwards.
TATAAAAGCTAAAGGTCTTAGTGAAGACATATTGCTCGATAGGAATGAGTGGAGAAAGTTGACCCATGTGCCCGATCCGGCGTAATTCTCTTTTTGTTCATGTAGCCTACCCCAAATACTTAGGACAAATGGCTTAGTTGTTGTTGTTGTTGTTGTAAGCTGTGGAGTACTTTGGAGAAGTTGAATTTACCGTAGAAGAAAAGGATTCTTCTAAAATGATAGTGAGAGTCCGTTTGTTTGGTTGAATTTTCGACTTGGAAACCTGATTTGATGGGGGCTTTTGTCAAAATTTTCACTTTTTGTTTGGTTGAGTTATTAAAAAACGAAAAATTCACGTGAGGCTCATCAAAATCCAATGTGGCGCTCATTTTTGTGTCTAGTGTTTTTCATGAGAAAAAAAAAACCCCTCAAGTGGATCCACTGTTGTTTTTCCTTTCACAAGTTTTGTAACCAAACATACCCTCTAAGTGTGACAAAACATATTTTTTTTTTTTTTTTTTTGGGGTCTTCTAAGGGACTTTTTGATTCGAAGACAACTCTTAAAGTCATTATATGTGACACCTTCCATGTAAGATCTAAATTCCTTCGTATCTTCATCCCATTTTGAAGAGAAACAAATAGGAAAAAAAGCTCAAAAAGAAGTCATTTTGTTTCTCTTCTAAATTACTACGTAGTGAGTTACAAACGAAGCACAATTTAGTGTTTTGTTTGACAATCTACTATTATAATTCTAATTGTAAAAAAATAGAATAGTTGTTCGGTTCAAATGTATGGTTAAAAAATATTATAGAGATTGTTAAAACAAGTTGATATAGCATCTAAGAAAAGATTTTTTTTTTTTTTTTGACGTAGTATCCCTTTCAATTCACATATATCTACAAATGTGAAAACGGGTAAGTTTGTCGGTAAATGGCTCTTAAAACAAGGGTTTTAGATTTGATGTCCACAGTTGTCGAAGGGGAGATTGGCTTGGGTAAATATATAGGGTTATTTAGATGTTTGCTCCTAAAATTTTTAGTATTTAAAACTTTACCCTTCAAATCTTTAAAATTTTAATTCAGAAATCTTTAAGACCTTAATAATTTACCCTCATAATTTACTTCAGAAATCTTTTAGACCTTAATAACTTACCCTCGTAAAAAGTGTTTTATCTGTTATGCCGTTTTGCTCTCTTATTCATTGTTCTTATATAATTTAACCCATATTCTTCTAAAATCAAAATTATTATCCTTCCTCTCCTTCATTCCTCTTAAAATTAAAATTTCTTAAAAAAGATTTCATATATTTCACTCAAATTTTTTTGGCAATTTTTTCTCGAATTTTTAAGGAACATATGTGAAAATGATTTTATGTGAGTTTTTATGATGAATGAATGAAAACGAAATATGCTTGATTTGAGAGAGAAATGGAGGAAAAGAAATAAAGTAGGTAAGAAAAAAAAAGATGAGTTTACAGGCTTATACAAGGATGTAGTGTCTAATCATTGAAATAAGGATAAGCTGGTCATTTTTAAAAAAAATATGTTAATCAAATTAGAATATTCTCTTTTTATTTTAAAATCGGTAAACTTTTATGATCTTTAATATTTGAAAGATAAATTCTAATATCAATGATTTGAGAGGTACATTTAACCTAAATATATTGTAGCTAAGATGTTGCTCTGTACATGTTTAATGTGAAATGAAGATAGGTTAAACTCACCATTTTGGACTTAAATTAAGAATATAGTCATAAAATGTCCTTCCTTTAATTTCATTGAACATAATCTTTTCTCAAGCTGGCTTGTCTTGTTCCATTAAGCTCAGATATTCTAATTGTGTGAAATATGAAAGTTTACTTATAAGTAGGGTATTAATCGGGTCGGATTTTATCCAAACCCAACCTGACCCAACCTGAAAAGATAGGATTCGAGTTCATTCTGAAAACCCAAATGGGGTTGGGTTTTAAAACTTTAAGCATTCGATTTATGGGTCGGGTTTGGGTATCACACTCCAACCCGCTTGAACTCAACCCGAACTCGAACATAAAATAGAACAAGAAGCCATACATGAAAAATTCTATTCAATTAGTTGATTTACTTAGAATCTCTTCAATTGAATTAATTTATCATTTCTTTACTATGTATTGACAAATCAAGTAAGAGTTGGCAATGATGAGGACATGAGAGTAGAACGGGAAACTTAATAAATGATCCTATATAAATGTACATAAATTTGTAATCATATTTTTATTTTTTAATGTTTATAACCAATATTTATTGAATAACAATATGATGTGAGAGTGACATATTTATTTTATTGTGAAAATTAAAATTATAACAAACTTTCTTATTACAAAGTTTGTTAAAATATAAATACCTCAACCCTCACCTCAACTTCAGAATTTTGGAGTAGTGAAAAAAACTTTAATATGATATCAGAATAATCTAGGTTTAATTTTCACCGGGCGCGCACTAAAAAGCAGATTTAAAAAAATATTGATTCCGTGAAAATCTCTGGTTTCAGACCATAACAAAGGCGCTCGACCTGCGGAGGACAATTAAAATATAAATATCTCAACCCTTATCTCAACTTCAGAGTTTTAGTGTAGCTGCATGGATTTTAATAAAGTTAACTATAATTCTTGTGGCTAATTGATTAAAACTTGGGTCATATGTAATGATCCATTATGCCCGACGTTACATGAATTACTCGACTAGACTCGAACCCCCCTAAACTCATGGGTAGGGTCTGGGTTAAGTCCTTTCTTTACCATTCGGTTTCGGGTGGGTTAAGCGGGAGCTTTAAATTTCATTTGGGTATAGGATTGCCTCAAAACCCACCCAATGCGGCCCATTGACACTCCTACTTGGTAAATAGCAAAACTTTCAAAAATTACTTGTAACACCCGGGTTATTGAACCCTGAATTGATATTTATTAATGAGATTTTTTAGAAACTGTATGATTATTAAATTAATTGTTTCTGTATGAATGGAATTTTGATAATTCATTTGGAAAAAATCGAGAGTGGAATAGAATTTTGATAAATATACAAGATCTGGAGATGAGAAATATTAATATGAATATATAGTTGTGCATTTATATAAGTGTGTATGTAGAATTGAATTCTGATTTAAATCTGTGATTTTTAAAATTTGAATTTATACCGATAATGAGAAACGGTGATCGATATCTTACCGAGTAATCATGTTGAAATTTAACTATTAATTTAATATAAGCAGCAAAGTATGAAAAATATGTAAATGTATTTATTTCATGAAATAGTGATATACATACCAATTATTGGTATTTAATTATTTTTTTTATTGTAATTACTTTTTATTTAATTGGAGAGATGAGGGAAGAAAAAGGAAAAAAGAATTAAATTATTTGAATTATGAGGGATGAGCTCCTCATCAAGCATGGGGCGGGGTGGGGGAGTTGGCGGGGGACCAGGTGGGGAAGAGTAAAATCTCTCCTCTCTTCCTAGTTCACACTCTCTCTCTCTCTCTCTCTCTTCGGGCTTGACAGTAGCAGGCGCCGGCCATGGTGCAACGCCGGTGCCAGAGCACTGACGGCCAGGGCGCGGGGGCGGCGTGGGGAACGACGGCGTAACCCCCTCCCTCTTTTAACTCTCTCTTTCTCTTTTCACACACTCTCTTTCTCCCTCTTTCCTCCCTCTCTCTGGTGACCGACGGCCAGTAGAGGTGACACCGCGTTAGGGCAGACGACCGACAGATGACCAAGCAGGCGGCCGACGACCACGAATCTGCGGGTGTTGGGGAAAAGCAGCACAGTTTAAAAGAAGAAGAAGAGAAGAAGAAGAGTTTGGGTTTTGGGTTTGAAAAGAAACCCGGCCTGTTAAGGAGTCAACCCGACCCGGTTTCAAATTTAATAATGGTAAAAACTCATTTAGACCCCGACGGGTCAGATTATTTCATTTGGACCTTATTAATTACAAATCTGACTTTTGATTATTGATTTTGATTGACGGGCGATATCTCGGCCATCCGGAGTCAGACTCGGACGATTCTTGAGTTGTTGCATTCGTGAAGTCAAGAGCTATGTTTCTCTGATGTCGATACACGAAATCGGACATCTGAAGAACTATCGGATAAGAAGTAAGTGGGGTCTATCCCCAGATTTTAAATTAAAAGCTATAATTCATGTTTTGATTTCAATTATGATAATTATCATAATCGATAGAAATTTATGATAAATTCATGTGGTATCAGTATCTGTGTATGTGAATCGATAACTGGGAAAACCAATAAATGATTGAGCTCGAGTATTATAGATAAACAATCGATATCAAAAAAAATTAATATTGATAATGTGGGTACGAGCTATTGAACCGAGATTATAACAATTAGTCTGTAAATCTTGATTTAGAATGGATAAAAGTATTATAATTACAAATTGTGATTAGTGATAATGAGGTATTGGTATGTATTGAAAATTACAGTGTCGGTGACATGTACTGAGTAACCGGAGAACTACCAGGGAACAGTGAATAAATTTTCTCATATGCAATATCAAGAGTGTGATATACAAGAGAAAAATGGTTATGAAGTAATCCATGTTAGTTAAAATCTTGTTGATAATTACATGTTGTTCACTATGACTATGTTGATTGTGAGAAGTTACTAAGTTATTGATCACGATGATTGTTGTATATTACATATTAATGTAGTTGCTAATAATAGTAATTATTTGGATATATGCTTGTAGACATGATCTTTATACCCAGGTGAATATTTGACTTGAATGTATGAGTCGAATACCATGTGTAAATTCCATATACGAATTGATGTATACAAGCCATATGCAAATAACAAGTATGAATTGAGGTATATATATGCATATGGATGTGTGAATCGATGTATATGCCTATGGATTTATGTGTAAGAACCGGGCCTACATACCAAGACTTAAATTCAAATTAGGACCGTTACACTACTTCTGTATTTATTTATTCGTGAAAAGTCAACTTTGTTGCATAACGCGACGGACTGGGCCTGCATACCAAGACTTAAATTCAGATCGGACCAGGCCTAACTGAAACACGACCCTCAGTTATAAATAGCGGGGCCATGCGCGGAGAGGCACCGATATTGGCACCCACCAATTTGATTAAACCCACCAAAATTTATAAAACTTTAATAGACTATTATAATCTTAAATAAAAAGACTAAAATACCCATAAAATTATTAAAATTACAAATTTTAACATGAATATAGATTAATGCACCCACTCATTGATTAAGACATTCACAATGGATTAATCCCTTTTATTGATTAAGATGCCCACTAATTGATTAATAAACCCTAAAAAAGTACATATCTTCTAAATCCTAAAAATTTCAATACATTACTTAATTCAAGGTTATAGATAAGCAATTAACCACATGAGATAATTACAACAATGATAAGGTGAGTTTATACTGTTTAAATTCTTTTTTTAGTTTTTACTGTGTAAAATGATGTTTTTTAGTTTTTTATTGTTGTTCATCACGTTTTGTTCAGGCGACGAAGGTCGAGCATTTGTTCTCTGTTCGGCCCGTGTCAACCGAATAAAGAAGAGATTTTCTGTCAAAACTAACCAAACAAACTCTTCTGTTCAGTTAGATCAGACCATACAGAAATAACCCGTTTGGTCTGACTCGACCGAACAAAACCGAATATAGTGGTGAAGTTCGGTTCCTCAGAATCAAACAAATACGAAAAAAAACTGGTTGGTTTTCTTCTTTGGTGTTAAAGGAACATACCTCTATCCATTGTAGCAATATCATTACTGCGTTGATAATTTATTATAACACGGACTTCACCAAGTGCGAGATATTTAAAAGTCATGAGACATTAATCAAATGAGCTAGAGAAGTTGATAAGTCGCATGATTTTATGACCATTGTTAAGAAGTCTGATGCTCTAAGAAATGAAAAGAAAGGAAGAGTATTTCTTAATTGTGAGCGCAATGGAAAATATAGAGGAAAAGAAGTTAGTGCTTAGATAGTCCAAAAATGCCTACTGCATGTTCGTTTGATGTCATCTACTATTGTAACTAATAAAGATTTATCACTGATGAATGCTGTGGAGAGAATATTGTTTCTTTAAAAAAATTGAAGGCGTATAAAATCTTTATTTGATTGTAAAAAAATTACAATGGATCAATAATCCGATTACAAAAGAGGGAAGAATAGTTGGATCTCCCCTTTGTTTAATGTTGATTCTTGATGTAGCAGTGGAGAGTAACTCTTATTCTCTGTTGACCAGCCGAACTGAAAGCTTGATCTTCAGATCTTCTTGCTTTCATTAAAAGCTCACCGATAAAGTATAAAAGCTTAATCAGGGGTTAAAATCTCAAAGAGATTATAGAACTTGAACTCAGTAAGTTTATAAAGAGTATTCTCTTTCAGCAATCTTGTGGTCAAGCTTCAAGTATGCTTTTTAGGAATTCTCCTCCTCTACCCTATGGCTTCTTGAGTTCCTCCTCCAGAACTCCCCCTTTTTCCCTATCTATTCATAGCTATTTATAGAGGATTCTGGGGTGTAACCAACCCCTTAAATCTCTCCATAATTGGAGGGGTGTAATCAACCCCTTAAATCTCTCCACAGTGGGAAATCATTTCCCATTATGTGGAAAGAAAATGGGGTGTAACTGACCTAGTTCGTGGCTGTTAGTTATAGTAGAAATACGGGTCTCGCGCTGGATGCAGACCTTGCTCTTTTGTTGAAACGCGAAGGTCATAAGTTCGCGTCTGTGTCGGAACACAGAGCTCACAGGCTCGCATTGAAGTTGAAATGCGAAACTTCTCAGGTTTGCATTTGTGTTGAAACACGAAGCTACACATGCTCGCGTCTTAATATTGAAACGCGATCCAGAGGTTTGCGTCTCAAAGAACAGCACGACCATCGCATTTGGTAGAGACTGCGCGGTTCACACCTGAGGTTAGAATGTGACCTTTATGTTTGACAAAGGACGCGAGATTTGCGTTTGGGTTGAGGTGTGACCCTCGCGTATGGCATGACGCCCGCGTCTGCGAGGTTTGCGTCTAAGGCTTTATCTTCAATAATTTTTAGACAGTCTACAGAATCCCTTCAAAGTTTTTGAAACTCCGCGGTTAACTGGGACATATTTCAGAATACATCAGACTTCATGTTGATTTGGACTCCCATGATTGGACTGACAATCTTTTGAGATGTTCTGAGCTTGATCTTGTCTGAATTCCAGTCTCTGTGAGTGTACTGTTGAACTTCTTGAAGCCTCTAGGAAAGATCATTGTAAGTATCTAGATACACAGTTTAGAACTTAACTGAGCTCTGAGTTATCAATTGCCTTTGCCAGTGTACTGTTGAACTGATTGCAGCAGCAAGGACATACTCTTTGTATTGGGAGAGAGGACGCGGCTCTCGCAAATGTTGCATTGGACGCGCCTGTCATTGGGTTCGGATGTCATGGACTCCTAAAGACATGATCTTCATTGATATTGAGACGTGACTCTAGCTTGGTGTTTGAGTCGCGGCTCTGTGCTTAATACGCGAAGGTCATGCTCAAAGCTTTTGAATCTTGTATGTTTCCTTTTTTACTAGAAAACTAGACTGAGTAAAGTAAAGAGTTTTAATTGCCAAATGTGTGATATTAACTTAGCAAATTAAATAACTCCATTAGGGGAATTTAAGAGGGTTACTGTTAGAGGTGTGTTGTAAACTTGACAGTGGGAAACAATTTTTGTGGCCTTACTATTTTATGAATGAGAATAACAAGTGGAGTTTGATCTGTTGGGGATTATGTCAGAGTCCGTCAGAGGTTTAGTGTTAACATGACTAGAGCTCTGATGGGAATGGAAGTTTACTGTTAGAAGTGTGATGATAACATAACAGCAATTGATTTTGTGATCTATACAATTTAAGTAGACATATCATTCTATTGGGGAGAATGATAAGTGGAATTGGGTTTGTTGAGAATCCATAGAGATTTTTATCGTCAGAGGTATAAAGTTAACGTGATGGGTTGGTTTTACGATTTGAGCAAATTGAATTGTCAGAGGTGTGATGTTAACTTAACAAGGATGTGTGCTAGACGTGTGATATTAACTTAGCACCAAGAAGATCTCATTTTCATTGAGAAAACTGAGAATATCACTATCATAGGTGCAGTATTAACTTGACAATGAAATGAATGCTAGAGGTGTGATATTTAACTTAGCATTGAATGTCTCGATTTTATTAAGAAATTGAGAAAAGATCATTGTCATAGATGTGATGTTAACTTGACAATAAAATGAATGATAGAGGTGTGATATTAACTTAGCATTTGAAAGTCTCAATTTCATTGGGGAAATCGAGAGAAGATCATTGTCATAGGTGTAGTGTTAACTTGGCAATGAGATGAATTTGTAATTTAAGTAAAACAAATTTGGTCAGAGGTGTGGTGTTAACTTAACCAGGATTAGTCTTGTGATTTGAGCAAGTTTGGTCAGAGGTATGATATTAACTTGATCGGGATTTATCTTACGATTTGAGCAATTTTGATCAGAGATGTGATGTTAACTTGAGTGGGATTTGTCTTACACTTTGAGTAAGTTTGGTTAGAGGCGTGATGTTAATTGATCGGGATTTATCTTGCGATTTGAGGAAGTTTGGTGGACTTGCCGTTCTATTAAGGAGAATGACAAGTTGACATTTTATCCGCTAGGGATACATCAAAGTCTTACTGTCAGAGGTGTAATGTTCACATGACAGGTTCGATATGTAATTCATTCTATTAAGGAAGTGAGTACAGTTTTTTGTGCATCTACTATTCCATGGAAGGGGATTGGTAGAGGATTTTGGTGGGTATTTTAGGGAATGAGTTGTCAGAGGTAACTATTAACGTGATAAATACTGATTTTCCTAGAAAATGAAGATTTATTGTTAAAGGTGTAATGTTTAACATAACAGTAATGAGATTTTGCGATTTAAGCAATTTAAGTAGACCTGTTGGGGATCTATTGAAGTTTTATCGTCAGAGATTTAGTGTTAACTTTACGGACTCCACTAGGGACTAGAAAATAACTTGTCAGAGGTGTGATGTTAACTTGACAAGGGTTTGTTTATTATTAGAGGTGTAATTTTGAATATAACAGTATTTTGAGTGGACTTGCCATTCTATGGGAGAGAACGACAAGTGGGATCTGATCCACTAGGGAGATGAAAATTTTATGTCAGAGGTATAATGTTATCGTGACAGGTTTGATTTGTAATCATTTCACCGAGAAAATGAATACAGCTTTTTGTGGTCCTACCATTCCATTGAAGAGAATTGGTAAGAGATTTTGGAGGGGAAGTCAGGATCAGGTCACTTAGGATTTTTAGCAAACCCTCAGCTATCAAAAGATTTGGTATGCCTTTACCAACTACCGTTTGAGTTGGGCTAGCTATGCTATGTCCCTCAGCATGATGAGTTATCGGAGATTTTTTGTTGAACTTAAATGCCAACTACTTCCTCTGTCCTTTAGCCGTCGTAGGCGTCGAATTGTTATTCTACAAATAACTTCTAAAATCTTGCTTGGTATTAAAGAAGTATAAACTCCATGGAAAACTTACAAAGAAATTATCGTTCCCTGTGAGAACTTCTTTGATCAGAGGTGTATTGTTGAACTTGATCAGGGATACTACTTTTTTATTTGGAGTAGTACATGGTGTACTTCCAGAGGGTTTTTATTCCATAGGGATGACAAATACCGATGGAATGGTTTAGATTGTTCAGAGGTAACTGTTGAACGTGACAATCATAGGAGTCAGATCACCTCGTTGCCCAGTAGATTCAATGCTACATGCTCTTGTAATCTTTCTTATTTACTCTTGCAACTATATCTTCTGCTCGTTCGTCTTGTAAGACTAGTTGCTTTCAGATGCGACTTTAAGTTACTCCTATTTGAGTTAGGAGTGTGGTTTGCAGATTATAGCAGCAAGTCTCTACCAGTGTAGACTGTGTCATGCCACTTGGACATCAAAGCACCATACTCTGAAATCTCTCCACAAATACTATAATTGACTCTCCTTTCTTTTGCTTTGTAGTAAGGAGCACGGGTACTTCGATGTCATCTTCGAAGAATCGCGCCAGGAAGAGCTTCTCGAGGTCGGCTCATTTCTTGAAAGAGCCGGCAGGAAGCTTCATGAACCATTCAAAGGCAACCCCCTTGAGGGTGCCGATGATTAAACGAGTCATGATGATATCGTTTGATACTACATTCATTGTTTAGGATTTGAAATAGCATATATGTTTGTTCAGAGAACCTTAGCCGTCAAAAACGTGCAGATTCGGTACCTTGAACCTGGGAGGATAAGGAGCTGAATTCCACTCGACCGGGTATGGTATGACTACCCCCTCTTCTTGAAGATTACTACGATTTGAGATAGCCCCAAGGCATTTCTTAAGCTCATTCATCTTCTTGGCATGATTATCTTCTGAATTCTCTGGTTCTTCAGAAGAAGAAAGCTTAGGATTTTCATATCCAAAGTTATTTTCATTTCCTTTAGAGTGTTTGGATGTAGCGTTTTCATCCTCCTCTTTATCCTTGCTTTTACTGGAAAAAGTTTTAATCTTCAGACATTTCGTCTTTTTCTTCGACTTTTTAAACAAAAGAGCTATATCTTCTTGAGATCATTAACAGACTCTTGTTGGGCTTGAAGCATCTCGTGCTGTGCCTGTTGTACTCAAGCTTGCTCCTCAAATTTTCTGGCTATCTCTTCTGGAATATCAGCCATAGATGCGAAAGCTTCTGTCTCCCCATAAGAGTTAGATGAATGGGATCCCATGATGGCAGAGTGCTCATCATCTGTTTCAATCCCTCTAGCCAGCGAATTGTAGTCGATTGGGGAAATTGCTCCAGTTTGGATTCGAGTACATCGGTAAATTTCTTCAGGCTCGATCATTATTTCTTTCAAGCTTGTGAAATGTTCAGTATCGACTCCTCAGAACTAAGGATAAGTTGCTTCCCTTTTGACTTGCTTGGTGTGGTGCTTGGACCCACCATGTTGGAAATCACCTTCGAGTACCCAGCTTCGAAAAATGACTTCTTCTCACGAGATTGTCGCCTCTTGGCGGAGTTTGAGTTTGAAGTCTTTGACAATACCTAAAAACTGACGGCCTAGTCATCTGAAAGTTGCGGTGACAATCATAGAGCACCACCGAGATGAACTGCTTACAATGGCACTGAGGAGCTATTTGATGAGCAGTCCTCTTTCTCGCAAAGTAGTCCCTCAGATTCGTTGCCGGGGTATTTGAAGAACTAACCATGAACCCATGGGGTGAGAGCTTCTTAGTTCATATTTGAACTTGGCCTCTTGGGGCTGGACGTGAACTTTGCGTTACTGAACGCATTTCTCGCATTCTAGAATTGAAATGCGAAGGTCGCGTTCTGGTGCAGACTTAGGCTGAACGCGAGTCTCGCGTTCTTGAAGTGAGACGAAGATCTCGCATTTTGGCACAGCTTGGGACTGAACACTAACTTCACGTTTTGGCGCTGAAACGAGCAGCTCGTGAACGTGAGCATCACGTTTTGTCATAGAAATGCGGGGGGTGAACGCGAGGTTAGCTTTTAGTGCCAACAACATTGTCTTCACCTTCTGTTTACTGATGGCAAGCTCAACGTCTTCGTTGACGATCAGCAATTCGCTTGGCTCGCAGGAGTTGATGCGAACCCCTTGCAAACTGAGTTTGCTGAGACTTTGGGAGGAGTTTGGCAGCAAGATTGGCCTCTACCACTGTGTTGGCCATGAGCCTAGACATTGGCTTTGCAGGTCTCTTTAGAGAGTCGCAAGACATGTTGGCTCCATGGAAGGTTGTCAGAACCTCAAGAGAGGTTGAGTCACTTGCTTTGTCAAAGCGTATGGGCATCTCTTTAAGAAGTCTCCAAAAATACTTGAGAGCGAGTCTCGCTTGAAACCTTGAGGCTAATGGAGCCCAAAGAGAGAAGTTGTTCAAACTTCTCTTGGTCGAATTCGACAAACGAGCGATTTGACGGTTGATCCGAGGAGCTTGAGGTTGGCTTGAGCTACGACCTTCTCATTGGTAGAGAAAACTATCCCCAGCGGAGTCACCATTTTTTATTTCCTCAGAAAAATTAAAGGCGTGTAAAATCTTTATTTGATTGTAAAAAAAAATTATAACGGATCAATAATCTGACTACAAAATATGGAAGAATGATTGGATCTCCCATTTATTTAATGCTGGGTTCTTGATATAGTAGTGGAGAGTGATTTTTGTTCTCCGTTGACCAACCGAACTGAAAGCTTGATCTTCGGATCTTCTTGCTTTCATTGGAAGCACACCATTAAAATATAAAACCTTAATCAGTGGTTAAAATCTCAAAGAGATTATAGAACTTGAACTCATCAAGTTTATAAAGAGTATTCTCTTTCAACAGTCTTGTGCTCAAGCTTCATGTATGTGTTTTAGCGATTCTCCTCCTCTAGCCTATGACTTATTGAGTTCCTCCTCCAGAACTCCCCCTTTTCCCTTACTATTCATAGTTATTTATAGAGGATTCGGGGGTGTAACCAACCCCTTAAATCTCTCCATAATAGGTGGAGTGTAACCAACCCCTTTAATCTCTCTATAATGAAAAATTATTCGCCATTATGTAGAAAGAAAATGGGGTGTAACTGACCAAGTTCGTGGCTGTTAGTTACAGCAGAAACGCGAGTCTTGCGTTGAATGCGGACCTCGCTCCGATGCTGGGACGCGAAACTCACAGGCCCGCGTCTGTGCTAGAACGCGCAGCTCACAAGCTCGCATTGAAGTTGAAACGTGAAGCTTCTCAGGGGGTTGCATTTGTGTTAAAACATGAAACTACACAAACTCGCGTTTTAATGTTGAAACGCGACCTTGAGGTCTGCGTCTCAAAGAACAGCAAGATCATCACATTTGGCAGAGACTGCGAGGTTCGCATCTGAGGTTAGAATGTGACCTCTGCGTTTGACAATGGATGCGAGGTCTGCGTTTGGGTTGAGACGCAACCTTCGCGTTTGGGCCCGCGTCTGCGAGGTTCGCGTCTGAGGCTTTGTCTTCAGTAATTTTTAGATAACTTATAAATATTTCTTACCTCTCATCATTCTTGTGTAGATGACATATAAGAAAAAAAATATTATTGTTCATTGTAAGAAAATCTTTGATTCCAAAGAGAAAGTTGACCTATTCTTCTTTGATTGTGATATAATGGTATTGGTTGAGACTGAGGAGGAATTTATATGATTGTTTTGCAGGCTAAATGAGAATTTTAGGACTATCCTAAGTTACTTGAATATATGTGTTAATTTCTAGAATCAATCTGACAACTAATCAATATCACCGAAATATCACCGATCTAATTGGCCAGGTCGGTGAATATCAGGTGAGAGGTTTTTCGTTCAGTAGAACATTCCTTAATTAAAGAACCACCTTTCAATTACCTTCCTTAGTTAAACACCAATTAGACTGGTATAAGTCAGTCTCAATATACTGAATATCAGTATAACCCCTGTATAAAGAAATTAATTCACTTATAAAGTACTTGGAGTGAGGTACGCTTATAGCGAATCTCCTTAAGACAATTACGCCCCCCACAATGGTGCTAACGGGTTACTGGACGCTGGTCTCCCAAGATACAACACTCCTTCACGGTATTTGGATAACACTACCAAATCACCGTACGGTCAAATCGTAATTAACCAGTATCTTCACAGGATTATCAAAGCAGCAGGACCAAGAAAAATTTCAAGGAGAATATTTGTCTTTACTTTGGAGGAGCACCCACTGTAGAGAAAGGAGAAAAGTAGAAGAATATTCTTCTTTGGATGTCACAGATTCAGATAACAATTCTATTAAAGAATATGTTGAATTTTCTTAGCCTTCTTTCAGAACGAATTTTTTTTCAGAATCTCTTGGAAGTCGCTTCGGAATCTGAGTTGCAGAATTCTTACTTCCTGTTGGAAGTCACTTTGAAACTGAGTGCAGAAATCTCACTTCAGAATGCAGAAGATTGAATTTTGTTATTTTCTGTGTGTTTTGATTTAGAGAAATGAAGCGCTATTTATAGCGCTCTGGGAGGGGTAAAATGGTCCGAACCCAACCGAACGGTTGCAACGGTTCGGTCTGAACCGTTGCAACGGTTCGGTTCGGACAGTAACTGTTGGAACTTGTTTTGATGAAGACTTATGTGACGCATGTCATTTGGAGCTCTAACACATGACGAATCAAGAGTTCTACATGATCAAGATGTCCCAAGGAGAGTTGATATGATGTATTTTGTAAAGATGAAATAGCATGTAAAAAGTCTTGACACATACATACATATCAGAGTCCATTAGTCGACTAATACCTTCTGCAAGTCGACTAACCCAAAGTGTAGTCGACTTGACCCAACCCTAAGTCGACTAATCCTGTATGTCAATTCAGACCCAACTCTCTGTTTCTGCATTAGTCGACTTGACAGTAAAATATAGTCGACTAATAGCAAAGTGTAGTCGACTAACCCTTGTCCCCTAGTCGACTAATCCCTGGTCCAGTCGACTTATAAATAGTTGCAGTCGACTTGAATCAGTTATACAGAAAATTGTCACTCCAACGTCTCTTGACCTAGTCGACTAATACCCAAACCTAGTCGACTAATAGAAGGAAAATTGCCTAGTCTAGTCGACTAACTCTATAAGCAAGTCGACTATAGGCAGTTTCTGACTGTTGGACAGTTTCTGACTGTTGGTCTTTTGTGCAACATTTTCCAACGTTTCAAACATTCGAATTGCACCTGTAACTACCCTAACTTACCCTAGTCTTCAGCTATATAAAAGGTAGTTAATCCAAAGGCCAAACATCAATCAAAATCTTCAGTTTTCCGAAGCCAAAATTCTGCAAAACTTGAAAACTTATTTCCAACTTCTGTTCTTCACCAAAAGTCATTTCCATTGTTAAGTTCTCAAAAGTTTCTCCTATACTAGACCTTGTCCACGTTCATACACAATACCAAGACTTATAGGAAAGTTGTAATACTCAAAGCAAGCATTGTACACGGGTGGCTTCTTGGTGTAGAGGCAGTTGTACAAGGTGAAGTTTATTCTCTTGGTGGAAGAGAAGGTGTTCTCTTGGATGTAGAGAAGGTGTACACATTTGACAAAGGGGATTTGTCAAGTGGTGTGCATGGTTGTGATTTGGGTGTACAAAATCAAGGATAAAGGAAAATCTCAAGCGGGTGGCTTGGGGACTGGACGTAGGTCACGAGGACCGAACCAGGATAAATCTCTCTTGTTTGTGTTTGTCTATTTTCTGTGATTTGTTTTCCTTTTTGCAAGTTTATTTATTTGCTTAACGTTAATCCTTCTTGTTTTAGTTTTGTGTTGGCTTGAGTATTTTTAGATCCATAATTGCCAATAGAGATAGTTCCGCATTTGACATTATCTCGGGACCAACAATTGGTATCAGAGCGGGTACAAGTCAACAACAAAGATGGCAACGGAGTTCTCATCATCTCAATTCAAAGAAGGACATTCTACACAACGTCCACCGCTATTTGACGGATCCAACTACAACTATTGGAAGTGTAGAATGAAGATCTACTTGCAATCGCTCATCTACGAACTTTGGAACATTGTTGAAGCATCGTACACCAAGCCAACAACCAACTACAACGCTTGGAGTGAAGATCAAAAGAAGAACGCGAACCTTGACGCCAAAGCGATGAATGCCTTATTCTGTACATTAACCAAAGAAGAGTTCAACAGAGTGTCAACAGCCACTTCTGCACATCAAATATGGCATACTCTTCAGGTAACACACGAAGGCACAAGTAAAGTTAAGGAATCTAAGATATCTGTTCTTGTCCACAGGTTTGAATTATTCAAAATGGAGGAGAATGAAACCATATCTGAAATGGTAACAAGATTCACCGACATTACCAATTCCTTAACATCTCTTGGAAAGGACTACACCCAAATTGAAAGAGTTCGTAAGATCCTTCGTGCACTCACACCAGAATGGGAGAAGAAGACAACCGCAATTGAAGAAGCCAATGATCTCTCAACTTTGTCGTTAGAAAACCTAATCGGTAATCTAATGGCATATGAAGTGCAATTAGAAGAAAGAAAGAAGGACGAACGACAACACCGCTCAAAGAAGAAAGAACTCGCCTTCCATGCATCCTCCGACACGGACGATTCCAATGACGATGAAGAGGAGATGACAATGCTTTCAAAGAAATTCAGGCGATTCTTAAAGCAAGGTAAATTCAAAAGCTTTAATTGTGATAAACCAGGTCATATGAAGATGGATTGCCCTTTGCTCAAAGAAAGATAAATACAAGAGTAAAAAGTTCAGAAAGAAGAAAAACTACGAAGCATCATCAGAATACAGTGATTCCTCTTCCTCTGATGAAGAAGAAACCACTGAACGTGTCAACCTATGTTACATGGCACTGGAAGATGATGAGGTATCGTTTACTGAACTTTCTGATGCATTTCATGAATTGTTTATTGATCTGAAAAATGAAAAATTGAAAAATAAAGTTTTATCAAAAGAAAATGAAAAACTTTTAAAGGAAAATTCATGTTATGCTTTACAAGTATCTTCTATAAATTCTCAACAAGATGAGTTTGAAAAAGTCATATCATCTTTGAAAAATGAAAATGAGAAGTTTATAAAAGAGAACATTTTTCTAAAAAAGGAAACTGAATATTTGAATAAATGGATTTCTATTTTAGATAAAGATATTTCAGTTTTCAAAAAGAAATATGAAGATCTTTTGCAAAATGTGACTAAGTTCAATAAAGGAAAAGAAAAATCGAATGATTTATTATCTTTTCAGAAGTTGTCACATGATAATCATTATGGTATTGGATATAATGAAAAGTCTTCATATATTAGCAATCCATATGTGAAAAGAAAGTCTAATCATGTTTCAAAAAGAATTAAGACAAAGTTTATATGGATTCCTAAGAATTTAAGTTTTCATGATAAAAATACATATATTGCTTCATACATTCATGATATATGTGATTCTTGCAACTATGTGTATACTAACTGATCAGCACGATTTTATATCATTTTTATGCTCCTAATTATCTATTATATGTATATAAATAATGCTACTCGGGTATAGTTGATTGAATTTTTGCAGGAAACAGGTAAAAGAAAGAGAAAGAGAAATCTGGTTACATTCAGTAATAAACTCACGCAATTTGTCAAAGATTGAGGGTTGCTTTCCAAATATGTTGCGGTATTTTGGTCATAACTGTAGCTACAGAACTCCGAACGAAATTATTCAAGATGCTATGGAAAGATAATTCGAAGATCTACAACTTTCATGTTGATAGCTTTCGCTGATTCCTCCATTTGGTAGCCTGTATTCATCATTTAAAAAATCTGCCTGAATTGGAAACGATTTATTATGTAATAGATATATTTCAAGGGACCTTTCTGTAAAAAATTCCTTATTATATAAGGAATAAAGAGAGCTGCTGTAGAGGGGCGGCTAGGTTTTGCTTTAGTCGGACTTTTTTTATTTATTTATTTATTTTCTTCTTTTAGCCGCAATTCATGAGGCTTTAGTTTTTGGCCAAATTTGACATTTAGTGGAGGATTAATCTTTGGTTTTAATGGAGACATTGCTTTAGCTTTTGGAGTTTGTGGCTGTTGAGACCTATTTAATGTTCATGTGATATTTTTTCTTCCCTCGGTTCTTGTGCGAAGAGTGGCACAGTGCGGCAGCATGCAGAACTCTGAGGTAAGTGCTTGGTTAATTTGATAAATTATTTTTATGAATTAGTTTTAATTGATTTGGTGTTTACTTAATTAATGCTCTGCATTCATTAGTGAATTAATTAATTTAGTTGTATACCCATTGCACTTAATATGTTTCACATATATTATCATAACATTGGTCTGGTCATGTGTAAATAAAACATTAACAAGTGTCTAGGGAAGATGAACCCAGGCTAGACTATCTTGTGGTCATCTGTTTGATCTCCTATTTAGGACTGTTGCACACACCAATTGACCTATAACTTTTAAGAGATTATTTCTAGAACAACTGGATCTTTGACAGGCTATGTATCGAGGGTTAATGGTTCATGCTTAGAGCTTTATTGCCTTTATATTATTTGTTTAATTTAGTTAATTTATCTTTGATGGACTATGTAACTGGATAATAGCTTGTGCTTAAATCTAGTGTTAAAAAATTAATGTGCCTCTTAGACATAGGGATTTGGTGTGTATTACGATCTAGTAGATAGACCGAGCTTGACCGCTTGAGGCTAGTTTAAGGGATTTAACCCTAGGTACATGACTCTTCTCTTTAACTGAGTTCACATCAACTTATCATTTTTCTCCACCAATTTGCTTCGTTCGTGTTAGGATTCTAGAAGCACCATCCCTGTGGACCGACCCTCAAGTGCTACATCGAACGACCGTGCGCTTGCGGTAATTTTAAAACGAGGAGACAGAATCTCCCCATCAAGTTTTTGGCGCCGTTGCCGGGGATCGGTGTCCTCTTTAGTCTTAGCACGTCTACCGAAAAAAAAATTTAAAAAAAAATTAAAAAAAAAATTTAGTGCTACCCAAGCATCACACATTCCAACTCTATTCCTACGCTGATACATGTTAGCTTGGGAACGCGACTCAAAAGGACGTCTTGTCAGCATAGATACGAACGAGATCAAGATGACTGACCCTATTCCACCAATGGTCCTCATGGACCGATGTTACCCTCCTCGATCATCACACCCTTCATGCATCAGATTGCCAGAAGCTACTGAGAACAACTACGAGTTGAAGCCACAATATATCACTATGCTCCCCAAATTCTCTGGACTGGAATCTGAAGATGCATATATGTTCATCAATGAATTTGAGGAGGTGTGTGCAATGATGAGAATTAGGCAGCTGAGTGAAGATGGAGTCAAACTAAGGTTCATCCCTTTCTCACTCAGGGACAATGCAAAGAAGTGGCTGTACAGCCTTACAACAAACTCAATTACCACATGGGCAGAGTTTGTTGCAGTTTTTCTGAAAAAATTCTTTCCAATGCACAAGACTGCAAGGATTCGATCTGAGATCAATCAATTCAGACAACGGGACAAAGAACCATTTTGGAGATATTTAGAAAGGTTTAAGGACCTTCTAGCTCAATGTCCCCATCATGCCATAGAAAAGTGGCGTCTCTGTCAAATTATCTACGAGGGTGTTGATTACAACTCGAAAACTCTTCTTGAATCCATGAGTCACGGTGACTTCATGAGGATGACAGATGATGATGCATGGATATTCCTCGAAGAGATGGCAGAGAAAACAATGCAGTGGGAAGGGTTTAATGAGAAGCCACCAACTACAAATTCAACCACCACATCGAGGAGTGGCATACATTCGATCGAAAACTCCATTGCAGCTGAAGCAAAGATGGCCGCACTGATGAGAAGGATTGAAGTGTTGGATAGCAAGGGGACTCCTCCTCAGCAGTTCGATCAAGTGAATCAGACCTCTGTACCAAATTGCTTTAACTGTCAATCTCCAACTCATGTCATGGAAGATTGCCCATTCCTTTCAAACCCACTAATGAATAGTCAGGGACAACAGTTAAACGCCACTTATCAGCAACAAAGGAATGATCCATATGCACCAACATACAATCCAGGGTGGAAGAATCACCCTAACCTTTCATGGAATCAAGGAGGAGGAAATCAAGGAGGGGCAACAAGCATCTCCCAACCAAGTGGTTCACAGTCCACGAGGCCAAACACATTTCAATATCAACAACAACCGGCCTTTGTGGCACCACAATCCACTCCAACATATGCAAATCCATCAATGCCGCCACCAAGATTTGGGAGTGATCAGAAGTTGAACGCCATGGAGAAGAACTTCAACTCATTTATGCAATCAACGAATCAGATGTTCCAGTCCAATCAACAGATGTTGCAGTCTAATCAACAAGCCATACAACAACTCACGTTGCAAATGAGTAAGATGTCTTCTCAAATGAGTGAAAGAGAAAGAGGGACTTTCCCCAGTCAACCTGAGATCAACCCCAGGGATACCAGAGCTAACAATAACACTTCAAATTCAGCTCAACTGAATGCAATCCACATATTACGGTCTGGGAAAGAGGTGGACAATCAGGTGGAAGTCTACGATCATACAAAATCAACTGACCCGGTGGCAGATCCATCACCCTCAAGCTCTAGCAAAGCAAGTGAAAAGGAAACTGAGGAAGTTATTGAGCATACATATGATCCACCGGCTCCCTTTCCAAATAGGCTCCGATCTAAGAAGAACACAATGCAGATGGAGAAGATCTTAGAAATGTTCAAGCAAGTCAAAGTGAATATTCCTCTCCTTGAAGCTATTAAACAGGTTCCATCATATGCAAAGTTCTTGAAGGACCTATGCACAAAGAAACGAGCTCATCAAACTCCTAAGAAGGTCTTCCTTGCTGCAAACATTAGCGAGATCATAAAGAGCGCAATGCCAGTGAAATATAAGGATCCTGGATGTCCGACTCTATCCTGCACTATTGGGACTACAGTGATTGACAAGGCCTTACTAGATTTGGGGGCAAGTGTCAACTTGCTTCCATACTCAGTTTACAAGCAGTTAGGAGTGGGTGAGTTAAAACCTACGAGGATTACCTTGCAACTGGCTGATAGATCGGTAAAAATCCCAAAGGGCGAGGTAGAAGATGTGTTGATCAAGGTTGGAGAATTCATATTCCCAGTCGATTTTGTTGTCCTTGAAACTGCACCGGTGGAAAACCCGAGAGGACAAGTTCCAGTGATTCTTGGCCGACCTTTCTTGGCAACATCAAATGCTTTGATAAATTGTCGTAGTGGGTTAATGAAGCTCACCTTTGGGAACATGACTGTCGATCTCAATATTTTTAATCTTGGAAAGCAACCATGCGATCCCTCTGACCAACCTTTTGATGTCAACATGATCCAAGGGATATCAAGCGAATATTTTGAAGATGAAGGATCAGACATCGAGCATCTTGACCAAGAGTCAGAGCCGGACGAAATGGAACAAGACTTTGATGAAGCATTCGTACGAGATGAACAAGTGTGTACAACGCACTGGGAGCCTCTTTATGAATCACTCGATGAGGGAATTCGAGCACCACTCCGACCATCTGTGGAGGAGCCACCTAAATTAGAGCTAAAACCTCTACCTGACACATTAAAATATGCCTATTTAGGTGAGGACGAAAAGCTTCCAGTCGTAATAGCTTCCAATCTGAGTAAGAACCAAGAGGAATCACTCTTGTCTGTATTGAAGGAGAACAAAGAAGTTATAGGGTGGACAATGGCTGATATAAAAGGGATCAGTCCAACCATTGTTCAGCATCGGATCCACTTAATTGAAGATGCCAAACCAAGAAGAGACCCCCAACGCAGAATGAATCCTGTAATGAAGGAGGCAGTAAGAAAAGATATTTTGAAATGTCTCGATAATGGAATCATTTACCCAATCTCTGACAGCTCGTGGGTGAGTCCTGTGCAAGTGGTGCCGAAGAAGTCGGGAATCACTGTGGCCAAGAACGAGGATGATGAGCTTATACCTACTCGAATTCAGACAGGATGGCGAGTGTGTATTGATTACAGAAAGCTCAATGCGGAGACAAGAAAGGATCATTTTCCTTTGCCGTTTATTGACCAGATGTTGGAACGTCTAGCCAGACATGAATATTATTGCTTTCTCGATGGATACTCTGGTTATAATCAGATCCCAATAGCTCCTGAGGATCAGGAGAAAACTACATTCACATGTCCGTTTGGAACTTTTGCATACAGACGCATGCCCTTTGGGTTATGCAATGCGCCTGCAACATTCCAACGATGTATGCTCAGTATCTTCTCCGACATGGTAGAAAGATTCCTCGAGGTATTTATGGATGATTTTTCAATCTTTGGAGATTCCTTCTCAGAATGCCTTCACCATCTCAACCTAGTTCTTGCTCGATGCAAAGAAAAGAATCTGACACTGAATTGGGAGAAGTGTCATTTTATGGTCCAACAAGGCATTGTTCTGGGTCATGTAATCTCAAAGAAAGGGATAGAGGTGGACAAAGTGAAAGTGGATTTGATCGCTCATCTCCCACCTCCTAAATCAGTTAAGGATATCAGATCATTCCTGGGACATGCTGGTTTTTATCGACGATTTATACAAAACTTCAGCAAGATTGCTCGCCCATTAACCAGCCTACTCGCCAAGGACGTCCCATTTGTTTTCTCCCCAGAATGCCTTGAGGCATTTGAGATCTTAAAAAAGGAGCTAATTTCAGCCCCTATAATTCATGCACCAGCTTGGAGCCAACCCTTTGAGCTAATGTGTGACGCGTCTGATTACGCTATTGGTGCAGTCCTCGGGCAGCGGATTAACAAGTAGCCTCATGTGATCTATTACGCCAGTAGAACACTGAAGGATGCGCAACTCAACTACTCTACAACTGAGAAAGAATTCTTAGCCGTAGTCTTTGCGCTTGAAAAGTTTAGGTCATACTTGATTGGCTCAGAAATCACTGTTTACACTGATCACGCTGCTCTAAAATACTTGCTGACAAAGAAAGACGCGAAGGCACGACTGATAAGGTGGGTTTTGCTACTTCAGGAATTTGATCTGCAAATTAAAGACAAAAAGGGGGCTGATAATCTGGTGGCTGATCACATGTCCTGTCTACCAAACGCTCCATCCTCTAATGTACCCATAAACGAGCACTTTCCTGATGAGCAACTGTTTGCTATGATAAGAGAGCCATGGTTCGCTGATATTGTCAACTTCCTTGTGACCAGGAAAACACCTGAAGAATGGTCAAGACAATACAAATATAAATTTCACTCTCAATTGAAATACTTCTATTGGGATGATTCATATCTGTGGAAGTACTGTCCTGATCAGATCTTTAGAAGGTGTGTCCCCGAAGAAGAACACAAAAGTATCTTGTCATTCTGCCATGACCAAGCTTGTGGGGGCATTTCGGAGCGAAGAAGACTGCAGAAAAGGTCCTGCAGTGTGGTTTTTATTGGCCCACCCTTTTTAAAGACGCTCACGAGTTCTGCAAATGTTGCACTCGTTGTCAACATATGGGCAAGATCACAAGGAGGAACTTGATGCCGTTACACCCAATATTAACGGTCGAAATATTCGATGTGTGGGGAATTGACTTCATGGGACCATTCCCAATCATTTGGAAATCTGTACATTCTGGTTGCTGTTGATTATATGTCCAAATGGGTAGAAGCTGTGGCAAGCAGGACCAATGACAACAAGGTTGTTGTCAAATTTTTAAAAGAGAATATTTTTTCTCGATTTGGTGCGCCACGTGCAATTATCAGCGACAATGGTACCCACTTCTGTAACCGTTCTTTTGAGGCTCTAATGAGAAAGTACTCAATTACCCATAAACTGTCAACTCCTTATCATCCACAAACGAGCGGTCAAGTGGAAGTGAGCAACAGGCAAATCAAGCAGATTTTGGAGAAAACAGTAAATTTGAATCGCAAAGATTGGTCGTTAAAATTAGCAGATGCTCTGTGGGCATATCGAACTGCTTTTAAAACCAATCTTGGAATGTCTCCATATCGGCTTATTTTTGGGAAAGCCTGCCATTTACCAGTAGAAATGGAGCATAGAGCCATGTGGGCCATAAAGCAGCTCAATTTTGATCTTGACATGGCCGGCGCACATAGAAAGCTTCAACTCAACGAGTTGGAAGAAATCAGGAATGAAGCGTACGAAAACGCCAGAATCTATAAGGAAAAGACAAAGGTGTTCCATGACAGAGCAATTTTGCGAAAGACATTTACACCTGGTCAGAAAGTCCTATTATATGATTCTAAGTTGCATTTATTTCCTGGTAAGTTGAGATCGAGATGGACGGGACCATTCATGGTGCGTGTGGTATTTCCGCATGGGGCAGTGGAGATAGAAGATCCGAATAACGGTGCAGTGTTCAAGGTTAACGGGCAACGTTTAAAGCCGTTCTTCGAAATACCTGTGAGCGATAATGAGGAGGTTATGAATCTTCATGACCCCCAATATACTGGATGAGCTGTTCACACATCGAATCTGTAATTTTATGTATTATAAAAAAAAATTAAAAAAAAAATCTAACTTTCTGATTCCTTATTTTAGACGCTAACAAAGCAAGTGGGAAAAGTAAAAACATGGCAGACCCAGATTTAGACCACGGCCTGTGGGACGACGAGAATGGTTTTCTGGACTACAACTCGCCGTTTTTGGAATTTGGTTTTGACGAAGGAGAGTCGGTGAATGAGTATGTTAACCGAATGATGCAACCAATTGCTACCGACACCGAATTTCGTCTGGGTATTCATAATTGGCAACACAGGCTCTATCCGCATGTGCCAGTGCATGAGAATTTTGTGGGGTTGCGCAACCTTTCACTGCCATCACACACGGGAAGCAGAGATGAGTTAGATCGAGCCTTGAGATTCCTGCTACCAACCCCGAATGATGAACCTGACCAGGAACCTCCAATTGCCAATCAAGGTAGCTCAAGTGAAGGTTTGTACATTTTCACTATAACCTGCTTCATCCTTATCCACTTGTTTTAGGATTTCGAATAACCATAAGGAGTCAGTATAGTGTTTAGAGTCTTTTATTTTTATTTATTTATTTATTTTATTTTTATTTTTATTTTTTTATTTTATTTATTTATTTATTTATTTTTCTCTCTCTCTCTCTAACCTTTGTGCCGAGTTTATTACAAGTAATACAGGATAAGCAAGGAGGCATCCACCACACACATGGAGAATTTTCATGGATTCGACATCTTGATTCCCTAGTGCACTGTGAGTATTTCTAATTCTAGCATACTGTTTATATTTATATATCTTTTGTATGCTTGGAATGTATGGTCATCATGATTGTGTGCATGTTTTGGATGTGTCAATTGCATGCCATATTCATTCTATCTCTGTATTCAAGTATACATGAGGATATGGCACAGTTTAGGTGTGGGGGGGAGATTTATATTTCTTTTGTTTAGGAGTCTTTTTGGTTTTGTTTTAGCTTTAGGGTTTTCACTTTATTTCTCTTTTCTTTCTTTATTGAGAGTCGTTAAAAAAAAATTGTGAAAAATTTGAAAATTTTCTGAAAATGAGTAGCTAGTATGTGAGTGATTTAGTATCCATGAGTGGATTTTAAGGGTAAGATCAAGACGAAAGAATTGTAAAATCTTAAAATAAAGATTAGAATCTAAAACGGACATACCATCTAAACTTAGTCTAAGTGAATATGTACCCAACAACACTTACACTATTAGTTCATAGGCTTGGGATATTGATTGCAACTAAAAAAAAAATATATATATATATATATATATATATATATATATATATTACTACTATATAATAAGATAAATATTAATAAGTCTTGTCTTATGGCCTCAGTTGCTTGAGTAATTAAGTCCGTAGGAGTGTCTTTACACTTATTGCCCTAAGACCATCTGGTTTGGGAGCATTGACCTAAAGCTCGCTATATGGGTAGCTGAGAAAGACTAAGAGGACAAGACACTATAAAAATATAATAATTTTGATTATCAATTAGCTAGGTACTTTGGCCTCAGGAAGCCTCGGTATTTACGCGAAAGATAGTTAAAAAAAAAGAGAAAAAAATTCTAAAAAAAAGAAGAAAAAAGAAAAAAGAAAAGAAAAAAGGTATGAAAGTTGTAATTAAATATTCCCAAGCTTAAGAACTACATCACGATCACGGGGTACATAGGATCTGAAACTTAGGACAGGTGGTGTAAAGTTTTAGATTTGAGACTTTATTTTATAGCCAATATGTTTTCTGGAATTGAGATTTTACTTGAAAATGAAACTCATGGGAACTGATGATCTTACTAACTAGTTATCACCAAAAAAAAAATTAAAAAAAAAGGAAAAAAAAGAAAAAAATTTTGATTTGTTTTTCTTTTCTTAATTTCGGTTATCCTTATTTTACTTTTATTTTTTTTCTTAATCTCTAACTTTCTTGGATTTTGTGGGTGTAATCCACTGAAAACCCTCACGAGACAAAACTCGTCCTCTAGGGTAACCTAGGGGTTTAACGGCTTATTGTACATGCTAAGTGTAACCGTGATTCCTACGAAAGTGAGTTAGTTTAGTTTAGTTTTCTTCTTCTTTTTATTAGTTTTGCTCGAGGACTAGCAAAAGATAGGTGTGGGGGTATTTGATCAGCACGATTTTATATCATTTTTATGCTCCTAATTATCTATTATATGTATATAAATAATGCTACTCAGGTATAGTTGATTGAATTTTTGCAAGAAACAGGTAAAAGAAAGAGAAAGAGGAATCTGGTTACATTCAGCAATAAACTCACGCAATTTGTCAAAGATTGAGGGTTGCTTTCCAAATATGTTGCGGTATTTTGGTCATAACTGTATCTACAGAACTCCGAACGAAATCATTCAAGATGCTATGGAAAGATAATTCGAAGATCTACAACTTTCGTGTTGATAGCTTTCGCTGATTCCTCCATTTGGTGGTCTGTATTCATCATTTAAAAAATCTGCCTGAATTGGAAACGATTTATTATGTAATAGATGTATTTCAAGGGACCTTTCTGTAAAAAATTCCTTATTATATAAGGAATAAAGAGGGCTGCTGTAGAGGGGCGGCTAGGTTTTGCTTTAGTCGGACTTTTTTTTTATTTATTTATTTTTCTTCTTTTAGCCGCAATTCATGAGGCTTTAGTTTTGGCCAAATTTGACATTTAGTGGAGGATTAATCTTTGGTTTTAATGGAGACATTGCTTTAGCTTTTGGAGTTTGTGGCTGTTGAGACCTATTTAATGTTCATGTGATATTTTTTCTTCCCTCGGTTCTTGTGCGAAGAGTGGCACAGTGCGGCAGCATGCAGAACTCTGAGGTAAGTGCTTGGTTAATTTGATAAATTATTTTTATGAATTAGTTTTAATTGATTTGGTGTTTACTTAATTAATGCTCTGCATTCATTAGTGAATTAATTAATTTAGTTGTATACCCATTGCACTTAATATGTTTCACATATATTATCATAACATTGGTCTGGTCATGTGTAAATAAAACATTAACAAGTGTCTAGGGAAGATGAACCCAGGCTAGACTATCTTGTGGTCATCTGTTTGATCTCCTATTTAGGACTGTTGCACACACCAATTGACCTATAACTTTTAAGAGATTATTTCTAGAACAACTGGATCTTTGACAGGCTATGTATCGAGGGTTAATGGTTCATGCTTAGAGCTTTATTGCCTTTATATTATTTGTTTAATTTAGTTAATTTATCTTTGATGGACTATGTAACTGGATAATAGCTTGTGCTTAAATCTAGTGTTAAAAAATTAATGTGCCTCTTAGACATAGGGATTTGGTGTGTATTACGATCTAGTAGATAGACCGAGCTTGACCGCTTGAGGCTAGTTTAAGGGATTTAACCCTAGGTACATGACTCTTCTCTTTAACTGAGTTCACATCAACTTATCATTTTTCTCCACCAATTTGCTTCGTTCGTGTTAGGATTCTAGAAGCACCATCCCTGTGGACGGACCCTCAAGTGCTACATCGAACGACCGTGCGCTTGCGGTAATTTTAAAACGAGGAGACAGAATCTCCCCATCACTAACAAGTGAAAACCAAATTCTAAATGGATTTGGACTCCTAAAGGTTAATATGTTCTTTTATGTTTGGTACCATCTAACGTTTATCTTGCAGGTACCATATAAAAGTTAATAAGAACATATATATATATATTTACTAATATATTTGTTGCAGGGGGAGAACGAAGTCTTTTCATATTTGTTATAACCCAATTTCTGCTGGGGGAGGAAAATATAACATATTTTCTGCAGGGGGAGCACTTGTGCACATAAAGCGTCATCATCAAAAAGGGGAGAATGTTGGAACTTGTTTTGATGAAGACTTATGTGACGCATGTCATTTAGAGCTCTAACACATGACGAATCAAGAGTTCTACATGATCAAGATGTCCCAAGGAGAGTTGATATGATGTATTTTGTAAAGATGAAATAGCATGTAAAAAGCCTTGACACATACATACATATCAGAGTCCATTAGTCGACTAATACCTTCTGCAAGTCGACTAACCCAAAGTGTAGTCGACTTGACCCAACCCTAAGTCGACTAATCCTGTGTGCCAATTCAGACCCAACTCTCTGTTTCTGCATTAGTCGACTTGACAGTAAAATATAGTCGACTAATAGCAAAGTGTAGTCGACTAACCCTTGTCCCCTAGTCGACTAATCCCTGGTCCAGTCGACTTATAAGTAGTTGCAGTCGACTTGAATCAGTTATACAGAAAACTGTCACTCCAACGTCTCTTGACCTAGTCGACTAATACCCAAACCTAGTCGACTAATAGAAGGAAAATTGCCTAGTCTAGTCGACTAACTCTATAAGCAAGTCGACTATAGGCAGTTTCTGACTGTTGGACAGTTTCTGACTGTTGGTCTTTTGTGCAACGTTTTCCAACGTTTCAAACATTCGAATTGCACCTGTAACTACCCTAACTTACCCTAGTCTTCAGCTATATAAAGGGTAGTTAATCCAAAGGCCAAACATCAATCAAAATCTTCAGTTTTCCAAAGCCAAAATTTTGCAAAACCTGAAAACTGATTTCCAACTTCTGTTCTTCACCAAAAGTCATTTCCATTGTGAAGTTCTCAAAAATTTCTCCTATACTAGACCTTGTCCACGTTCATACACAATACCAGGCTTATAGGAAAGTTGTAATACTCAAAGCAAGTATTGTACACGGGTGGCTTCTTGGTGTAGAGGCAGTTGGATAAGGTGAAGTTTATTCTCTTGGTGGAAGAGAAGGTGTTCTCTTGGATGTAGAGAAGGTGTACACATTTGGCAAAGGGGATTTGTCAAGTGGTGTGCATGGTTGTGATTTTGGGTGTACAAAATCAAGGATAAAGGAAAATCTCAAGCGGGTGGCTTGGGGACTGGATGTAGGTCACGAGGACCGAACCAGGATAAATCTCTTTTGTTTGCGTTTGTCTATTTCTGTGATTTATTTTTCTTTTTGTAAGTTTAATTATTTGCTTAACGTTAATCCTTCTTGTTTTAGTTTTGTGTTGACTTGGGTATTTTTAGATTCATAATTGCCAACAGAGATAGTTTCGCATTTGACATTATCTCGGGACCAACAGTAACCGCCCAACTGTTCGCGGCGATTTGCTGAGAACCGTTGCGCTGGGCGGTTCTGATCCGGATGGCGGAGCGGGTATGATACGCGGTAACCTGTACCCGTGAGACTCAGTTCAAAAGAATCGGACCGGGTAGGGAACCCGAGCCCGGCCCAGCACCGGTGTCGGCCAGCCGGCCGCCGCCAGGGGCGGCGCGTGCGCGCATGGTTTCCCCTTAATCGCGCACGAAAACTCCAAGTACCCAAGGGCACACCCTTTGTTCTCATTTTTCTCTATTTAAACACTTCAAACTTCCATCCCATGGCCAATGTGGGAGTAAATGCTTTTAGCTACCCTTTAGTCCCCTTTTGGCTTTAAATTAGGCGAACTTTAGACTTGAATATCTCATTCATTTGAAGTCAGAATTGAACATGTGAATATACCACGTTCATCCTGAATGGAAGGAGAACACACTCCAACCATTATCCAATTGCTTCGATCAACAGATCTCGCTGTAATTCAACTCAAAGATTCAAATTTATTCTTCATATTTTCCAATAATCCCCCACAATGAATGGAGATTCAAGGAATTGACACACAAAGAGACTGACTCTATAGTGAAAGGTACTTTAAAAAAGAAACTGTATCAGGATAGGTGAATTAGATCTTAAACCTTCCATAGCTAAAGCTTTATTGGAGTTACTGGCTAATCAGTGAACTAGGTCTTGAATTGTTAGTTGTTAGTGTAAGCCAAGTCAACAAGATTCACACAGTAACTTTTCAAATCAACTTTGGTTCTCGGTTATGTTCATTTTGGCCCTGAACATTCTTAGTTTCAGAGAGTATCTTTAGGGAATAACTGCCTCCATAGAAATTCTCAAAGAGCCGACCCAACTCTATACTCACATAGGTGATCGTCCTATTAAGAGTAGTCTACTCTACTCCACTTGTTTAGTAACAAGATATAGGCATCATTAAAAGAAGCTTATCCTTAATCCACTTGTACAAAGCACTTGTGTGCACCTTAGGAATGGATTGGAGTCAAGCTCCTAAGTGCTTACTTGCTGATTCAATCATAACTAGTTTTTCCTCTTGAACTTAGTCCGTGGGATCTCCAGTCGCTAAGTGAGGTTTCCATTAAGCTGACTCGGTAAGGTTAGGCTTTTAGACCCATTCCCCTCGATGCACAGTTTATACGCTCTCCACTTAAATTTTTAGTAAGCAGATCCGCTAAATTATCTTTTGACGAGATAAAGTCAATAGAGATAATTCCATTTGAGAGCAACTGCTTAACAGTATTATGTCTACGACGAATATGTCTAGACTTATCATTGTATATAACATTTTGTGCCCTAGATATAACTGCTTGATTATCGCAGTGAATGCATATAGCGGGCACTGATTTTTTTCATAATGGTATATCTTTCAAAAATTGTCGAAGGCATTCTGCTTCTTCTCCAGCCTTATCTAAGGCTATGAATTCCGATTCCATAGTGGAACGGGCAATATATATTTGTTTCGAAGATTTTCAAGATACCGCTACACCTCCTAAAGTAAATATGGATCCGCTAGTTGATTTTGATTCCTTAGAATCTGCAATCCAATTAGTATCACTGTATCCTTCAAGTACAGGTGGATACTGTCCATATCTTAAGGCATATTTCTTGGTATGTGATACGTAACCCAATACTCGTCGTAGAGCAGTCCAATGATCATCACTAGGATTGCTAATGTATCTGCTTAACTTGCTTATAGCGTAAGCAATATCGGGTTTAGTGCAATTTATTAGATACATTAGACTTTCGATAATCTGAGAATACTCCAACTGGTGTACTTCAGTTCCTTATTCTTACGAAGGTGGATATGTGAGAGAAAATAATTTGTATTCTCTTTTATCCCATAATCCTTGAATCTTTCTATCATCTTATCCACGTAGTGAGATTGAGATAGACTAATTTCATCTGGTGTTCTGATGATTTTAATTCCTAAAATTACATCAGCAACCCCCAGATCCTTCATGTCAAAACTGTTGGATAACATTTTCTTAGTGGACTTAATAATTTCAATATTAGTCCCAAGTATCAACATGTCGTCTACATAAAGACAAATAATGATACATGCATTTCAAACTGTTTTTGTGTAAACATACTTATCGCATTTATTGATAGTGAATCCATCTTTGATCATGACACTATCAAATTTCTCATGCCATTATTTTGGAGCCTGCTTTAGACCGTATAAGGATTTTATCAATTTACACACTTTGTGTTCTTGGCCCTTGATTATAAATCCTTCAGGTTGCTCCATATATATTTCTTCATTTAATTCACCGTTTAAGAATGCAGTCTTGACATCCATTTGATGGATATCTAAGTTATGCAATACTGCAATTGCAATCAACATCCGAATGGAGGTTATTCTTGTTACTGGTGAATAAGTATCGAAGTAGTCAAGTCTTTCCTTTTATCAATATCCCTTGGCTACTAATCTAGCCTTGTACTTATGGATAGATTCATCGGGTTTTAATTTTCTTTTGAAAATTCACTAACACCCAATTGGTTTACTGCCATGAGGCAAGTTTGCCAATTCTCAAGTATGATTACTTAGTATGGATTCTATTTCGCTATTTGTAACGCCCCGATCCCACGGATACGGGGGCGTCACTGCGACGTATATACGTAGGTCAGAAAATGCCCCCACGCATATACGCTAAGCAATAAGTACAACAAGAATCAGAGTACACGACAAAGCGTGATATCCATACATATGCCAACATAAAAGTACAAGTACAAGTCATCACAAAATATGATAAAATATTACACATTACATGTATCTTTTATCACAACCAAGTTCAAAAGCAAAAGATACAATATAAACACAAAATGCTCACGAGTAGGATGAAGATCCCGTGAGTCAAAAAGAGAGATCTGGCACAAGGACTGGAGCTAATCGGCCTGTTCACTAAAGAAAGCTCGATCTTCTGTGGATGGCTCCACTTCGATCCAAGCTTCGGAACCTGAACATACAAATCCAAGGAGTCAGGACCTCCCAACAATGAACAGGCTACAGCCAAATGGCTAGGAGAACAAGAATATGAGAGTTAGAATAGTATAATGAATACCAATCAACAAGTAATGGAAGCATAAAGAGTAAAAGTCAGAATACAATAAATCCACAGTTAGAGTCTATTATTATTATTACTTGTCTCACTGTTGAAAAACACCTAGAGGGGGGGGTGAATAGGTGTAAGTGCTAATCTAATAAACTAAATGCAAACTAAGTGCGCTAAATGCGGAAGCTAATGCAAATTATGCACAAACTAATACAATACAACAAGTGTAGCCGAATTCCCCTTGCGAGGCTCTGGACTAACTCCCCTTGATTCCCCTTGAAATGGGTTGAGGCGCTATGTGAAGCTCTTGTTGGATGAGTACAAGTTAGGCACACACACACAAGCAATCCAAGCACTAAGAAATATGTGCACACACAATCAAGCCAAGCATATAAGAATGAATAGCAATATGAATAAATGCAAGGCAATATGAAATATGCACAACACAAGCAAATATGATATGATATGAATATGATGCTTTGCACAAAGTAAATGAGAGAGAGTTAGAGAGACAATGGGAGCAATCGCAAACAACGAGATTTGTTTCGAGGTTCGAGCACCTTGCTCTACATCCCCGCCTACACCACCGTGTAGGATTTCCACTATCTCAACTCCCACCAAGGGAACCTCTACCAAAGAGGATTTCTTACAACTCTAGGAGTACCAAACTCCTCTCTCAACAACAAAGCCACCGAGGCTACAACAACCACAATCCACAACACCTCTACCGAAGAGGCTCACAACTAACACTATCACCTCACACTTGAGGGATACAACTCAATCACCCGATCACCTCTACCGAAGAGGGATTCACAAATAAAAGGGTGTTTACAACAAAGAGGTTTACAACAAACAACCTCAAACTCTTCTCTTTCTTTTTCTCTTTTCTTTTTCTCCTTTTCCACAAAACAAGATCCTAAGAGTTTAGGATAGATGATATAGCTCAAGTGTGGAAACTAGGTGTTTGGAAAACAAGCAACAAAGAAAAACACTTGGGAAAATCCTTGCAAAAGATATAGAATGAAAACCAAGACAAATCTCCCAAATTCCTATTTTCTTTGATTTTTCCAAAAACCTAAAACAATAAAGATTAAGTCTTTTTAGCACAAAAACTATTTTGAAAACTTGTTTAAACACTAGAGAAACACAGAAATTTTTCACCTTAAAAACCTTGTTCAAAACAATGAAGAAATGGGGTATATATAGCCCCTAGGAAAAACTAGCCGTTAGGCTGATGTGGCAGTCTGACCAACTGCCGGTCGACCGGTCCGGTCGACCGCCAACGGTCAAAAATGTGACCGTTGGGCAGCAGCGGTCGACCGGTCCGGTCGACCGAAAATTCCCGAGAGCAGAGCTCTCAACTCGGTCGACCGGTCCGGTCGACCGGCTCTGTGCCTAACAGACGTGCACGTCTGTGCACGTCGGTCGACCGGATCGGTCGACCGGCCCTTTGGTGCGGTCGACCGGCACGGTCGACCGACCAGCCTGTCAGCAAGGTCCAGGTCAGAAAATTTTGGAAAAATATTTTCTAAAAAATCTTTTATCTCTTTTAAAAATACCATAAAAATTGTTTTATCATTTTATGTTGAAACATAAACATGTGATAAAAATTTCAAGACAAATATCAATCATAGCAATTCATTTTTGAGTCTTGCAAATTTTATCAAAAATAAAACCTTGTATTTTGTCAAACTTGATTTTTTCAAAATATGAATAGGGATATCAAAATAAGTTTGTTTACCAAGTTAAAGCATGTATGTATAAATAGAAAACATCTACTATACATATAACATATGTAAACTTGTTTTGATCAACTATTCATAAAAACCAAATATCAAATCATAAAACGTGTGTTTTGTGTTCACTTGAGCATATCAACTAAACTAAGCTTTACAAATGGATCTAAAACTCATAATCTAAACTAGGATACCTAAGTCTTCTTGACGATCTTCATCTTCAACTAGACTTGCTCCAAAACTCCGTGATTCTCCAAGTGCAAAGGTATGATCTTTAAGCTTTGGCACCGGAATCACCATGATAAGCTTCTAATCATCTTGTTGAAGCTAATCACCAACCTAATATCCTGTTAATGATCTGAAACTTAGAAACACAAGAATATTAGTAAACATAACTACATGAGTGTTGATCATCATCAAAACTAGAGTGGAAGGCCATTGGGCCAACAATCTCCCCCTTTTTGATGATGACAAAACTCATGGAGTTATATATGCATGGATTAAAGATAAGCTTCAAAGAAGCTCCCCCTTAACTCATGCATCACAATAAACATAATAGATATGCAATGAAAGCACATGAATACTAACCAAAAGCATGCATCATATCTTATTATTTATCCTTATGCATGAACTTGGTATATATAAAAACAAAAACTCAAATTCTTCTCCCCCTTTTTGTCAATCATCAACAAAGGGGTAATCAAAACCATAAATAAAACGAGGGGTAAAAATCTTTCTTCCCCTTTATGTCAAACAAAACAATAAAAGCCAATGTTCTCCCCCTTTTTGTCTAAAACAAAAACAAAGTCAATAAGGGGTGACTTTAAAAACATGATATCAATTGAAAATCATCATCATGAAAACAATCGATACCAATTGAAATTAAACATAAATCTTGAATATCTAAACATGAATCTTGATACCAATTGTAGAATATTTTCATTTTAAACATATGATACCAAATTCGAATTTTCAATCATAAAGTATGGGAGTACAAATACCAATTGAAAGACAAAATATGAAATACTCATTTTCTCCCCCTTTATGAAATACAAACTAAAGACATGCATAGTCTTGATAACAATTTAAAAGTAATCAATTTAAACAAAATTGAAACTCAAGGTGTTGGGTCATGCTAGAGCTTGAGTAAACAAAAACTAAAATTTGTGATTTTTTTTTTAACACAAATAAAACATATATGTATGAAAATTTAGATACCAATAGAAATTGATACCATTGAAATTGAAGCATACATACATAAACAAATATATGAGTATACCAAAAAGATCAAAATGATACCAATTGAAAGAGTTCAATGATACCAATTGACATAACAATAAGTTCAAGTGTATACATCATATCATCTACCACCCAATCATAATTCAAGTTTTAAAGATTTTCAATTTAGGGCATACATGAACATGATCTCCCATCCTACCGCCCTTTGGATGGTAGGGGTTTTCAAAAATAGATTTGAAAATTGTAATTTTGTTTGAAAAACTCTACCAAGATGAAGAACACCGCAACTAGTTAAAAGGAAAAATTTGTTAACTAGTACGAAATCCTTCAAGCAAGGAATAAAACAAAATTATTTTTCATAAACATGAAATTCACAAGATAAACAACACTCTAATCCAATATAGCATAAATATGACTCATGAAAGTAAAGCATGAGTAAGTAATAGATGTGAGTGTATAAATAAAGTGTGAAGATCATAATCATGAAAAATATGTTCAATTAAGCTCAAATATTCCTTTAAACACAAAATCATCAAAACTATCTAATCTTCAAGGCATATGTATGTCTAATACAAACTAAAGTATACATACATATCCAAAACATAACGAGTCCACAAAATATATGCATGAAGGCACGTGGCTCAAAAAGGATATTCATGTATATCTAATAGTTTGGACAAGGTAAACATATACATGAAGTTTAAATACCAATTCAAAGAAAACATGAAAAGCATGAAAAGTATGAAAATTTAGCTTTTCATTAAAACAATTTGATACCAATTCTTTTCAAGGTATATGTATGATTTGTCAACACAAGAAGTATACATACATATCCCTTAAACACACTTTGAGTCCGTAATAGATATTTGCATGAAAGGCAAATGACTCAAGGGGTATACATGTATATCTTCAGGTTTGGCAAAATACACATATACATGAAATCAAATACAATCATAACGCAAATTCAAAATGAGAATACAAGTTTAATATGTATGAATCATCAAAACTAGACTATACTAGCACATCTAATGGGTTCAAATAAGCATTCAATTCCAACTGTATATAGATTTATTTGTAGCCCACTCTATGTACAAGTATATAACTAGTCTTAATGAAAACTAACACTTAAGCAAATATTCAAGACATGAAGCATCAAAACAAATATGAGAATCATCATGATAAAAGTCATCATGAAAAACTAAAACATTATTATGTGAATTCACATGTATTAGATTCATGATGTACATTATAGCTTAAACATAAGTGAGAACACTAAGTATGGGATCATATAAGCATGTGTGTCTCAAATACTATATATGTATGTCAAGGATCTAATAAACATGGAATGAACATACTAATCCATAGACATTAAAAAAAAATATGCTATAAACTATCAAACATGCTATAAACAATGAAGTGGAAAGCATGTAAATATAATAAATGGGAGTAAAGGATTGTTACCAAAACCGAAGAAGCAACTTTCCTTGTCTCCAAAACATGGTGGTCATCTCCACCAAATCTTCCCTTGAAAGTGATGCATCCAATAGATTTCCTTTAAGTCCGGAACGCATCCACTCCAAGTGTCATCACTCTCACGTCATGTGAGAGCCCACACCTACATCAAAAACTTTAGGGTGGTGGTCTTTGGTACCCATCTCTTATTGGGTCCATGGGGGTTAGTCTCATTTCTAACCCAAACAAAATTCTTTGCTAAATTAGGAGTATGTAATCTATCATAACAAAATTTAGCAAGGTGGCCCCTACGTCCACAATGTGTACAAGTGTACACATGAGCATACATGTGAGAAGTGTGTCCGTGAGGAGCATGTGTATGCCGTGATGGGTGTGCATGCATAGATGATGGAACTTGTTTCTTTCGAACCAAGGTTTCCAAGCGTGTGTGGTTCATGGCACATTGGCTCATAGTGGAGCCCAAACAATCTACTCTCTTCTTTAACATATAAATATCATCATTGATCCTAGAAGAAGAGGTACATGCATTAGGTAGACTAGATGAGGAAGCTACACTAGCATGGCAAACATGTGCATCCATCTTATTTTGCAAAATAATGTTTTTCTTTAAACACACATCTAAATCATTTGAAATAGAAATAATTTTATTTTTCAAATCAACATTCTCTTTAAAACAAAATCAATTTTTGAAGACAAGTTTTCATTTTTCTTCAAAAGATTTTCACAATCATTTTTAGATTTTAAAACTTTATTTTCTTTAAGTGCAAGTTCTAATTGAGATCTCAATGAATCCCTTTCATTATAGACCTCAACCTTCTCTTGCAAAACAATATCAAGTCTAGATTGTAAACACTTATTTTCTTTTTCAATTCCTAGACTTTTCTTTTTCAAAATCTTATATTTTTCTATAAGTTTTTCACAAACAATTGAAAGTTCTTCATTTAAAGCATGGGGATCTACAATATCGTCACATGAAGAACTAGCATCATCACTATCTAGTTGAAGTTCCGATTGTACCTCAAGGGAGTCATTCCCTTGGACCATGTAGCATTGTGATTCGGACTCTCCACTAGATTCCTCTTCCTTTTGGATTTGCACTTGAAGCTCGGAGGTGGTGGTTGTTGTTGACAATAGATTCCACACTGCAAAAGCGGAATCAATATTAGAAACACACATAAGATAATCTTTAGGTAATGTGCTTCTAATGGCCTCAAGGGCTTGTGCATTGGCCCCTATATGATTGCGATCACTAAGGAAGGATTCCTTGGTAATAGCAAGATAAACTTTATGACCTAGGGTTTGTAAATAAACGGTCATTCTAATCTTCCAAACATGAATATTGGAAGGGTCATACATAGGTGGGGTCATGAAGGCCATGGTAAACTATATGTGTGCAAAACAAGTAAATGCAAACAAGATTAGCAAGCAAATGGATCACTCCTAGGATGTTAAGCCTAAGTATCAGGAGCACCTAGCTCTGATACCAATTGAAAAACACCTAGAGGGGGGTGAATAGGTGTAAGTGCTAATCTAATAAACTAAATGCAAACTAAGTGCGCTAAATGCGGAAGCTAATGCAAATTATGCACAAACTAATACAATACAACAAGTGTAGCCGAATTCCCCTTGCGAGGCTCTGGACTAACTCCCTTGATTCCCCTTGAAATGGGTTGAGGCGCTATGTGAAGCTCTTGTTGGATGAGTACAAGTTAGGCACACACACAAAAGCAATCCAAGCACTAAGAAATATGTGCACACACAATCAAGCCAAGCATATAAGAATGAATAGCAATATGAATAAATGCAAGGCAATATGAAATATGCACAACACAAGCAATATGATATGATATGAATATGATGCTTTGCACAAAGTAAATGAGAGAGAGTTAGAGAGACAATGGGAGCAATCGCAAACAACGAGATTTGTTTCGAGGTTCGAGCACCTTGCTCTACATCCCCGCCTACACCACCGTGTAGGATTTCCACTATCTCAACTCCCACCAAGGGAACCTCTACCAAAGAGGATTTCTTACAACTCTAGGAGTACCAAACTCCTCTCTCAACAACAAAGCCACCGAGGCTACAACAACCACAATCCACAACACCTCTACCGAAGAGGCTCACAACTAACACTATCACCTCACACTTGAGGGATACAACTCAATCACCCGATCACCTCTACCGAAGAGGGATTCACAAATAAAAGGGTGTTTACAACAAAGAGGTTTACAACAAACAACCTCAAACTCTTCTCTTTCTTTTTCTCTTTTCTTTTTCTCCTTTTCCACAAAAACAAGATCCTAAGAGTTTAGGATAGATGATATAGCTCAAGTGTGGAAACTAGGTGTTTGGAAAACAAGCAACAAAGAAAAACACTTGGGAAAATCCTTGCAAAAGATATAGAATGAAAACCAAGACAAATCTCCCAAATTCCTATTTTCTTTGATTTTTCCAAAAACCTAAAACAATAAAGATTAAGTCTTTTTAGCACAAAAACTATTTTGAAAACTTGTTTAAACACTAGAGAAACACAGAAATTTTTCACCTTAAAAACCTTGTTCAAAACAATGAAGAAATGGGGTATATATAGCCCCTAGGAAAAACTAGCCGTTAGGCTGATGTGGCAGTCTGACCAACTGCCGGTCGACCGGTCCGGTCGACCGCCAACGGTCAAAAATGTGACCGTTGGGCAGCAGCGGTCGACCGGTCCGGTCGACCGAAAATTCCCGAGAGCAGAGCTCTCAACTCGGTCGACCGGTCCGGTCGACCGGCTCTGTGCCTAACAGACGTGCACGTCTGTGCACGTCGGTCGACCGGATCGGTCGACCGGCCCTTTGGTGCGGTCGACCGGCACGGTCGACCGACCAGCCTGTCAGCAAGGTCCAGGTCAGAAAAAATTTGGAAAAATATTTTCTAAAAAATCTTTTATCTCTTTTAAAAATACCATAAAAATTGTTTTATCATTTTATGTTGAAACATAAACATGTGATAAAAATTTCAAGACAAATATCAATCATAGCAATTCATTTTTGAGTCTTGCAAATTTTATCAAAAACAAAACCTTGTATTTTGTCAAACTTGATTTTTTCAAAACATGAATAGGGATATCAAAATAAGTTTGTTTACCAAGTTAAAGCATGTATGTATAAATAGAAAACATCTACTATACATATAACATATGTAAACTTGTTTTGATCAACTATTCATAAAAACCAAATATCAAATCATAAAACGTGTGTTTTTGTGTTCACTTGAGCATATCAACTAAACTAAGCTTTACAAATGGATCTAAAACTCATAATCTAAACTAGGATACCTAAGTCTTCTTGACGATCTTCATCTTCAACTAGACTTGCTCCAAAACTCCGTGATTCTCCAAGTGCAAAGGTATGATCTTTAAGCTTTGGCACCGGAATCACCATGATAAGCTTCTAATCATCTTGTTGAAGCTAATCACCAACCTAATATCCTGTTAATGATCTGAAACTTAGAAACACAAGAATATTAGTAAACATAACTACATGAGTGTTGATCATCATCAAAACTAGAGTGGAAGGCCATTGGGCCAACAACTGTGATATCTAGCTATGTGACCCAGCGTCCCAGCGCACATAGATCCATATCCTAGTAAAGCAAGGTTGTTATTGGAAACCAGCGGTTGTATCGACGAACTATGTTTACAGTGGATCCCGTACATGCCCGGGATAACGGTCCAGGATTGTTCCGTTGCTTGGTGACGGAAGCCAGCCGCTAGGCTAACAGGAGGGACTTATGTATGCCCTTTATCATGATAGTATTCAGGAAGAGGGAGCAAGCACTCCCCTCGGTCCCCTGGTGGCCCACAGGTCAGACCGGAACATGAGTTGCACAACATTCCTAAAACCACTGTAAACACGAACACATATCGATATCCGCATGTTTTCCCCCGACCCAATATAAGTTGGTCCATTTTATACAAAAGTCAAGTGTATCATGCTTGGTTCAAGTGATGGCATGATAAGTGGTGATATTCATTCATTAACAAGTTATGGAACGAGACTACGAAATAATAAGTCATGAAGTGGAAATATATAATAACAAGTCATGGTGTAATATGAAGTAAGATCCATCAAGTAACATGTCATGAGGTATCAGTCATGAAGCACAAGT
The DNA here is from genome assembly GCA_038442645.1 of Agave tequilana. Classification (NCBI taxonomy): domain Eukaryota; kingdom Viridiplantae; phylum Streptophyta; class Magnoliopsida; order Asparagales; family Asparagaceae; genus Agave; species Agave tequilana. The sequence continues at coordinate 86,910 of JAVJIF010006256.1, read as the reverse complement.
AACAATAATACATAGCACATGAACCAATGATAAGATCCAAATTCAGAAAAGAAATCAACTAAGACAAACAGTCAGAATTAGTCGACTAGGTGGAATGGTTAGTCGACTAATAGGGGTCTTAAGTCGACTAACAGTCAGGATTAGTCGACTAAAAACTGGGTTCCAGAGAGTTGGATTCTGGTTTCAGGAAAAGTTAGTCGACTAAGTGGAAGAGTTAGTCGACTAACAATGATTATAAGTCGACCAACAGATACTTAAGTCGACTAAGTCTGTGATACAGAGAGTTGAGTTTCTGATTCAGGAAAAGTTAGTCGACTAGGGTGGAAAGTGTAGTCGACTAACCAAAATTTCTAGTCGACTAATAGATAGGCTAAGTCGACTAAAACTGTGTTCCAGAAAAGGTTACGTTTCAAAAATAGATGGGTTAGTCGACTAATTCCTAGGTCAAGTCGACTAATACTGGGGAAACAGAATACAGAACAGAATTTCTGATGGTTGTGTTTGATGGTCCAAAAACATGATTTTGAAGATGTAAATATACAGGATATGAGAACACAAGTGTGCTAGGAATTAGACAAGTCTTGGTGAGTAAAAATACTCACTAGGATTGGTTAATCGAAGCTTTACGAGTTCCGAAAAGGTTGTTGTCGACAATATCACCAACTTGATCCTTGGCGATGTTGCGGACGATCCCAATCCAAAGAAGTGGTGGTTGCTTGAGATGGAGAAGATGACCTAGGTGATGTTTTGGAGTTAGGGTTTGAGTTGAGATGAAGGAGGATTTGGTGAGGGTGAAGGTTTCACTTGGTGGAAGGAAGTAAAAAAGGAAAAGAAGTGTAAAGGAAATGTTTAAATAGGTTTTTGATTTTGTAAAGGAGATGAAATTTATGTAGAAGAGAGGGGGCTTTGTGTAAATAGGGGAGGGGATGAGTGTCCCTCTTCTTGGCCACTTGGCCGGCCATGGGAGAGAGAGAGAGAGAGAGACATTAAATGAGGGGGTTGGTGGAAGTGAGTGGAGGTGAAATTTTGGGAAAAGATTGGAATTTTGGGAAAATAGAAAAACTTGTGGTTGTGGAGGAAGGAAGGAAATTAAGAAAAAGGAAAAAGGAAAGGAAATTATAAATAAAAATATTTTCTCTTGGATTTAAAAATGAAAAGACAAATTCCCGGGTTTAAGTCGAGGATACGGAAAACATTTCGGAAAATACCGAAATCGTCCGAAATTCAAGTATCTCGGAACGACTCGTAAATTTTATCAAAAATCAAGAATAATATATGAAGACTCATAGTGAAATCTGTTTGAAGAAATACTTTATGGTTTTAAAACTAAAAATCCCGGAATCAGTTATCTACCGACTCCGTTGGAATTTTCATAAGTTCATAAAATTCTCAGAAAAAGTATTTAGATAGAAAATATGATTTTAAGAAATAAAGTCTAAAGGACCTTCTAGAAATTCCTAACTGTTTGTGAATTAAAAATCCGAGAATCGATCAGCGGCACTGGTCGACACCGGTTTTGAAAATATTTAATTAAATTCAGGAAAATTCTAGAAAATCATAGAAAATATATAATATTGGAAAATGATTTTTAAAACTGAAATCGGTCAAATATAGGAAGTAAATCAAAAAATACGATCGAAAAACTGAATACGCAACTAAGTACGTATTCCGGGAACGGGGTATTACAATCCACCCACCCTACAAAAAATTTCGTCCTCGAAATTTCATAAAGTGAAAGGTAACAGCAAAGAAGGATAACCGTAGAGAAGGATAGAAGGAAAGAGTTTTACCAATCAAGAAGTGAAGAGTTGAGGGTAACGCTCACGGATAACATCCTCTCGTTCCCACGTGGCCTCTCCTGGTGCATGTCTGTTCCAAGACACCAACACTAATGGTATTGCCTTATTCTTCAATGTCTTGACACTTCTGTCCAAAATGGCCATCGGTTTCTCTTGGTATGACAAATCCGGTTGTAGTTCCAGTTCGGAGTGATCCAGGATATGACTATCATCCTTCACATACTTCCTCAGCTGTGATACGTGGAATACATTGTGAACTCCGTCCAAAGATGGCGGTAACGCCAACCTGTAAGACACATCTCCCACTCGGTCCAAGATCTCGAATGGGCCGATATATCTCGGACTAAGCTTTCCACGAGTACCGAACCGGATTACTCCCTTTGTAGGTGATATCTTCAAAAACACATGATCCCCTGTCTGGAATTCCAATGGCCTTCTCAGTGTGTCTGCCCAACTCTTCTGCCGACCCTGTGCTGCCCTGAGGTGATCTCTGATAATCCTGACTTTATCTGTTGTCTGAATCAGGATCTCTGGCCCCAAAAGTCTCCTCTCACCGACTTCATCCCAACAAATCGGTGACCTACACTTCCTACCATACAATGCTTCAAAAGGTGCCATCTTGATACTTGCCTGATAGCTGTTATTATAAGAAAATTCAGCCAAGTGAAGATGGTCTTCCCATGATCCCTGGAATTCAATCATGCAGGCCCGCAACATATCTTCAAGAATCTGGATAGTCCTTTCAGATTGTCCGTCCGTCTGAGGATGATATGAAGTACTGAATTTCAGACGAGTCCCTAGACTTTCTTGGAGGCTTTCCCAGAAATGAGATCTGAATCTGGTGTCTCTGTCTGATACAATACTAACTGGAACTCCATGCAGACGAACTATCTCCTTCATGTACTTGTCTGCCAGAACCTCTGTTGTCTGACCTACCCTGAATGGGATGAAGTGAGCTGATTTGGTGAGGCGATCAATGATTACCCACACAGCATTATTACCTTTAGGACTGCGAGGCAATGCCGTGACAAAATCCATGGTGATGTGCTCCCACTTCCACTCAGGTATCGGTAAAGGTTATAGAAGTCCAGCTGTCCTCTGATGCTCTATCTTTATCTGCTGACAAACCAAGCACTTGGCAACATACTGGGCTATCTCCCTCTTCATAGCATTCCACCAAAACTGCTTCTTTATGTCTTGATACATCTTGTTTCCCCTGGGTGTATGGAATAGGCTGAACTGTGTGCTTCTGCTAGAATCTTCTGTCGAACTTCTCCTTGGGGAACACAAAGTCTGCTACCAAAATATAGTGTACCATCTGGATGAATACAGATATCAGTCCTCAATCCAGCCTCTACCTGGGCTCGAAATGACTGCAATCTGGGATCTTCCTTTTGAGCTTCCTTGATCTCATCTATCAATGTTGACTGAATCTGCAAGGTCATGAACTGTCCTGCCTTATCAACTCCTTGTACCAACATTAAGTCCAATCTGATGATGTCTTGAATCAACTCCTTCTGCTGAGTAAGTTGGACAAGCACTCTATTCTCTGGCTTCCTGCTCAGTGCATCCGGTACTGTATTGACCTTGCCTGGATGATATTGCAAGTCAATATCATAGTCCGCCATCAGCTCCAGCCACCGCCTCTGCCTCATGTTCAACTCCTTCTGTGAGAAAATATACTTGAGGCTCTTGTGATCCGTGTATATCAACACCTTATCTCCCAGAAGATAATGCCTCCAGATCTTCAAGGCAAATATAACAGCTGCTAGCTCCAAGTCATGAGTTGGGTAATTCCGCTCATGAGTCTTCAGTTGCCTGGATGCATAAGCTATGACATGATCATGTTGCATAAGTACACACCCCAGGCCTTTTCCTGATGCATCACTGAAGATGACCATCCCTCCTCTCCCTGAGGGAGTCTTCAAGATTGGAGCTGAAATGAGCCTCTGCTTCAATTGCTCAAAAGCTGCAGTACATTCCTCTGTCCATATATACCTTTCTCCTTTCCGGGTGAGCTTGGTCAACGGGGCTGCAATCCTAGAGAAATCTTAGACAAAGCGTCTGTAATATCCGGCTAGTCCAAGAAAACTCTTAATTTCAGTCACCGTCTTTGGAATTGGCCAGTCCTTCACTGCCTGGACTTTGCTAGGATCAACTGAAATTCCTTCCGCTGAAACTATGTGTCCAAGGAAGGCCATACTGTCCAACCAAAAGTCACACTTGCTCCTCTTAGCATATGAAGCTGCTCCTGCTGGAGAGTCTGCAATACAATCCTCAAGTGTTCCGCATGCTCCCTGTTGCTCTTTGAATAGATCAAGATGTCATCTATAAAAACAACCACAAACTGATCCAAATAGGGCGAGAACACTCTGTTCATCAAATCCATGAAAACTGAAGGGGCATTGGTGACTCCGAAAGGCATAACTAGAAACTCATAGTGGCCATAACGGGTCCTGAATGCCGTCTTCGGAATATCCTCTTTCCTCACCCTTAGCTGATGGTAACCCGACTGTAAATCCAATTTAGAGAATACTCGGGCTCCATGAAGCTGATCAAACAGATCATCAATCCTTGGTAAGGGATACTTGTTCTTGATGGTAACTTTATTCAATTCTCTATAATCAATACAAAGCCTCTTACCACCATCCTTCTTATTCCCCAACAGCACTGGAGCTCCCCATGGTGAAGTACTTGGTCGAATTAATCCCTTATCAGAGTATTCCTGCAGCTGCTTCTTTAGAATCTCCAACTCCGTCGGTGCCATCCTGTACGGAGCCTTGGATATAGGAGCTGTTCCAGGCACAGTATCAATAGAGAACTCAATCACCCTGTCAGGCGGAAGTCCTGAGATCTCAGCAAACACCTCTGGGAATTCATCCCACAACGGTACTCCCTTCTGAACCTCCGAAGTAGTCAACCGAGTCTTTCTCTTGGTAGACTTCACTTCTCCACTAAATTGGAACTCCGGTTGAAGAGGGATCCTGAAAATAATCTTCTTCTCCCTACAGTCAATAACTGCATAATATTGACTGAGCCAGGTCATGCCTAAGATTACGTCGTACCCTTTGGTGTCTAGTACGAGCATATCTATGGCCAAGGTCTTACCACAAAGTTCTACTGGACAGTCAGCACAAACTCTAGAAGATATGACTACTCCATTCCCTGTACTAATCTCCCATTTGTGGTCTAAAGATTTAACAGGTATGGAATGCAATGCCACAAAATGATCTGAGATAAAACAATGTGAAGCACCTGAATCGAAGAGGGCTAAAACAGGTTTAGAATGCACCCTGATATTACCTGTTATCACCTCCTCAGAAGTCTCAGCCTCTACTTCTGTCAAATTGAAGGCTTGACCCCTTCCACGCCCTGCAGCAGTCCTAGCTCCTCTCTGGACTGGGCGAATAGCTTGCTGTGGAGGAGGGGGAGGAACTCTCCTGATCATCGGTCCTTGATTCCTCTGTCCCGGTGGCCCTGGAAGTGCTCTCTGTCCATTCGGTCCCGGCAGTGCTGGCAAAGCTTGGCCGGCTATCCCCATTCTCCTGTGTGGACAGGCTTCTATGGAATGGTCTCGGGAACCACACACCAAGCATAATCCATTTGCCCTACGGCAAGTCTGTCGAATGTGGCCTGGCTTCTGACAATAACTGCAGAAAGAAAGTGGTTGAGCCGTCTGGTAAGGAGCTGGTCGGAATGGTTGCCTCATAGCCTGAACCTTCGCTGCTCTGTATGGGCCTCCTCTTCCCATAGGTGGAAATGGCCTCTTCATGGCCTGGTTCCTCATCTGGTTCTCCTGCTTCTTCTCTAGCCCACGCTCCACCTCTCGAGCTATGGTGAGAACCTCTGAATAAGTCTTCAGCTGCTGGGGCATTAAGAAGACCTGGATGTCCATCTGCAAGCCCTGCTGAAACCTACTTGCCCGCTTCTCCTCATCAGTTACCATGTACGGAGCAAAGCGGCTAAGTCTGAGAAATTCCGCGGCATACTCATCCACGGATCTATTCCCTTGCTGAAGTCTGATGAACTGCTCTTCCATGTCCTTCTGAGCAGTGGCAGGGAAGAATCTACTGTAGAAACTCTTGGAGAATGTGTCCCAGGTGACAGGCTTCTCCAATCTGGCCTCCTCAGCTAGCCACCAAGTTCTGGCTATATCCTTCAATTGAATCTTAGCAACCTCCACTTGATTCTCCTTTGGAACTCGAGCTGCATTCAATAAGTCTGTGGTGTCTGTCAGCCATTGCTCAGCATCCAGGGGTTTCTCTTCACCCGTGAATATGGCTGGTTGCAGCCGTCTGAAGTCTGAAACATTTCCCGGCCTCTGTTCCTTTGGAGCTGCCAATTCTTGCCGGAGGAGTTCCGTCTGTTGTTGCTGATTCTCCATCATTGTCTGAATGACTCTCAGAATGTCCACATTCTCTCCCGCGGGTCCATTTGATGCTTGCCCAGAGTGGTTTCGTCCCGTCCTTCTCTCCATACCGAATTGGGATAAGATAACTGGAATTTGGAAACAAATGGAAGGAGTTTAGGAGACAAGGAAAGGAATCAAGAAGGGATCAAGAAGGACTAGATAACTTTGTACATTGTAGTTGGCAATAGCAAATTACTGGAATTTGCTGCTTGATTGTACTATAGGTGTGAGAGCCTAGGCTCTGATACCAACCTGTAACGCCCCGATCCCACGGATACGGGGGCGTCACTGCGACGTATATACGTAGGTCAGAAAATGCCCCCACGCATATACGCTAAGCAATAAGTACAACAAGAATCAGAGTACACGACAAAGCGTGATATCCATACATATGCCAACATAAAAGTACAAGTACAAGTCATCACAAAATATGATAAAATATTACACATTACATGTATCTTTTATCACAACCAAGTTCAAAAGCAAAAGATACAATATAAACACAAAATGCTCACGAGTAGGATGAAGATCCCGTGAGTCAAAAAGAGAGATCTGGCACAAGGACTGGAGCTAATCGGCCTGTTCACTAAAGAAAGCTCGATCTTCTGTGGATGGCTCCACTTCGATCCAAGCTTCGGAACCTGAACATACAAATCCAAGGGAGTCAGGACCTCCCAACAATGAACAGGCTACAGCCAAATGGCTAGGAGAACAAGAATATGAGAGTTAGAACAGTATAATGAATACCAATCAACAAGTAATGGAAGCATAAAGAGTAAAAGTCAGAATACAATAAATCCACAGTTAGAGTCTATTATTATTATTACTTGTCTCACTGTGATATCTAGCTATGTGACCCAGCGTCCCAGCGCATATAGATCCATATCCTAGTAAAGCAAGGTTGTTATTGGAAACCAGCGGTTGTATCGACGAACTATGTTTACAGTGGATCCCGTACATGCCCGGGATAACGGTCCAGGATTGTTCCGTTGCTTGGTGACGGAAGCCAGCCGCTAGGCTAACAGGAGGGACTTATGTATGCCCTTTATCATGATAGTATTCAGGAAGAGGGAGCAAGCACTCCCCTCGGTCCCCTGGTGGCCCACAGGTCAGACCGGAACATGAGTTGCACAACATTCCTAAAACCACTGTAAACACGAACACATATCGATATCCGCATGTTTTCCCCCGACCCAATATAAGTTGGTCCATTTTATACAAAAGTCAAGTGTATCATGCTTGGTTCAAGTGATGGCATGATAAGTGGTGATATTCATTCATTAACAAGTTATGGAACGAGACTACGAAATAATAAGTCATGAAGTGGAAATATATAATAACAAGTCATGGTGTAATATGAAGTAAGATCCATCAAGTAACATGTCATGAGGTATCAGTCATGAAGCACAAGTAACAATAATACATAGCACATGAACCAATGATAAGATCCAAATTCAGAAAAGAAATCAACTAAGACAAACAGTCAGAATTAGTCGACTAGGTGGAATGGTTAGTCGACTAATAGGGGTCTTAAGTCGACTAACAGTCAGGATTAGTCGACTAAAAACTGGGTTCCAGAGAGTTGGATTCTGGTTTCAGGAAAAGTTAGTCGACTAAGTGGAAGAGTTAGTCGACTAACAATGATTATAAGTCGACCAACAGATACTTAAGTCGACTAAGTCTGTGATACAGAGAGTTGAGTTTCTGATTCAGGAAAAGTTAGTCGACTAGGGTGGAAAGTGTAGTCGACTAACCAAGATTTCTAGTCGACTAATAGATAGGCTAAGTCGACTAAAACTGTGTTCCAGAAAAGGTTACGTTTCAAAAATAGATGGGTTAGTCGACTAATTCCTAGGTCAAGTCGACTAATACTGGGGAAACAGAATACAGAACAGAATTTCTGATGGTTGTGTTTGATGGTCCAAAAACATGATTTTGAAGATGTAAATATACAGGATATGAGAACACAAGTGTGCTAGGAATTAGACAAGTCTTGGTGAGTAAAAATACTCACTAGGATTGGTTAATCGAAGCTTTACGAGTTCCGAAAAGGTTGTTGTCGACAATATCACCAACTTGATCCTTGGCGATGTTGCGGACGATCCCAATCCAAAGAAGTGGTGGTTGCTTGAGATGGAGAAGATGACCTAGGTGATGTTTTGGAGTTAGGGTTTGAGTTGAGATGAAGGAGGATTTGGTGAGGGTGAAGGTTTCACTTGGTGGAAGGAAGTAAAAAAGGAAAAGAAGTGTAAAGGAAATGTTTAAATAGGTTTTTGATTTTGTAAAGGAGATGAAATTTATGTAGAAGAGAGGGGGCTTTGTGTAAATAGGGGAGGGGATGAGTGTCCCTCTTCTTGGCCACTTGGCCGGCCACGGGAGAGAGAGAGAGAGAGACATTAAATGAGGGGGTTGGTGGAAGTGAGTGGAGGTGAAATTTTGAGAAAAGATTGAATTTTGGGAAAATAGAAAAACTTGTGGTTGTGGAGGAAGGAAGGAAATTAAGAAAAAGGAAAAAGGAAAGGAAATTATAAATGAAAATATTTTCTCTTGGATTTAAAAATGAAAAGACAAATTCCCGGGTTTAAGTCGAGGATACGGAAAACATTTCGGAAAATACCGAAATCGTCCGAAATTCAAGTATCTCGGAACGACTCGTAAATTTTACCAAAAATCAAGAATAATATATGAAGACTCATAGTGAAATCTGTTTGAAGAAATACTTTATGGTTTTAAAACTAAAAATCCCGGAATCAGTTATCTACCGACTCCGTTGGAATTTTCATAAGTTCATAAAATTCTCAGAAAAAGTATTTAGATAGAAAATATGATTCTAAGAAATAAAGTCTAAAGGACCTTCTAGAAATTCCTAACTGTTTGTGAATTAAAAATCCGAGAATCGATCAGCGGCACTGGTCGACACCGGTTTTGAAAATATTTAATTAAATTCAGGAAAATTCCAGAAAATCATAGAAAATATATAATATTGGAAAATGATTTTTAAACTGAAATCGGTCAAATACAGGAAGTAAATCGAAAAATACGATCGAAAAACTGAATACGCAACTAAGTACGTATTCCGGAACGGGGTATTACACTATTTATAGCTTCTTTTCACATTTGTGCTTCTGGGGTAGATATAGCCTCTTTAAATGTTTGAGGCTCGCTTTTGTAATCACCTAGAGTGGGGGTGAATAGGTGACTAGCTAATCTAATGGTCAATCAATGCGGATTAAAACTATTTAATGCAAACTAAAACTTCTTAAACTAAACATCAAGTATAACACAAGAGTGTAGCCGGATTCCCCGTGAAGGGCTCTGGACTAACTCCTCAAGATTCCTCTAGCTAAGAGTTGAGGTGCTGCGTTGGCTCTCTTGGTTGAATACAAGTGTTAGCAAACAATCCCCAAGCATATAATAATGTGAGCACAAATATATATCAAGCATATAAAGATGAAAGCAATATAAGTATGTAAGATATAAACAAATAAGAGATAGAGAGAGCAATCGCAAACACAGGATATTTGTTTCGAGGTTCGAGCACACTTGCTCTACGTCCCCGCCTTCAATACTTCAAGGATTTTCACTATAAACCGATCCCACCGGATCATTCGGTACTGCAACACCTACAAGGAGTTCCCACTAGAACTCTTGGACTCTCTAGTCCCTTCACTCGTTCCCGCAAGAACTACACACCGTAAGCCCACTAGCTCGCCGAGGCCGCACCTCTACAATGAGTTCACACAAGAACTCGAAACACCGCGAACCCGCAAGTCCGCCTCCTCAAAACAAAGATGAAGTCTTTGGTGATCACAACATTTTGATCACCTAAAAATAATCTCACAACAACTCTCCTATAGGTAGATATAGCAATGGATAGCTCAAGTGATTGTGAGAAAAACAAGGATTGAAAGTTGTGGTAGAAAACACAAGAAAATCACTTTTGAAAACTCTTGATAAACTCTCCTTTTGAATGAAAGTATTTGGCTCAAAAACAAGTAGAGAAAACTTCTTAAAAGAGTAGGAAAAACTGGTGCAAAAACCCACTTAAAATCTTGTTAAAAACAGTCCATATAAGCCCCCCTTTTATAGGTTAGGAAAAACTAGCCGTTGGGGCCAAAACAGTAGTTCTGACTGCTGTCGGTCGACCGGCCCGGTCGACCGCCAACGGTCAAAAATCTGACCGTTAGAGCCTCGATCGACCGGCCCGGTTGACCGTGGCCTGGAACAGAGAGCAGACACTCTCTGTCGGTCGACCGGCCCGGTCGACCGGGGCTTTCCAGAGAGCAGAGCTCTCTGACGGTCGACCGGCCCTCCAGCCAAACTGGCGTGCACGTTCTGTGCACGTCAGTCGACCAACTCGGTCGACCGATTCCTAACTCGGTCGACCGGCTTGGTCGACCGGCAGAAGCCAGAACAGTATTTTTATAGGGATAGGGATTAAAACTTGGTTTTGATTTTAAATAAAATCCCATAAATCTTCTAAAAATCTACAAAAATAAGTTCAGTATAATACTTTGATAAACAAACATGTTTGAGTAAAATTAAATTATGTTACAAACATTTTGAACTATTTTTGTAACTTAGAAATTTTGGCATAAAACAAAAACCGTATTTTTCAAAATAGATTTTTTTCAAAACTTCTCCAAATACAAAAACAAGATATTTTAAACACTTTTAAAGCATAGAGTGTATAGATATGATCCACTACACATACATGATGAAATATCTATGTTTTTGACAATAAAACACTAAACTGGTTTTGGTTAAAACATATATGCTTGAAACTCTAAAAACCAAACCGGTATTTTTCAAAATGAAAACTCTTTTGTATTTTTTCAAAATAAAATTTTTTTTATGAAAACACATCTAACTCTTGTGTGTGAGTGTATATGGTATACTTGAGCAATCCATCAACTATTCTATCCTTTACATTTTACTTAAAAATAAAATCTTAATAAAACAAATCTAGACACAAGTCTTGATCTTGAAGGTCTTCACTTGAAGTCTTCTCATCTTCTTGACTTGGTCCAAACTTGATCCAAAGAGCTAGACTCCTCTTGAGTACTTGCTGTGGTCTTGATGCATAGGCTCTTGAATCAAACCGTGTTAGCTCCAAAACTTGACTTTAAATCCTTTATTGAAGCTAAACACAAATTAAGATCTTAATCACAAATCTGAGACTAATCAAACACAAGATTTTTAGTACTATAACTATATGAGTTAATCATCATCAAAACTAGAGTGATGAGCCTTTGGGCCAACAGCTTTCAATAGCGTATACTATGAAATCTGGACCAAAAGATTTTGAGATTCTAGATCTCTGACTTCTTCTTGGTTCAATTTTGGCATTAACAATTGGTTCCTCGGGGCTCTCGTCCCTGAACGCTATCTCATGTGTTCTTTTCCCAGAAGTCTTATCTTTTTCCCGTTTATGTGAAAAGATGTCTTCAAAGAACACAACATCTCTAGATTCGATAATCATGTTTACATGAATATCTGGTATTTCTAATTTATGAACTAGAAATATGTAGGCACTACTATTCAAAGCATAGCCTATGAATATGCAGTCCATAGTTCTTGCTCCAACTTAGTCTTTTTAGGTAATGGTGCTAGTACCTTTGCAAGGTACCCCCACATTTTGAGGTAATGGTAGGAAGGTGTCCTTCCATGCCATAATTCAAATGGTATAAGACCAAGTTTCTTATGGGGTACTCTGTTTAAAATATAATTTTTTGTTAACAGAGCTTCCCCCCACAAGTTCAGCGGAGCTCTAGAACTTACGAGCATGGAATTGACCATCTCCTTCAAAGTTCTGTTCTTCCGTTTAGCAATTCCATTTTACTTAGGAGTATATGATTCTGTTGTTTGATGGATTATACCAAATTAGCACATAACTCACTAAAATCATTTGATTCATATTCTCCGCCTCCATCAAATTTTAGAATCTTGATATTCTTATTGAGTTGATTCTCAACTTCGGCTTTATATGTTATAAACATATTCATTGCCTCATCCTTACTGTTTAAAAGATACACATAACAATATCTTGTACAGTTATCAATAAATGTAATAAAATACTTTTTCCCGCCTCTAGTTGGCATAAACTTCAAGTCACACAGATCGCTATGAATTAACCCTAAAGGTTCTGTATTTCAATCAATTGAGTGAAATGAATTTTTCGCTAACTTGGCCTCAACACAAATCTCACACTTGCGAATTTCTTCCAAGTTGAGTTTAAGAATATATCCTAGATTAGACAAGTTTTTTAATGACTTGTAATTTACATGCTCTAATCTAGCATGCCATAAAATAGGAGACTCAAGCAAATAAACAGAAAATTTTTCTTTATTTATAAGCTTTGGGTATAAATACACAGACTTTTTGTCCGCCACTGCAACATTGGCTTTAAAAAGTCCATCAATAAGATAGCCCTTTCCCTACATCCCACCCTTAGTAAGTACAAAATTATCTGATTTAAAAACCATTCTAAATTCTTTCTTACTAAGTATTGATCCAGAGATTAGATTCTTGCGAATATCTGGAACATGTAGCACATCGTTCAGATTAAGCTCTTTCCCAGATGTCCACTTCAGGATGACCTTTCTTTTTTCCTTCAACCTTAGAGACGGCTGAGTTTCCCATGAAGAGTTGTCCATCTTGCTCTAGTTTTTTATATTCAGAGAATAATAATTTCTCAGAGCAGATGTACCGAGTAGCCCCAGTGTCTACCCACCAATCCTTATTGTTGGTCGTCAGATTCACTTCTGATACCACAGCTGAAAGGCTTGGCGACGCATGGTCGGTCAGGTTTGCCTGTGGATGGTTCTTCTTGTTCTTTTTAAGACGGCTGTGACATTCATTCGCCTTATGCCCTTTTTTGTTGCAGATGTAGTAGGTTCCCTTGAAGCGCATGTTCTTGCCTTCTTGGACCTTGCCTTTGTACCCTTGGGCATCTTCTTCTGTTTTAAGCTTTTGGAAGTAGACGCTTTCCCCCTTGAGTCTTCGATCACATTGGCCTTGGCTTCATAAGAGTTCTTACTGTTCCTTTTCTCGGACTATCGGTTGTCCTCCTCAATTCGAAGTCTCATAATGAGATCTTCCAACTTCAGCTCCTTGCGCTTGTGCTTCAGGTAGTTCTTGAAATCTCTCCATGCAGGTGGGAGTTTCTCTACGATAGTAGTAACCTGAAAAGTTTCAGGTAGATTCATACCTTCGGCCTCTATCTCGTAAAAGATAAGTTGGAACCTTGTACCTGACTGATTACAGTCTTATTGTCCACCATTTTGTACTCCAGAAATCGTCCTACGACGAACTTCTTGGTACCGGCATCCTCAGTCTTGTACTTCTTATCAAGACTGACCCATAACTTCTTTGCCATTGTGATTGGATTGTAGACATTGTAAAAAGAGTCATCCAGTCCATTTAAAATACAATTTCGGCAAAGGAAGTCACCTTGAGTCCATGCATCGACTGCAAGGACTGAGTCCCGATCAGTTCTGAGTTTTGGTGGATCCTCTTGCAGGAATTTGGCCAGATGCAGGGTGGTCAAGTACAAGTGCATCTTCTGATGCCACCTCTTAAATTATGTGCCATCAAATTTTCCTGGCTTCTCCGGCTTCGGGTTAGGAAGTGGAGTAGGCATCAAAGCTTGTATCTGCATGTTTGGTACCTTGCTTGAGCTATCTTAATTAGTCTCAGACATTTTTTATAAGTTCTAGCAGAATAGAAGTAAGAAACTTCAATTATTTGTGTAACGCCCCAATCCCGCAGGTACGGGGACGTTATGGCGACGTACATACGCGAGGTGTAAACACGCTCACGCGTACGTTAAGCCTCAATACAGTACATAACCTCCATAAATACCTGGGGTCCAGCACGAGATAAGTACAAGAATACCTGGGTTTGCATGCCCAGATTGGAGATCCGAGTTACCATAGCTTCAGAGAGTGCCTTGGAGTCACATGGGAGATTCCGCATCAGGACTATTCATAGGTATTTTAGTGCTTTATTTCTGTTAGCTTATTTATCCTTGTTTTCATATCTGTTATGATCGCTGACCTCTTTCTGCAGGTATTCTTGTACTTATTTCCTGCTGGGACCCATGTCTATATGGAGGTAATGTACTATACTGAGGCTTAACGTACGCGTGAGCGTGTTTACACCTCGCGTATGTACGTCGCCATAACGTCCCCGTACCTGCGGGATCGGGGCGTTACAATTTGCCTTAAGATTGTTAGTTTCTAGGATCAATCTGATAACTAATCAATATCACCAAAATATCACCGATCTAATTGACCAGGTCGGTGAATATCAGGTGGGAGGTTTTCCGTTCAATAGAACGTTCCTTAATTAAAGAACCACCTTTCAATTACCTTCCTTGTTAAACACCAATTAGACTGGTATAAGTCAGTCTCAATATACTGAATATCAGTATAACCCCTGTATAAAGAAATTAATTCACTTATACAGTACTTGGAGTGAGGTACGTTTATAGCGAATCTCCTTAAGACAATTACGCCCCCTGCAACGGTGCTAACGGGTTACTGGACGTTGGTCTCTCAAGATACAACACTCCTTCATGGTATTTAAATAGCACTACCAAATTACCGTACGGTTGAACCGTAATTAACCAGTACCTTCACAGGATTATCAAAGCAGCAGGACCAAGACAAATTTCAGGAAGAATATTTGTCTTTACTTTGGAGGAACACCCACTGTAGAGAAAGGAAGAAAGTAGAAGAATATTCTTCTTTGGAAGTCACAGATTCAGACAATAATTCTATTAAAGAATCTGTTGAATTTTTTGAGCCTTCTTTCAGAAGGAATTTTTTTCAGAATCTCTTGGAAGTCGCTTCGGAATCCGAGTTGCAGAATTCTCACTTCCTGTTGAAAGTCACTTCGAAACTGAGTGCAGAAATCTCACTTCAGAATGCAGAAGATTGATTGTTGTTGTCTTATGTGTGTTTTGATTGAGAGAAATGGAGCGCTATTTATAGCGCTCCGAGAGGGGTAAAATGGTCCGAACCCAACCGAACGGTTGCAACGATTCGGTCTGAACCGTTGTAACGGTTCGTTTCAGACAGCAACCGCCCAACTATTCGCGGCGGTTTGCTGAGAGCCGTTGCGCTGGGCGGTTCGGATCCGGATGGCGGAGCGGGTATGATCCGCGGTAACCCGTACCCGTGAGACCCGGTTCAAAAAGAACCGGACCGGGTAGAGAACCCGAACCCGAACCAGAGCTTGTGCCTGTGCCCGAGCCTGGCCCGGCACCAGCCGCCGCCGCCGCCGCCCCCGCTGCGCGCGCGGGGGCATGGTTTCCCCCTAATCGCGCGCGAAAACTCCAAGTACCCAAAGGGCAAACTCTTTGTTCCCATTTTTCTCTATTTAAAAACTTCAAACTTTCATCTCATGGCTAATATGGGACTAAATACTTTTAGCTACCTTTAGTTCCCTTTTGGCTTTGAATTAGGCAAACTTTTGACTTGAATATCTCATTCATTCGAAGTCGGAATTGAACATGTGAATATACCACGTTCATCCCCAATGGAAGGAGAAGACACTCCAACCATTATCCAATCGATCAATGGATCTCGCCGTAATTCAACTCAAAGATTCACGTTTATTCTTTATATTTCCCAACAATATGAAGAATACATAGATTGATAAGTATAAAGAGAAATTTGTCGCTTGCTGGACCGACACGATAGCGCATTTTGGAAACACATCAACGAACATATATGCTTTTGGTCATTCATTTACGATATCATCTAATTTCAAAAAATATATCTACTATATAATATTTTTAATATCAAGTTATCTTAGCTATTCATTATTTTTTTTTCAGAGCTGAAAGTGCATATGTAAAACTGAAAAGGTATATGGTTCTAATTGGGCAAAATACACGCACTTTTAGAGTTGCAACACACTGAAATAAAAACTTTCTTTGAAAGAGTATAAATGTTGTATTACATAACTTCAAGTTATCCTAGTTCAAATTTCTGCGCGTTGTGATCCATTGCACATACGTCTAAAAAATTCAAACTTGACAATGGTATGATAATACAATATATTGACAATGCAAAAATAACTTGACAATATTTAAAGAACTCAAACGTGACAATGGTATGATAATACGATAAGAAATAATTCAACTGCTAATTTGAAACGGAATAGAATAGTTCTGTTCGGTCGACGACGGACGAATAAAATAATATTGTTCGGTCATAGATGGCCGAACAAAATAAATCTATTCAGCCGTTGACGGCCAACAGAACTATAATGTTCAGTCCTGACTGGCCGAACAAATAACATGGGGGTGGTCAACAATGTGATTTTTTTTTGCAGCAAGTAGTGAACAATAATTCAGTTGCAACACAAGAAGCTAAAAGAGAGCAGAAATCTTACATGAAAAGTCTTTGGTAGTAAAAAATAACTTCAAAAAATATCACAAATGCTCTGAACCAGATACAAAATTTACATTAATCTCAATTCAAAAAGGGTTTTCAACAAATTAACTAAATAATTAAAATTACACGAGTTCAAACGTTTTACATCTCAACTAAAAAAAATACAAGCGGCAAAGTTTCATTTATTTCGTTTATATACACCAATATTCTTCATCAATTATCCTTTTTCACCACATTCAAGTGCTTGTTTTCATTTTGTACATGACAGTGTATAAATCAGGTATAGCGTGCTATCCCATGAACCCCTTTGAAACGTGGGTTCGCAAATCCGCAATTGATGAGCGACACGCAACCAAAAAAATTGGAAATACATCAAAATGGGAGATGTATGCTTAAACCTAAAAAAATGAATATTTTATCTAAGAAAGAATGTTGGGTGAAATGTCCGTGACATGTATTTATACTTTCGCGCCCGCGGACCTGTGCACCGGATTTTAAATGTCAGGGTGAGATATGTAAAAGCATTATTAGTTTATCAAGCAACTAAATTTAACAGCATGCACCTCAGTAGCGAACAAGATTTTTGGAATCAACTTCCTAAGTTCCTCTCATATACGATCCACCAGATATTATGACCACAGTTCTAATCTGCATTGCTTTAACAAACGATCAGAAAGAAATAAATTTAGATTGTGCCACCTAGTGAACATAAGTTAAGATACAAAAAAAAATGTCCCATCAATTGCAGTGTTAGGTGGCAACATGCAGAGACTATACAACAAATTCATCAAGAAACATTTTTTGTATACATATCAAGTCTGTATCACTCTATATTAATGAAGATCTATGCTATAAAACAGCTGCAATGCATGATGATGATGCCATATCTCTTCGTATGGACGCAACTAGGGGTCTGTTTGGTTGTCGTAATTGGCCGTAATTCGTAAGTTGTAATTGGTAAAGTCTTTTACATTTGTAAATGAGTTACATGTAAGCTTTATGGTGTTTGGTTGGTAATATAAAGTTGTAAGTGGAAAAGTGTATTGTGCTTTACGGTGTTTGGTTGTCGTAATGTGTAAGTCGTAAGTGAAAAAGCTGATCACAAAATTAACTATTTGGTGAATTAAAAAGTTTTAATATTGCAAATAAATATTAAAAATGCTAAATATTAAAAAAAATTAATATTAACATAAAAAAATAATACAAATTTGCATGACCACAAAATTAACTGTAACTGAGCTGTAAGTGAGTGGTAATTGGGTTGCAAGTGAGGGGTAATTGAGTTGTGTAAGTCTTTTACGAATTACGGTCCTAACAAACGCCGTAGTTGTAACTGGGTTGTAAGTCATTTACGAATTACGGACTTTTACGCGAAACAAACGGCCCCTAGGGGGCGTTTGATTGTAAGGAAGTGCGCGGAAGTAAGAAAATGAGGAAGTATAATTGCTCACTTTCCTATCTATCTAAACACCAAAAAAGAAAAATAAGAGAACCCTTTTCCTTTTCTCCTCTCTCTTTTACACAACCATTTCCTCACTTTCAGCGTGCTACGGTTAATTTTGTGGTCATGTAAATCTCATTTGTAATAAGTTGTAATACAAAACAATTAATTTTTTGATCATGTAAATCTCACTTGCATTCTAATTACAGTCTATTTTTTATTTTTCTTAATTAATTTTTATTTAATATTATTTTGTGATCAACTTTGTGGTCAACTTTTCTACTTTCACTTCCATATTACCATCCAAACACCGGAAAAGAAATAACATTTTCCAACCTATAATACCCAAACATCGGAAAACTTACTAACCAATTCTCAAGTTCCAAAGGTAACTATTACTACTTCCTCACTTCTTCACTTCCTCACTTCACCCTTAACCAAACAGGCCCGAAACATACAAATGAGAAAACGATAGTTGTCATAACTACGTTAGGAAAATGTAAGAAAGAATGGTCGTAACTGCCTAAATGTTCTCCTTCCTTATTGCAGAGACCCTCACAATCTGAATCATGCATCATATAGCTCCTCCTACTAATAATAAAAAAAACTAACTAGATATAGCATTCGATCTGTATATGTTTAGTATTACCAAACTCTTGGTCATGCATTATAAATTCAGATGCTGAACTTAAAGTCTGTTGTTCGACCAAAGTAGGCCGAACATGTTTCTCATGTTCGGATTATTCTTCTGTTCAGTCAGTGCATGTCGAACTTTTTTTTTATTTTGTTCGGTTACCACTGACCGAACGCGATTAGAATGTTTTGGTATTCACAGACCAAACAACACACAAACCCAAATCGACATTTTTTCAAAAATTGAGATTCTGATCGTAATTGTTTGATTTTTTTCTGGGTTTTGAAAAGAATTTAATCCTACAAACTCACCAGCAACAACCAAATCCACTAATTTTAAAAAAAATAAGAAAAATTCAAGAATTAGAAATTAAAACTAACTCACCCTACATACTCACTAATTTATATACTCACTAATCGGTCGAGAGAGACGGTGAGAAAAAGTCATCGAGAGGTACGGTACGAGGACAGCTGACGAGAGAGAGAGAGAGAGAGGTGAGAGAGCTCAAATTTTGTGGGAGAGTGGGAAAAAAGACAGCATATGAAAAGAAAGAAAGAGATGAGGGCAATTTGATAATTATGAAAAAAACTAAATTTTACCTAAAACAAGGATATTTTAGGAATTTTAGGAGGGTGTGTTTATCAATTTTATGAGTGTAAAAATCTGGGTGAGTTAATCAAATTTGCGGGGCAAATATCCGTGCATTGCGCGGAGATTATATATGTTCGTAACATCGAAATGTTTCCTCTCTCATTTTTAGGGTTTTCGTCGTTGAGTTCGGGGGTTTCGTTGCTCCCAATTTTATCCCATTTGGTAAATTCCTTTCCTTAACCTCAATCTTCTTTTGGATTTTTCGATAAAGAAGTCAAATGCGATTAGTTCTTTCTACTAATTAATCTTTTCCTATAGATTTTTTTGTGAATATGTATCTCAATTTAGAGTCTTGAAACGTCTGAAGATATTAGAGAAATCCAAGGTTTCCAATTTTTATTTTTGCATCTGGATGAGACGCTTGCAATTGGGTTAATTCGTATACATTTTAGCTCTGTTTAGCTTGTAAAGAATGTATTAATTCCAATTTCTACATAAAATCAGTGTTTTGGGGAAATTATGTAAGAAAATTGGTTATGGAAAAAGGATTATACCTAATTTGGTGTAATTTTTGTTGGAAGTGGGCTTCATGGCTAATTAGGATTGAACATTTGCCTAACATAATAAATTGATGTAAATAGTTGGTTTTATTCGTTTATATTGGACAAACTGTTTGAATTCTAGAATATCCAAAAGAAAATATAACAGGTATCACCCAACACTTTAGTTCCAATCTAACTTTTATAGCATGTTGCCATGTCCGTATCTTATCTAGGTCTCACACCTACTCGATGCTACACTTTTTGGATCTCACTGGATATGCTCGTCTCCTTTGTTATCAAATCTTGCAATGTATTTTTTATTTGAGAATACCTTTTTTGACACTTCTCGGAATCGTTTTTGCCACTTTCTATATAGTTCTTTGTTGTACGCTAAGCGTGTTAAGACAAGGCTTATCTTTCAATCTACATTTATGAAAGATTATATGAAAATGCTTATTTTTGCCGCTGCTTCTATGTACTTAGTTTGGTTTTTCCTTATCGTTATTTACATTTGCTTTTGTATAATTATGTATAAGTCTATATTTTTCAAACAGTAGGTGAAGTATATGTGTAAATATTCTTGTGTCCATGTTATTTTGTAACCTAGATTTTTTTGTTCTTTTTCAGTATATTCTGACCCCCTTATTCTTGTCGCATCGTGTCTATATCCCACATCCATGTCTGTGCTGCATAGCCTAGAACCAACTGATTTTTATTTTATTTTTTGATTAGAACAATCCATATATAATCCTTCTATCAAGTGTGCACAAAATTATTAAACAACAATGATGAAATGTAAGATCTCCCCAGAGCCTATAGCGTTGTGTGCTTTTGTAAGGATTGGGACTTTAAGAAATGGAACTTTATGATGATTATCTTGAGAGTCCTCTTTTAATTTTGCAGGATAAATGCTCCTAGTAACTCTATAATTAACATTGATAGTGTCCTTTCAAGCTAAAGTATGTGTTTCATTGAATGCTATTATGTTATGAAATAGGTTTAAAAGTCATTTTGTTTATTCATATGAGTCTTTTTACTTTTCTTGTAGGCACATTATGGACATTCTCACGAAACTTAAATGAGTAATTTGCATCCCTCTATCTGTTTAGTCTTCTGCATGAGCTAAGAATTATCTTATTAGCTGGTCTAAGGGATTGTCTAATAGGTATTAATAAAGCACACAATTGGCTAAGTCACTTTCAGCATAAATGGGTAACCCTATTATGTCTTGTGTTTTATCCGGTCTTAGGAATTCAAACATCTGTTGAGTTACTGTTTGTTATTTTTCTTTACTGTTCTTTTCTTTTAAGTAGGATAAAAACATTGTCAACTCTTATCAAGTAATAAGTCTGGGCCTTGTGTTGTTTTCTTTATCTTACTGTCTATAAGCTTTTTACTTATTTTTGTGTTCTTTTTCTCGTTTTTCCGCACTGAACTGGAATTTAGATTATCAGAGAGTAGGTTTTGAGCTTCATCCTATTATCTAAACTGGGAGAGAACTCTGTTCTTCATTTGTTGCAACTGTTGGGCATCATCCGCATCATCATTTTGGACTCTGTCTTTATTATGCTAACTCTTTATCATCCCATAGAATTCTTTACCTTTAAAAATTTCTTTGAGCCATATTCCATGGCTTGGTTTGAACTGAGATTCATTTTGCAACTCCTGTTGGCTTTTATATTTTTTCCTCCTATCTGCATTTCCAGTCTTCATTCTGCAAACTTTTTTGGCTTCTGTGCCTCCTTCATAGTTGCCTTGCATGATTGTTTGAGATACATAAGATGGTGAGTGAACCTGTAAAGCCCACTGAATCTGAAAAGCCTATTGAAAGAAAGGGGATATTGGACCTTAATGAAGCTGTGGATGACATGGAAGAAGAGGTTGAGTATGAAGAGGTTGAGGAGGAAGTAGAGGAAGAGGAAGAGATAGAAGAGGAAGTGGTAGAGGAAGAGGAAGAGGAAGAGATAGAAGAGGAAGTGGTAGAGGAAGAGGAAGAGATAGAAGAGGAAGTGGTAGAGGAAGAGATAGAAGAGGAAGTGGTAGAAGAGGAAGCGGTAGAGGAAGAGATAGAGATAGAAGAGGAAGTGGTAGAGGAAGAGATAGAGATAGAAGAGGAAGAGATAGAAGAGGAAGTGGTAGAGGAAGAGGAAGAGGAAGAGATAGAAGAGGAAGTGGTAGAGGAAGAGGTGGCCGAAGAAGAAGCTGTTGCGACTAACAGTGTTGAGGATAATGCAAAAAAGGATGAGAATGAGAGTGCAAAGCATGCTGAGCTTATCACTCTTCCTCCTCATGGGTCTGAAGTTTATGTAGGTGGCATCTCTGGTGATACAACCGAAGAAGATCTAAAGTGCTTTTGTGAGTCAGTTGGAGAAGTTGCTGAGGTAAGCCATGTCTTTCTAATTTGATCCTTTACTACTGGCTTTGGAAATGATAAAATGAACTGGTTTTATGATGTTTGCAGGTTAGGTTGATAAAAGTCAGAGATTCTTCAGAGAACAAGGGTTATGCTTTTGTTACTTATAGAACCAAAGAGCTGGCTATGAAAGCTATAGAAGATCTGAATAATACTAAATTCAAGGTAGGTCAGTTATTCCTTGTATACTGAGTTCTAAAAAGATAGGAAGCACTTAATTTGGCCCCCTCGTAGAGATGGATAGAAGAACAACTCATACAACTCGATAGAATGTTTGTAGAGGGCTTTACACACACCCACACGCACACACACACACACGCATATAGAGAGAGACTTGTGTCCTTCCAAAAGGATTTGAGCCCGAATCCTTCCCACTCAAATTCAATTCTCCGACATTCGAATACAAGATCTACTCCGTTGAAGTTGATCTATATTATTTCAGGTATTTATAAACCAAAAATCAGGTGTTTTGAATACCTTTTGCCCATCCATCAAGTGACGCAAAATGGACGGCCGAAAGTAGTGAGTTGGTTAGATTTATGTCTTTAGACGCACAAATTCTCGATCCGGCCATTTCATTATGATTTAAACATTTAAAAAAACCCCTACAAACCAATTTGTGTTAAGTTTCAAATGTTCTACACCGTTAAACTAACCAACTCACTATTTAGGCCGTCCGTTTTCTCCCTACTTGATGCATGGGTAAAAAATATTCAAAACACTTGATTTTTGGTTTATAAATATTTGAAATAATATAGATCAACTTTAACAGAGTGGATCTTGTACTCGAATGTCGGATGTTGGTATTTGAGTGGGAAGGATTTTGCTTCTAATCCTTCCGGAATGACGCAAGTCTCTCTCTCTCTACACACACACACACACACACACATATATATATATATATATGTATATATATCTTAAATAGATGTAAAAGTTGGCATTTTGCTAAGAAGTACTTTTGTAAGCTGATGACATCACATGAGTAATTTGAAAACTAATTTTTCAATGGGATGGGTATCATTGTGCGTATGAAGTGTAATCTAATCTTTAATTAGTATGACTTTGATTCGGACAGGAGCATATTGTGTGCCATTCTTCTTTATACTTTATTTAGATGTTTTTTTAACTGGATAACATATATTGTTTTTTTTTTTAAACTAGATAACAGATATTGCAATTTCAGTTTTTTAACCAGATTCTTTTTAACCTGTTGGTCTCTTCTTGAGACCAAATATTGACTGTTCTTAGAATTGGTCAATTAAATAACTCAAATGATTGCTCATAAAATTATAAAGAGGCTCGGCCATAGTCCTGTGTTAGACTTACTTTCGGATACTGCATACTCGTTCACTAAAAAATGACTGTTTTATTTCTGGCCCCAACTTATATCAGGGAAAAATGATCAAGTGTGCAGCGTCTCAAGCAAAGCACCGACTATTCATTGGTAACATCCCGACGAATTGGGTGGAAGATGATATGAAAAAAGCTGTGTCACACATTGGTCCTGGTGTCACTAGCGTCCAATTAATGATGGTAACCCCCACCACCCCCGCTCCCAACCCCACCAATTTAAAAAATTAAAAAAATAAACGAAACATGCACATCCACCTACAGTTGCATTGACAGATGATTATCTACTAGAACATATATTTCTTGGAAACTGAAGGTGCTCTGTGTTGATTTCGTGGTGGTTCCTTCATTGTTCTTACAGAATCCTAAACGCCCCAGCCGTAATCGTGGTTATGCATTTATTGAGTACTACAACACTGCATGTGCAGAATATTCAAGAAAGAAGATGTCTAGTCCAGAGTTTATGTTAGATGATAAGGCACCTACAGTAAGCTGGGCAGACCCTTTGAGTGGTGATTCTGCCTCAAATTCTCAGGTTTCAATAATTTCAAATATTTTTCTCTTTCGCTGGTTTTTTGTTTGTCATTTCTTTTTCACATACTTTGGGACGCAACCTGATGATTGTTGCCTTGTTCAGATTAAATCTGTTTATGTCAAGCACTTGCCCAAGAATGTGACCGAATATGATTTGGAAAAGCTGTTTAAGCGCTATGGAAAAATTACGAACGTGGTTCTCCCCCCGGCAAAGTCTGGACAGGAGAATAGATTCGGCTTTGTTAGCTTTGCAGAGGGATCATCAGCCTTGAAGGCAGTTAGGGACCCTAAGAAATATGAAATATATGGTGAAAACTGCCTCAGTGTTTTGTGATCATCACTCATCACTAATCTTTATATTTCTGTGTGACTTGTTGAGATAATCTTTTTTTTTTTTTTTTGGGCCCTAAACAGGTCAAGTTCTTGGCTGTTCCCTTGCAAAGCGTTCAGCAGCTGATAAGCGAAGTGATACAGGATCTAGTGCACTGAACGGGCCTCTGTTACCAAATTATCCACTAGGGTATGGTCTGGTAGGAGGTGCCTCTGGCACTTCGCCTTCTGCTTATGCGCAAGTAAGAAATCTTCTTTTCCGGCAACCCTGCATCTACTTTCACTTCAGCTTATTTTGTTCATTCTTTTCTCATTCTTAATATTTGCTTTTTTGCTTCACTTTCAGCCTATGGCCTATGGAAGGGCGGTGATGGCTGTGCCCAATCCTGGAGTTGCAATGGTTCCAATGATAGATGGACGCCTCGAATATATCCTGTAAGTCTTGCCTTGTTGGATGTCTGTTTGTTTTTTGAGGGAAAACTTCAGTTTCTCTCAATTTAGCTTTGATATTTACTCCCACATTGGATTGACCAAGAAAAGTTGAGTGATTTATATAACAACTCTTTCATTGTCTATTGTTATATGTGTTAGGCCATGGGCCACCTTGCCACACGCGCTGAACTGAACAGGGCTGGGCTCGGGTTCAGGTGGTGCGCACCCACGTCCCGCGGACATGAATGCAACTTCGTTCAAGGGCTTCTTGAACCTGCTACATTTTGGATCTCTTTTTTCATTTTGGCCTTCGGGGCTAACTCTGGAACTTCAGGTGAAGTGACCCTGAGTACCGAGACTCAGAATGATTCTAGTACTTGGAAATGCGGAGTGATCCCCGAGTACTTGGACTTGGGGTGATCTCGCAGTGTCCCGGGGCACTTATCTTGGAGCGACCCTGAGTACTTATCTCGGAGTCATCCCTGAGTACTTGGACTCAGAGTGACCCTGAGCTCCGTCTTACTCTCTCCGAAGTACTTCACAATTACTGTTTTGATTTGTAAAATTTTCTTGACCTTGTAAAAATGGACATGTGAACGTGCAGAGTTGTTACAAATTAATTGCAACACATCTGAATATGCGATTGATTTGTGCGGAGACTATTTGTTACGAGTAGTGCTAGTTGCCTAAAAAAAAGCCTCTCCCTGTTCATTTTTTTACCATCAAAAGTGAGATCAACAGCTACATTCTTCTATCTCCCACTAGCATATTTTTTCAATTTTTATTCTTTTTTCTAGGCAATAATTCTCTATCTGAGTAAAAGGCTATGCCTACTGTCTTAGGTTGAGTGCTGGTGATTTTGGGGATTCTTTTAGCGCTACTGAACAAAGCTGAATTAACATCTAGATAAAGAGACTAGCTTTTTTCCTTTAGGGAAGCGACTACACGACTGCATCTCCAGGCCAAATTTAATATATATATTTTATTTTAAGTAGCATGCTAGGAAGTTTAATTTAAATTTGTTTTATCAATAAAATTGATTTGCATGTTTCTAGGAAATAGCACAATTTACCCAATAATCTAAAGGATCAAAATATAATTGTTATCTCTTATTATCATGCAATAACTGTTTCTTGCTATTTGATTAGGACAATAGTCTCTTGCAATATTACAGGCTATAATCTATTCTGATACTAAATATAATTTGTTTCTATATTGCACGAATATATATATATATATATATATATATATATATATATATATATATATATACTTGTCACTACCTGCATGCTAGAAATTGCTTTATACCTGTCATTAATTGTCTATATTCCTTGTCATATCTGATAGTGCCTATTCATGCTACATTATTTTAGGAATTAATTTGAATTAATTATTTAATTCCTGAATTGTTTACTGCTCTTTATTTCTAAATGCAATTGCTTTATCTTGTTAGATCACTTGTCACATTATCATACACGAATTTTGCATGTTACCTATTTAAATTAAATTTTTATATCCTCAGTAACTTGAAATATAGAATTCAGTAGCTTCATCCTGTCATTATGGCCAACCCTGATCATTTTAAGGATATTAAAACTGAAAAAAATCTCCGATACATACTTTAAGAGGTGGGCAAACCAGATGAAATACTGGTTAACCACTTTAGGACTCATTGATGATTCAATTTCTGCACCTCCCCTAAACCATCACCTGTCAAATTATCACCTGCTCAAACTCCTCATTCAACTCCTTCCTCCTACATCTATTTGAAACCTGAGAGATTAACTGTCATTGTCTTTATAAGATTCTTAGTGCACTCTCTGATAGTCTATATGACATTTATTATAAAGAGTGCCAAAGAACTATAGATAGATTTGAGGAAGAATACAACTTCGATGATGCTTGAATTGAAAGATTCACCTTCTCATCCGATAAATTCATGATGTTTGACAGTGAACCTGTCAATGATCAACTTCATGAATTTCAAGGATTTATCCGATACCTTCAATAAAAAAGGAACCAATTCTCTGACGATTACAAGGTGTCCTGTCTCATTAATAAACTCTCTTTTTCCTTGTTAGCCTTTGTTGGAGACTTCCGTCACAAGCAAGGTGACGTTACCCTTGTTTAAGCCCTTAAAGTGATTCACATAGAAGACCAACATAGGTAAAACTCTAAAATCAAGTCAGAAATGAAGGCTAAAGTGAACTTGATAGAGGATAAACTTAAGCACAAATTTATGAATCTCAAGGGCAAGAAATTCAAAAAATCCCATTACCCATCCTTCAAACCTTCGCATTCTTTCTCCTTTAAACCTAGAACATCTGGTCAGAAGACCAATGGAAGACTCTGCTACGTCCGTGGGAGAAACAATCATTTGGCGCCCCAGTCTTTCAACCGGATGACAGAACTAGTCAAAGCTCAGCCAAATGGAAATGAAGGAAATGATTGGCACAAGGTCAATATGGTGGAACTGAACTCCAATTCTTTTAGGTTAGATTCTTCTCTTCCTATTGTCAACTCAATCACTTTCTCCTCAGACTGGTGGTTAGACTCAAAAGCCAATATTTATATCTATACTGATCACTCCTGATTTAAATCCTATTAGGAACAATGTGGAGAAAGCATGAGCCTGACAGATGACTCCAATAGAGAGATAATGAGAACCGAACACATTGATCTCAGGATGACCTCCAGGAAAGTTCTGACCCTTCAAGGAATCCTGCATATACCCATACTTTGGAGAAATCTAATCATCGAATCTTCTCTTCTTAGAACTGGCTATAGGATTGTCAAAGAATCCAATAAGTTTGTAATCTCCAAGTCTGATATTTTCATTGAAAAATATTTTGTTTGTGATGGCCTTTCCTGGCTCAATGTAATTAATCTTTAGGATAATAAAATTTCTATTCCTGTTGCTTTGAACATTGAGTCTTGTGATATCTGGCATGAAAGATTGGGACATGTCAACTTCAATTCCATCAAGAAAATGATTAACTTGAATCTTATTCCTAAATCATCTTTTGACTCATCTTCTAAATGTGAAATATGTGTTCAAGGCAAACATGTCCGAACACCTTTTCATTCTATCACAAGAAACTTTGAACCCCTCGAGCTTATTCATAGTGATGTGTATGACTCGACAGAGTTCTCAATCAAGGCGGTAGAAGATATTTTGTGACATTCATTGACTACTCTAAATTTTGTTACACTTATCTTTTCAAAATCAAGGATGAAGTTCTCGATTGGTTCAAGGTGTATAAAGGTGAAGCTGAGAATCAACTTGAGAGGAAGATCAAGATTCTAAGATCTGATCGTGGGGGGAGTATATCTCAAATGATATGTCAGGATTTTGTCAAGAGTATGACATTATTCATGAGGTAACTGCCTCCTACACCTCAATCCAACAATGTAGCTGAACAAAAGAATAAAACGTTGATGGAATTGAAGTTGATGTGCTCAAGTTCACATACACAAGTTTAAATAGTTTTTGGTTTTGGTTTAACCGTTTTGGATTTTCAAGTTTACATATCTTTGATTTTCATGAATAGATAAAATCAAAATAAGTTTACATGGTTTTATGTATGTTGGATTTCTTCCATATACATTGATGGTTCATAATGTTTAGAAACTTACTTTGATGTGTTTCTAGTTCATAGTTTCAAGTTTTTGTTTTTAACAAAACTTTGTTTTGGGATTTAATGTTAAAAACATAGATATATCATTTACCTTGGATTTTATCCATACACAATATGCTTCAAAAGTGTTTTTATATCATATTTTTGTATTTATACAAGTTTTGGAGAAAACGGATTTTCATTTCAAAATCTAAGTTTTGAAAAATACCGTTTTTGGTTTAAAACTTAATTTTTATATCACAAAAATAGTTCAAATTGTTTGAAATATGTGTTGAATTTTAGTCACACAATTTGTATTTCAAATATACATTTATATGATTTTATGAGATTTTATAGGTATTTAAAAGATCAAGTTTTCAAACTCAAAATCTCAGCCTAAGACCACTGGCGGTCGATCAACCAAATGGACTAGATCTCGGTTGATCAGGCAATCGACCGATGTGTACAGGACATGCACAAGGCTCTGACCATTGGGTCGGTCAATCGTGCGGTCGACCGATGAGAGAGTTCACTCTCTGGTTTCAGCCTCAGTCGACCGGGCGGTCGACCGACATACAATTTGCCTTGGGGCGGTTGACCGGCCGGTCGATCGACAATCCCAACGATCAGAAATCTGACCGTTGGCCGGTCGACCGGGCGGTCGACCGACAAGTCATTCTGGACGTGTTTTGACTCTAACGATTATATTTTCAGACCCCTATAAAAATGGGTCTTTGAGGGCTATTTTCACCAAGATTTTCAAGAGTAAATTTTCCTATCTTCTTAAGTGTTTTCAACAAATTTTAAAAAGAAGTTTTTGTGCCAAAAATTCTCTTATCTTTATTTGTTTCAAATTTTTTGAAAAATCAAAGACAACCAATATTTGAGAATTTTAGTTTTGTTCTTCATCTCTTTATCTATCAAGAAGTTCTTCCCAAGAGTTTTTCTTTGTTCTCTCTTTTCCAAAACACTTTGTTTTTCTCACACTTGAGCTATCATCTCTAATCCTATCTTTAGGATCTTTGTTTTGTGAGAAAATTGTTTGTGATCCTTTGAGATCACCAAGAGAGTTTGTGATCATAAGATCACCAAGTTGTAAACATTTTCTTTACTTTGGCTTTGTGCCTTTCCTCTTGTGTAAAGGTATTTGTGTTTAAGAGAGAAGTTGTGTACTCCTGGTGTTGAGTTGTAATTCCTCAGTGGAGGTCTCTTTGTGGAAGGTTTTGCGTGGACGTAGTGGAAATCCTTCTGTGTGAAGGCGGGGACGTAGAGCAGTGACTCAAACCTCGAAACATATCATTGTGTTTGTGTTTGATCTATTCTCTCTCTTTATCTTGCATTGCTTTATATTGTTCAGATTCATATGATTGATATAGTTTGTGTGCTCACACTTGTGTTGAACTAAGAGAGCTTTTAAAACACCTCAACTCTTAGTCTAGAGGAATATAGAGGAGTAGTTCCAGAGCCCTTCACGGGGAATTTGGGCTCATTCTTGGTTACACATAGTGTGCTTGCGATTAAGTTTTTAATTCCGCATCATTTGTCCTAAATTAGTTAGTACACCTATTCACCCCCTCTAGGTGCACTTTCAATTGGTATAAAAAGCCTCCACTCCTGATATTCGATTTAATCATCTAGGAGTGTGATCTTGGATAGCTAATCTAATACTGCATTGAACACATATAGTTTATACACATAGAATTTCTTGCCCCTCCTATGTATGATATTTCTAATATCGATATATGGAAGTTTAAGATGAATGCTTATCAAAAAGCTCTAGGATTGTATGTTTACCTTACCACTACCAATAAAATCTATTTTGGTAAGGACAAGTACCTTGAGGCTAATGCACAAGCCATGGATGCACTTAAGCAAATACTTAGCAAAGAGCATCTTTCTATTATTTCTCATTGTGATTTCACTTTTACAGTATGAAACACATTGACCTCTCTTGTGCAACAAACAACAAGCTATGTGGAGAAGGAACTAAGAAGAGATGAGTCCGACCAAGCTTGCTTCATGGTCCAAGAGATTGACTCCCTTGAGGTACATTCGGATACTCATCTAGATGATAGTGCTAACTCTTCTAATGATGATCATGATAGTATGGATGCCCATGCCTTAAATGAAAAGCTTTCCTTATTTTATGAAAACTTGTTAAATAAATATGAACTTTTGAAAAAGAAAAGTTTTAATTTAAATGAAGAAAAAACTTTTTTTCAAAACTTAATATAGTTTTGTAAGAGATGGTTGAGGTTTCAAAAGAAAGGAATCATTAAAAACTCAACATGACCTTGTTTTAAAAGAAAATAAAATTTTAAAAAGTAAAAATGATTTTGATCATGTTTTGAAGAAAAATGAGGTTTTGTTTTCAAAGTTAGATTTTGTTTTAAAAGAGATGATGTTTTGAAAAACAAAATTGTGCTCCCTTGAGGTACATTCGGATACTCATCTAGATGATAGTGCTAACTCTTCTAATGATGATCATGATAGTATGGATGCCCATGCTTTAAATGAAAAGCTTTCCTTATTTTGTGAAAACTTGTTAAATAAATATGAACTTTTGAAAAAGAAAAGTTTTGATTTAAAAGAAGAAAAAACTTTTTTTCAAAACTTAATGTAGTTTTGTAAGAGATGGTTGAGGTTTCAAAAGAAAGGAATCATTAAAAACTCAACATGACCTTGTTTTAAAAGAAAATAAAATTTTAAAACGTAAAAATGATTTTGATCATGTTTTGAAGAAAAATGAGATTTTGTTTTCAAAGCTAGATTTTGTTTTAAAAGAGATGATGTTTTGAAAAACAAAATTGTTTTGATTTCAAAAGATCTAGAACGCATTTCTATTGAAAAAGACTCTTTGAAAAATGATTTAGATTCACATGTTTGTCATATTTCTATTGCTCCATCTACTAGTAATAAACATGTTGCATGCTCGATTTTTTCTTCAATAACTGATAATGATATTTGCATGTTGAAGAAAAGTGTAGATTATTTGGGCTCCACTTTGAGCCATTGTGCCATGAACCACAAGAGATTGGCATCCATATTTCATAAGAAACATACTCCACATATTCATTTACACAAAACACGACATACACATGCTCATCATGTTTACACACATGACATTTACACACATGACATCATGTATGCTCATGTGTACACTTGTACACATTGTGGACGTAAGGGTCACCTTACAAAATTTTGTTATAATAGAATAAATATTTCAAATTTTGTAAATAAATTTGTTTGGATTAAGAAAGATGTTAACCCCTTTGGACTTAAGAAGGTATGGGTACCAAAATTCACCCCTTTTGTATTTGATATATGTGTGGGCTCTTACTTAAGTGAGAGTAGTGGTGCCTTGATGGTAGATGCGAGCTGAGCCTAAAGATCATATTTATGGTTTCAAGTTTTTGTTTTTAACAAAATTTAGTTTTGGGATTTAATGTCAAAAACATAGATATATCATTTACCATGTGTATTGGATTCTATCCATACACAATATGCTTCAAAAGTGTTTTTGTATCATGTTTTTGTATTTATACAAGTTTTGGTGTAAACAGATTTTCATTTCAAAATCTAAGTTTTGAAAAATACCGTTTTTTGTTTAAAACTTGATTTCTATATCACAAAAATAGTTCAAATTATTTGAAATATGTGTTGAATTTTAGTCTCACATATCTGTACTTCAAATATATATAAGAGCTTATTTTTGTGGATTTTATGAGATTTTATAGGTATTTAAAAGACCAAGTTTTCAAATCTAAAATCCCCTTGAGACTAGTGGCGGACGACCGACCGGTCGACCAGACTAGGACTCGGTCGACCGGGCGGTCGACAGATGTGTATAGGACGTGTACAAGGCTCTGGCCATTGGGCCGGTCGACTGTGCGGTCGATCGATCCAAAGAGCTTACGCTCTGAATCTGGCCCTGGTCGACCAACCAGTCGACCGACTAGAGAGTTCACTCTCTGGTTCTGGCCTTGCTCGACCGGGCGGTCGACCGACATGCAATTTGCCTTGGGGCGGTCTACCGGCCGGTCGATCGACAACCCCAATGGTCAGAAATCGATCGTTAGGCCGATCGACTGACAGGTCATTCTGGACTTGTTTTGATGCCAACGACTATATTTTCAGACCCCTATAGATGGCTGTTTTGACTAAGATTTTCAAGAGCAATTTTTCCCATCTTAAGTGTTTTCAGCAAGTTTTAAAATGAAGTTTTTGTGCCAAAAATTCTCTTATTTTTATTTGTTTCAAAGTTTTTGGAAAATCAAAGAAAACCAAATATTTGAGAATTCTAGTTTTGTTCTTCACCTTTTTATCTATCAAGAAGTTTTTCTCAAGAGTTTTTCTTTGTTGTCTCTTTTTCATAACACTTTGTTTTTTCACACTTGAGCTATCATTTCTAATCCTATTTTTAGGATATTTGTTTTGTGAGAAATTGTTTGTGATCCTTTGAGATCATCAAGAGAGTTTGTGATCATAGGATCACCAGGTTGTAAACCTTTTCTTTTCTTTGGCTTTGTGCCTTCCCTCTTGTGTAGAGGTGTTTGTGTTTGAGAGAGGAGTTGTGTATTCTCTGTGTTGAGTTGTATTTCTTAGTGGAGGTTCTTTTGTGAAAGGTCCCGTGTGGACATAGTGGAAATCTTTCTGTGTGAAAGCGGAGACGTAGAGCAGTGACTCGAACCTCAAAACAATCACTGTGTTTGTGTTTGATCTATTTGCTCTCTCTCCAGTGTTCTAAAAAAAGGTTTAAGCGGCCGATTAATCGGTCGCTTAAATGTTTTCGGTCTGAAACCGAACAGAACTTCTTGAAAGCGGTCGGATTACTCGGCTAGGCGATTAATTCGCTTAAGCGATGATTAAACGTCTAATCGGTGATTAATAAGCGTCCGTTTAAATGTTATTCAATCATTTTCTAAATGGGTTCGAATTTTGAACCCATTAAGCTAACTGAACTCAAATCTGATCCATTATTACTTTTCTAAATGGAGGTACATTGATGTACTTTAAACTGATTGATATTATTACTTTTTAAATTCCTCATAGTACTAGCAATTTAATTTTTCAAATTATATTTGTTATATCTTTTATGGGTTTTTTGAGAGTTTATAGAATTCATATTTACATGTTTTAAGTATTATAATATAATTATGTATTAAAATAATAATAAAACGTGTAATCCATTTAATCACTGTTTAAACCATTTAAGCATTATGTGCTCCCGGACCGCGCGCGTACTGAAACCGCTTTTTAGAATATTGTCTCTCTTTATATCTTGCATTACTTTACATTATTCATATTCATATGCTTAATATAGTTTGTGTGCTCACACTTGTGTTGAACCAAGAGAGCTTTTAAAGCACCTCAACTCTTAGTCTAGATGAATTTAGAGGACCAGTTTCAGAGCCCTTCACAGAAAATTCAGACTCAATCTTGGTTACACATAGTGTGCTTATAATTAAGTTTTTAATTCTGCATCATTTGTCCTAGATTAGCTAGTATACCTATTCACCCTCTTTAGGCGCACTTTCAGATGTGAGATGTATGGTATGTATATGAGTGTTTTCTTATTTGGATTATTCCTTCGATGTACTAATCTTACAGATCGGTAATTTGTGCTTATATAACTCGTTTTGCCATATTTACTTTACCTGCTTCTGTATGCATGTGCTCCGATACGGTTTTCAATACATGATTCGGATTTATCGATACACGTGTGCTTATCTATGCACACCACTTAGCATTCACCACACAACTCGTTGGGGAGTTCTGACTCCCTGGATATGCATGTTCAGATTCCAGAGCTTGAAACTTGTGGATTCTTCTGGTGGCTGATCAAAGATGCGCAGAGAAAGCATGGATTTTCGGCAGACCGTCTGAAGTCTAATCCTTCTAGACCCCATGCTCGTCTCCCGAGTTTTTCTTTTGTAACTTGTGAGCCTTTTTTGTATTGTTCATAATTGTATATCTCTTTGTATTCTCGCATTTACGCCTATCAATGATGTAATATTCTTATAATATTGTGTCACATCCTGTGATAATTTTGTAATTGTACTCATATGTTGGAATGTATAATGCACGACATACTTTCGTACTCTGATTCTTGCCTGTACTGATGCTTAGCGTATATATGTGAGGGTATTTTTGACCTACATATATACATCGCAGTAACATCTCCGTACCCGTGGGATCGGGGCGTTACAGGTTCGATCAGTATTTCTTTTATACCTGAAGAAAGTTCAATATCAGACTCCTCTGTATTGATGGCCAACTGCTTCCCTTTGACTTGGTGTAGTGCTTGGACTCAGCATGTTGGAAGTCACTTCAGGGTACTCTACGTCAGAAAATGATCTCTTCTTGCGGGAGTGGCGCCTTTTGACTGAGTTAGAGGGCGGGGTCGCTGACAACCGGTTGAAGACCGATAGTTTGCTCGTATGAGAGTTACAGTGGCACTTGGAGAGTACTGCCATGATGAGTCGCTCACAACAGCATTGTGGAGTGATTTGATGGACACTCCGCTTCTTTGTCACATAGTACCTTAGATCCATTGTAGGGGTGTCTGAAGAACTAACCTCAAACTCATGGGGGTGAGGGCTTTTTAGTTCAACGCTCTTCTTGGCCTTTGGAGGTTAGACGCGGACTTCACATTTATGTGTTAAAATGCGAAGGTCGTGTTTGAGCAGGCCTTGCTCTTCAACGCGAATCTCGCGTTTTGGCAGAGAAACGTGGACCTTGTGTTTTGGTTTGGCCAAATGCTGAACGCGGGTCTCACGTTCTGCAACGAAACGCGGACTGACCTCGCGCTTGAGCACTGAAACGCGCGTTGAATGAACACGAGTTTCACGTTGAGAAATGCGGGTCTCAGCCTCGTGTTTTCTGTCTGTAGAACAAACTGCAACTGTAGAGTCTTTAACTTGTTGTCGACGAGCTTTGGCGACGTTCAACATTCCGGTTGAGTCACAAGGGTTGTTTGGAACCTCTGGCATCCTGAAATTGCAGTCTAGAGAAGAGAGTGATGGTGAGACTGGTTTTCACCATCTTTTTGACCATGAGATAATACACTAGCCTTGCGGGTCTCCTGAGAGACATTGACGCGGGCCATGTGGTCTACACAAGAGGTTTTCAGAACCTCTCTGGAAGTGACACTGTTTCGTTGTGAGCAATTGCGCAAGTCACTTTTGGAGAAGTCTCTGAAGAGACTTGAGAGTGAGCCCTGAAGAGACTTTGCGGTATTGCCGCTTGCCTGCTTTTGGAGTCTGAAGAGAGAAACTCTTCAAATTCTCTTGGTCGAACTTGACGACGAGCGATTCGATCGTTGATCTAAGGAATTTGATGTCAGCTTGCACCACAATTTTCTCGTCGGTAGAGAAAACAGTCTCCATCGGAGTCATCATCTTTTGTTTCCTCAGAAAATTGAGCCTGTAAAAATTCTTATTGATTGCAAAGAAAATTACAACGGATCAAAATCCAATTACAAAAGAGAGGAGGGTTTGAGTGGATCTCCTCTTTATTTAAAATTGGGTTTTTCGTATGGCAATGGAGAGAATCTTGTTCTTCGTTGTCCGGCAGAATAAAAATCTTCTCTTGGATGGTCTTGAGGTTGCTCTCTGAGAGATTGGAATAACTCCGCTTAAAGACATCAAGCTTTGGAGTTCTCTTTTCTTAAAAGGAAATTCCTTTCTCTTTTGGATGCTCAAAGTTTCTGAACTTTTAGATTGAAGATCTTTTCTTCCTTTTTAGTTCAGAATCTTAAAGAAGTCCTCTCCCCCCATAGCTTTCATAGCTATTAATAGGGGGATTCAGGGGCAGAATTGTCCCCTTAAATCCCTCCATAATGGGGATTAACTCCCCATAATACGTGGGTGTTAATTGACCCTGTAATGGGGTCAGTTACAACAGAAATACGGGTCTCGCATTGGACGCAGATCTCGCTCTGTTATTAGACACAGAGCTCACAGACTTCTCAGGGTCACGTCTTAGTTGAAACGCGGAGCTCACATGCTCGCGTTTGATGCAAAATGCATAGCTACTCAAGCTCGTGTTTGATTAGCAGCACGAGTGTCGCGTCTAGTGTTTGAACGCGACACTCGCGTTTCCTTTATGATGAAATCCAAGTTTGAGTTGAGATCTTATTTTGCGTCTGACTTGAGACTCGCGTCTGAGTTGGGAGTGACCCTCGCGTTTGGTGAGGCCCGCGTCCAAGGTTTTGTCCTCAGTTATTTTTAGACAGCCTACAATTATATCATCCTTTGTTTGTATATAGATGATATTCTTATTCTTGGAACTTCTCTAGATTCAATACAAAGGGTAAAGCATTATCTCTCTCAAAACTTTGACATGAATGATATGATAATGGGAATGAATATCTAAAACCCCTGATGGATTTTTCATTGAGATTATCTCATAGCATTGAAAAATGCTTCACATATTTGATTTCTACACCTCCCTAAACCTATTTCTACACTCTATGATTCTTCAATTACTTTGAAGAACACGGGTGAGCCTGTGTCTCAGCTGAAATACTCTCAATTAATATGTTCACTTCTCTGCATTTTCAATAGGACTAGGCCTGACATCTCTTATGCAGTAAATAGATTAAGTAGATACAGTAGTAACCCTAGTAGAGAACACTGGACTGCACTAAAGAGAGTTTTCAGATATCTTAGAGGCAAAATTTGTTATTTTCTGACTTACGCTGGATATCCTGATATTATAGAAGGTTGTAATGACGCCAACTGGGTCATTGATTCCAACAGTGTTAAGTCTACTACCAATATGTATTCATGTTTGATGGTGTTGCTGTATCTTGGAAATCCTGCAAACAAACAGTGATTGCCAGGAGTACCATGGAGTCTGAGCTCGTTGCTTTGGACACTACTTGCTTGGAAGTTGAATGGTTAAAAGATCTTCTGTCTAAATTCTATATCGTGCTCAAACCCATATTTCTTATTGAGTTCATAGAGTCAAGATCCACCATAGAGATTCTAAAGTAAGAGAATTCTAACAAGAAGATGAACATACATATTCAGATCAGACTCAAGTCTGTACAGCGCCTATTGGGCAAAGTTGTGATTTTGGACTTTGAAAAGTCCGAGAAGAATCTTGCTGACTCATTGACTAAGTCTTTCTAGGAGTGTGGTCCTAGAATCATCGAGGGAGATGGGGTTAAGCTCATAATAAAGTTCACCAATAGCGGGAACCCAACCAACTTGATTGGGAGTTGGTTCCATGAAAGAGACTCAATGTGGTAGTAACAAGCTGAACTGGTGATATTCGTGTGGAGCATCTACTCAGATATGTCTAGCCTTGTAGCTACTACCCCTTCTCTATGGTGATAATGCTCTTATAATACAGCTGGGCAAGACTGAGTTCAAACTCTTAATAAGTCCAACGCATGAAGTGTGAAGGGTAATAGATCTAGTTGTAGTACCCTTTGAGGACTTACCTATGGGAGAGGAACCATGATGGTCGTGATTGGGGGGTGGGGCTGACCCCTAGAAACTCTCATGAGTCGGTTATTGTGAGCATAGCTTTTAATGACTCAATAGATGGAGACTTACTGTGTTTTTTCATCAATATCTAGTTAAGGAGGCCTAATTCAAGACGTAGTCCATTATGTCTCTCAGGTGG
Organism: Agave tequilana; assembly: GCA_038442645.1. Classification (NCBI taxonomy): domain Eukaryota; kingdom Viridiplantae; phylum Streptophyta; class Magnoliopsida; order Asparagales; family Asparagaceae; genus Agave; species Agave tequilana. The sequence continues at coordinate 48,774 of JAVJIF010006256.1, read as the reverse complement.
CGATGAAATTCACTAAGAATAGATTTAAGAACGCAAGCTATTGACCCTTAATCCACAATTAGATGTTGCTCAAATTTTATTCTTGTTTATAGTTTATGATTTATTCCATTTTGCTTTCTTTTTTCTTTCCTGAAACTCAAGTTTTTTTTTTTTTTGCCGGGGGGGGGCTATTGGATGTGTATTTGATTTTGGAGAGAAAACTTGAGTTTTTCTCAATTTGACTTTGATATTTAGTCTCACATTGGATAGACCAAGAAAATTTGAGTGGTTTATATACCAACTCTTTCATTGTCTATTATGCGTGGGGGGGGCATGAACTAGCTTGCCACACGCGCGTGCACGCGTTGAATCGAATCAGGCCGGGCCGGGCTTGGGTTCGGGTGGCACGCGCCCACGACCTGCGGACACGAATGCAGCTCCGTTTAAGGGGTTCTTGAACCTGCAATATTTTGGATCTTTTTTATTTTCACCTTCGACGCTAACTCCAAAACTGCTGGTGAAGTAACCCCGAGTACCTGGACTCGGAATGATTCCTGAGTACTTGGAGACACGGACTGAGCCCTGAGTCCTTGGACTCTGGGTGATCTTGGAGCGACCCCGAACACTTGGACTAGGAGTGACCCCTAGCTCCGTCTAACTCTCCCTGAAGTACTTCACAATTACTGTTTTGATTTGTAACATTTTCTTCACCCAATAAAAACGGAGTGCAGAGTTATAAATTAATTGCAACAAATCTGATCCGCGCTTGATTTGTGCGGGGGTTATTTGTAACGGGCAGTGCCTGTGCCTATAAAAGCAGCCTCTCCCTGTTCAATCTCATACCACCAAAACTGAGATCAACACCTACATTCTTCTCTCTCCCAGTGGCATATATTTCTAATTTTTATTCTATTTCCTGGGCAATAATTCTCTATTTGAGTAAGAGGCTCTGTCTACTATTCTAAACTGAGTGCTGGTGATTCTGAGAAATTCTTTTATCGCTAATGGACAAAACCGAATCAACGTCTGGACAAAGGGACGGTGACGACTACGCGACTGCATTCCCTAGGTCAGATTTAACACACACACCCCTTCTGGTTTAATGTTGTAGTAGCATGCTAGGAAGTTTAATTTAAATTTGTTTTATCAATAAAATTGATTTGCATGTTTCTAGGAAATAGCACAATTTACCCAACAAGTCTTGGGCTTCTGATTTAGTGTTGAAGTCATTAACTACTTTTAGAATCCAAAGTTAATGGAGAAAGCTTGCATATCAGTTAATTAATTTCTTACGACCGGGGATAACTAATTGAGGTTTTTCTTCTAAAAAATCCTATTGAAGTAGTATTGCCTTTACTAGGTTTTTTATTTGTTTCGCGCATTATGCAGGCAACAGCCTGGACCGCCTGCAGCTGTACATCAGCGTGGTGGTGATCGCAATGCCAACTCTGGTGGTGGTGGACATGATGGTAGCTCCAGTGGGGGTCGACAAAGTAGTGACAGCTGCAGCTGGGGGTGCCGGTTTCGACCATATTGACCTTCACTACGTGATCATTTTGCATATTGGGGGACACTCGCATTGCTGATGTCCTTTCTGTGCTGTGCTCTTTTGTTAACCCGAATATTACTCTGCATTACCAGAGCACAGAGCTCGTTTTCTCCATTCTGGAGGTAAAGGAAAGAGAGACAATTGTACGGATCAGAAGCTGACCTTTTTCGGTCTTGTGTAATTGTTTTTTTTTGCAACGGTTTTGCGAGTCAGAATGTTTCTGCTTTGTATTGAAATCTCTGACACAACTGTTGAGGGTTTCATATTATTTGTGTTATTAAGTTCTTATTTGTACTGTCCATTATATATTGCTGCAGTATTAGACATGTGATGTGTATTGGTTGTCCTTTGTTGTGGAACTTGTAGATTTAGGGTCTTTTTCTTCTTGCAGCTCTCCAAGACCAGTCTAATTTCTCATGTGTGATGCACCCCAATCATACATGTGGGTTAAATTGTCACAAAAAGGTAAATTTAGAAGAAAGAAAAATTCTTATACAGGTCAATTATCAGCAAAAAGTTCCAGGGGATGACATTTGTATTATGGCTATTTCTGTGTTAAAAACAAACTCCCGCTTGCACCAGGCGACGGCCTATATTTCATAACAAAACAAAACAAACAAATAAATGTGGTTATTTCTAGGATTCAAGAGTAAATAGAGGTTAATATTAGAGATTAGATTTTTTTTTTTTTTCTTTCAGATTTAATGAAAATATATTTAGCACTAATGTTTCTATTTTTATGAGGATTCCAAATAGATTGAGATTCTACTCTAATAAGTAGAGCGACTTGGTTATTATGCTAACAGAACAATTTTTTTTTTTCCCCCTATGAATAACAGAACATGTATAAAACTATATATATTGAACACGGCTGTTTAAAATTTTTAAGATTTGAGTAAGATAGAATTTAATATATAGATAGATTTCAATTTGAATTCTAAATATATTAAAAGATTGAAAGAGAGAGAATTCTCAGTACCCAATATATTTTCCTCTTTTATGTCTGATAATTCTTGTATAAAAAAAGAGAATTATTGACCTGAAGGATCTGTTTTATAGGCACGAACAATTATATCCTTGAGTTCTCCAAATACTGATGGCATTTGATTGATTGTGTTGAAAAAACTCCCTATTAAGCTCCTTAAATTGTATACTACCTTCACAGATACCTTTAGTGTAGAATCAATCTCACTCATTCAAGACAAACAGTAGCAGCATAATATGGCAACACTTTGAAAAGTTCACACAGGTTTAAGATGAGCTGCCTAATGAACAGGTACATTAGTATTCTTCTGCTGGCAAGAGAAAAGTTGTGATCACAGAACTTTCTAAACAAGCAGATGCTTCAGAAAGGACAGTAATACAGTCTCAAGTTGCTAGGAGAACTGAATATTGAATTCACAGGTAATGCATGTGATAAAGAAACTCAAAAATCAAATTGATATTTTCATTTCACAAGGTTCACAGTGGTTAATTCTCGTTGAGCCCTAACAGAGGAGGTAATCGAGACGACAATGCATCACAGAAAAATAAAGTTCCTGCACTCTCATATTTGAGACAACTATGCTTTTCCATGGTATTTGTACAAGCGTTTCTCGCACTAGATTCCTTCTCGTCTACTCTTGATTCGTGTGTTCTCTGTTCCTGCTACAAGTTCGCAGAATCAGAAACAGCACGTAAACTAGAACTAGCAAGGTGTTTGTTTGAATTATGCAATAGGAGTCGAGTCGTCTTCTTCATCCGCTGCAAGACCTGCATGAGTTGCAATAGGTAAAATAATATTAGCAAGAAATGCGTGTGCTATTTTCAAAAGCAAGCAAAGAAAACATCCTTGAACAAAGATCATCCAGTTAAACTTGCTTACAAATATGTGAGAAGAGGCTTCATACAACATTGACCTATGCATTGCTTATATAAAAATGGTATGGTAGTAAGCATATGCTACCAAGCCGCATCCTTGTATGCGCGGACAGTAGGCACCAGGCAGTCTAAGAATGAACTAAAGAACTTGGTCACACATTATGACAGTATGGAGCCCATGAAGCCATAAACTAAAAGGTTGCAATTAGACGACTTTGGCATTTTCATGCAGGCATAAAAGTTATGGGTTAAGGTCAAATATAATGCATGTGAAATAAGGAAAAGCCTTCAAATCAGTCTAGATAGCATTTCAATACATATACTATAAATGATAAATAAATTTCGGGACATGGTTCAGGGTGTTGGATCAAGTGCTTAACTATAAAAATATTTCATCATGTCGAACTCTTGGACACATTATTCAAATTGACAACCAAATAGTCACCTATGGGCCCAGTAATAACAACAGAGTCTTTATCAATGATACAGCTGCGACCAAACCATAACAGTGATACAGTCCGTGTGTGATAGAGAGGAATTTCAAGGACAAAGGTAAAGTTGTGATCATAAATTCAGTAACACGATCCCTATTAACACATATCAATCAGGAATGAAATAGCATACATGAGATCCATAAAAAGGTTAAAGCTAATGGACATAGTAAATGAAGAATGCAAGAAGGCTATGATATGGTTTGCTGCAGAAGACAAGGAAATGACAAGCTAGCTATAGGAGAAAATAAGAAGCGTATGATATAGCTCATTACAAATTTAGAGTACAGGCAACACTACTACAAAGAATAACAGAGCAGGTACTAAAAGCATTACAACTGTTCCAGACAGAGCTCACTAAAACTGTGAAAAAGGGGCAGCCAAGCTTGAACTTTTACGCATAATGGTCATCTAACCTGGTATAAGAGATCTGGAATCTGGATTCAAACAAAATCATTGACAATTTAGAAATTTCAGCCTTTCTGCATGATGTCAATTTTATAGAACAGGCCTCCATGTAAAGGGGGAATTTTAGGATTGTTGTCATATACGGAAGTTTGAAGCTTTGGACAGACATCTATCAAAAACCATAGACTCTGGGTGACCCTTAACTTTTGATGAGCAAAACTGTGCATGCATAGTGGTGTATGTTTTGATGACATTATAGCTTTATTACTCTTACACAGAAATATGGAAGAGAATTCCAACTATGGTTCTTGAAGAACTTATCAGGAAATCAGTAACATCTAAGAATCATAATATTTCCAGCTATGGTTCTGGAACCCTGAAAGTCCTTCTATGTGAAGTATCAAAATCAGCCAGTCCATGGATCTCTCAGAATTCTTTTAATATCAAGTAATTACAAAGGGTAACAAATATTATTACATCTATATATGGCTAACATGCAAGAATTCATGCTAAGTCTGGGTATCTTCTTAAAAACGGATACACTGCCAACCGAACTTAGCTGCGGAGTAACTTTCTTGCCACTGGAAAGTTGTGGGTTTGAATCTCCCCATTTGCAATAGGTGAAGAGATTTTCGGATTAAGATGCAAGGGAAACTATTGGAGGCTTTTCATGCTACAACTCAAGTTCACAGTGCTCGGAGGTTACTCGTGGTATGTAAATTGTAAAGGTTCGTTGTGATTCTTGTGAACCATGTACACAGCAGGAGGACCAATTAACATCACATGGCAATATATCCTTCTCTTTCAAAGACCCACACAAACACCCCAACCGCTTTATGATAATTCATTTTCCTCAATGTGAGCTCCTTTCCCCCACTATGATTGCTTCTCCCTTCTTTCTTTGGGGTGCATCCCTTTTTGTAGTCTTCCTCCACCATAAGATGTAAGCCTATGAGTCTTCCTCAAAAAAAAAAAAAACTTCTAACATTTTGAAAAGAAGTCTGCAATTAGCTAAAGTTGGAGAAAAATATCAGAACATAGCTTATTATGGATTTGAGACCTAGAAAGATAGTTTACTATCATTCATTGTCAGTTTAGGAACAGAAAGCAAAAGTTCATCACTGTTGATTGTCAATTTTACAAGCAGAAAGCAAATTAGACAAAAAGAGGAATGTCAGTTTCTTTTTTGCTTCTAAGAAAAGAAGACTGTCAATAAGTGAAGAGATTTTCGGATTAAGATGCAAGGGCGACTATTGGAGGCTTATCATGCTACAACTCAAGTTCACAGTGCTCGGAGGTTACTCGTGGTATGTGAAGGTTCGTTGTGATTCCTGTGAACCATGTACACAGCAGGAGGACCAATTAACATCATATGGCAATAAATCCTCCTCTTCCACAAACACACACCCCAACCGCTTTATGATAATTCATTTCCCTCAATGTGAGCTCCTTTCCCCCACTGTGATTGCTTCTCCCTTCTTACTTTGGGGTGCATCCGTTTTTGTAGTCTTCCTCCACCATAAGATGTAAGCCTATGAGTCTTCCTCAAAAGAAAAAAAAAATTAACATTCTGAAAAGAAATCTGCAATTAGTTAAAGTAGGAGAAAAATATCAGAACATAGCTTATTATAGATTTGAGAGAAAAGACCCTAGAAAGATAGTTTACTATCATTCATTGTCAGTTTTACGATTACGAGCAGAAAGCAAATTAGACAAAAAGAGGAATGTCAGTTTCTTTTTTGTTTCTAAGAAAAGAAAAAAGACTGTTAGTTGCACCCCACCCCCACCCCCACCCCCCCCCCCCCCCCACCCCCAAAAAAAAAAAAAAACCCCACCTAAAAGCACACACTTACCGCAGAACAGAGTGTTTGAGGGAGGATTCACAAGGAAATGCATAATGGAGGATTCCAAGGATGATATAACAGGAAATGCAACAACCAGAAAAACAAAGGTGACAGTTCTATCCCACATATACAGGAGATGTTTCTTGTGAGTCAAACATTTCTTCTTTTTCTAGGACATCATACTGTATCCACGTCACAAAACATGCGTCCAAAAACAAAATGTATCCCACATTTTATATAGTGCCCAGTAACTGTGCTCATCAACAATTGCAAGTATATAACACAAACTATGTGACTAATTATATTAGGACAACTAGTATTCAGAACAATCAAATGTCTTAAACAACTCAGTATCAATCAATGAAAACCAAAAAAAAACATGAATCCTTATTGAAGTTTTAAAAGAAAATATTTTCCACAGTTCTATCTTGAATAAACTTCAGAAGCATTAAAATGGTCTAAAGCAATGAAAAAGGAAGCAAAATAGGGGCTGTTTGGTTAGACGTGGAAGTGAGGAAGTGGGAGGCCTCATTTCTCACTTCCATTATCCATCCAAACACCGGAGAAGAAAAATGAGAAAACTCATTTTCTTTCTCTTTTCCCTTTTACACAACCATCTCCACTTTCAGAGTGCTACAATTAATTTTGTGGTCATGTAAATCTCATTGGTAATAAGTTGTAGCTCAAAATAATTAATTTTGTACTCATGTAATCTCACTTGCAGTCTAATTACACTATTTTTTTCATAATTAATATTTATTTTAATATTAAATTGTGGTCAACTTTGTGTATCAATCAATGAAAACCAAATTCCATTGTGAATTATCCTCTGTTTAGGAGGAACATTCGATTAAAGGTTAATGTATCAAAAGAAACCTCATGCAGAAAAAGAAGATTTTATTTATCATAATTCACTTTACATGGCCTAAACAGGGGCATATCCCCAGTTTACATTTGATAACACCTTAATTTACATGTTAAATATAACCAAATCTTGGTGTTACAGATTGATTATGCCCCGATGCCTGATGATCCTTTGAGTTGAATGTGATTCGTCTTGGTTTTGAGTTTCAGGTCATAGCTGAAATTTGATTTGGTGTGATTTTTAACAGAAGATTTGATTTAGTTCTAGTTTAAAGACTTAAGGGCCCATCCTTCAGTTTTTAATTTGGGTTTTGATTGGACTTTGCACTAGTTTTAGGACTTAGAAGAGGTCCATACTTGAACTTGAGATTTTTAGCTGAACTTAAAATTTCTAGTTTAAAGACCTAGGGGTCCATTCTTCAATTTTGACTTGTGTTTGATTGAATTTTGAGTTTTGCTTGCTTAAAAACTTAGGTCCTTTCTTCATGCTTGATTTTGGAAATTGAATGAGTTTGGATATCTTCAGATTTTTTGGCGAAGAAGGCTGCTTTCTCAAATACACAGCACGGATCAACACAGAATAAGCAGACTAGTCACCCGATGGAAAAGGTCGTTTGCTCAAATCGGGATCAGAGAGGATGAGGAGCAGACCTCGTCGTCACCTACTGCACAACTCTAATCACAACAAAGTAAACAGACTAATCACATTTTAGTTTGATGTTGGAGTTGGATTTTTGTGTATGATTCTGGTTTAGGAACTTTGCGATCTATAAAACTTTGTTTGGACTTGTATTGAATTTGATTTTTAGTTTAGGGACGTTACCATCATCATGGACATAATCTATAATAAAGTACTCAACTTACATCGAGACGACAAAACTGATAGGTACCGATATAGCTTTCATGTTTATGGTGGCCATACAAATATTGTACAACTAATACTTGAGATTCTACGTGGAGGCCATCAGGTGTTTCCGTTAGGGTGTATTGACACCCTTACTTCCCTGATCTCCTGTCGCGTGTGCCATAAGTCCCTAAGCCTATTCCTATGAGAGCGGTGACATCCTATTCCTATTCGGGCGTACAATAAGTCCTAGCGGTACGTTCGGCTCAGTACTGGATACTCATGGACTGTTGTTCCGGGTATGCACGAGACCCATTCTAAACATGGTTTGTCGAACCCCATTAGTTTTCAATAACTTACTCTCCTGTTTGTAAGCGGAGGTATGTGAAATGGGACGCATACCGATGTATACAAATCAGATGATTCTTAATAATATAATAATAACATGCTACTGACATCTGACTAGTGATTACTTGATCTATACTTGTGAGACATGTGACACAATACATTATCCTGCTCGCCACTTACATATGACATCTATGCTACTGTGTTGAATCACTTGACTTGCTTATTTTCGGGTTTTCATACCGTTTCCTTATTCTGTTATTGTGAAGGTAACTCGTGTTGTATAAACTTGACCTATGGTGACTTGAGGTATATGGGGTATATATATGTGTATATATATATGTGTGTGTGTGTGTATATGAGAGTTTCATGAATCCATAATCTAAGCTTGTACGACTATTTTTGTCCATAATTGTATTTATCGCATGCTTGATGTCTCTTGCGTGTTTATGTGTACCTATGCTCTCGACACCGTTTTCTATGCATGTTTTCCGATTCAGATTTATCGATACACGTGTACTTGATTTCAGATTTATTACTGATTCTCTGATTTTCATTTATGTTGTTGGTCATTGCCTGTACCTGTATTACTGAACCACATCACTTGATCATGTACACGTATAACTGCCTGAGCACGCCGATTGGCTTCATCTTACGTACTCGCTGGGTTATTTTCTGACAACCCTGAACCTTCATGTTCAGATCCAGGAGCCTGAACCGTGGTGGCCTTATTGTAGTTGATCACAGAAGCACGGATTAACAGTTGTCTGTCCGGAGCCCCTATTCTTCCAGCCCCCTTGATCGGCTCGCAAGATTCTCATCTTACTGCTCGTGAGTATTTTCCAGTCTTTTTATATTGCATATCATGCTTTTGCGCTTCTTGGTGATATAATATTCTTGGAATATTTTATCAAGCTCTGTGATTACTGTGTACTTGTGCTATTATTGCTGGAATATATATTATCACTGTGCTTCCGTACTATGATTCCTGCCTGTACTAATGCTTAGCATATATATGTGAGGGTATTTTGGCCCTACGTATATACGTCGCAGTAACGTCTCTGTAACCGTGGGATCGGGGCGTTACAGTGCTTCATGGCCATTAGACACATCCTATTAGAGCTCTCCCACTTTTCATATTTTGCCTTTTCTTCTACTGTACTTTTGTCTGTAATGGCAGGGAGTTCATCAGTCCTTAAGGCATAGTCTAGGTCCATAAATTCAAGAATGATGGTAACGTGATCTCGCCACTTCTCAAAGTTTGTACCATTCAACATAGGAATGCCTTGATGCATTACTGATAACAGAAGAAAAAAATAAGACTACATAAGCATATAATTTCTCATCAATTTAACATAAATATTGCATTTAAAAAATTCTACTGTAATAGCCATAAAAATTGAATTTCAAAAAATGCAACCAGTCTGACTGATAGAGCTGCCAGCCAAACTTTTAGAACAAGTTATATCTCTTTATGCTAACACTGTACTGGCTCAATATAGATACCTAAAGTCTAGGTCCTATGTAAGAGAACAACCTTTCTTTGGGCCGACAGTCCTTTTATAAGATTGGTCCTAAAGTTTAAGTTTTTTATATCGATCATATAATATATGTAATGACCTGGCCATAATGACAACCTTCCTTTGGGCCGAATGCCACACGCATGGACCACACAAATCTAAGCATCTTGATTCTTATTCTGCCGTCGGACTAGTTGATGAGGGCAATGCAACATGGGCCTACAGTCTGGCAAACTTCCTTTGGGCCGATTATCACATACCAAGATTCTCTCACTTGCATTGCCCATATCAAGTATCCGACGTTGTACATAATTCAGCCAAATAATAGTCTTCCTTTGGGTCTGATATTGTCCGCATGAATTATATATGCAATTAAATAAAATCTTTTATAAATTCTTTAACTTGAAACATGTATATATCTTTATTTGTGTGTTAACTACTACACTAAACATCAATATCCATAATGTTAAAACAATAAAAGCAATATAATAAATATTGATGAAGCGAAGAATGTAAGGAAACATATAACCATGGTAAACATACACTTCAACGCCTTCTTTATGTCAACTAACTACTGTTTTGTCATGTCTAGTGCCTGTAATACTGTAGTGCTCATCAAGAGCATCGAAACGGCTGTTTACACGCCAAAACAGAGGCCAGATGAGCCCATAACAGCTAATTAAAGTTTCTATAAGCAAAACGGGTTTGCAGTGCTTATCGGGTCTGAATCAGACCTGACCCACAAAGTTATATGTTATGGGTCTCTTCTTATCGGGTCGGGTGTAAATAAACTGAATAAAATCTAATAAACTCAATTTGAGATTGATTAGGATTAAACTTTCTTATTGGACCAAAGTCCTAATTCTAATCCTAATCAAAACCCAATAAACTTTAATGTGAGATCAATCAAGAACAGATTAAATGAGTTTCCTTATTAGATTTAAATTTTGTATCTATATCAAAAAATTCTGATCCTAATCAATCTCACAATCCCAAATTAAAGAAACCCTAACCCTAAAAAAATATTTATTTATGTTTTGCCGTTGTGCACCACCGGCCCATGGTGGCCGGTGACGCGAGCCGCGGCAGCAGGCGCCGCCTGTTGTCGGCTCACCTATCTTGGGCCCAGGTGCGGGGGCCCCACGACCTTGCATTGGGCTGCCTGCATGCAGGCTTCTACTACCTGCAAGCAGAGCATTGCATGCGCATCTGCGTGCGCATGCATGCGCATGCAGTGCTGCATGTACGACTTTTTATTTCTGAAAATTTTCATAATAATAACACAAAAAATTCCAAATATATATATACATAATTCAATTTAATCATCTCTAATTTAATTCAATTATTTGAGACACAAAAAATAATCTTGATTGAATTAAACAATGAGATTAATAATTTTAATAGATCGAGATAAAAAAATTCTTTATATCCTGATGATCTAATAAAGATGTGGCTCTGATACCAATTGTTAGATTTAATAACTATTCCAAGTAAAATCTCAAACATGTAATAGCTTCTTGATGTGAAACAGTATGCAGATGATGTTAGAATTCAGTGATAAAGCTAAACTTATGACGTCTTACTACAAACTATGATCTTTAGGTAGGAATAAACGTAAAACTAATTATATGGCAAGATGGGTTTTGACAAAATATAATACTCGTAATGCGAATAATTCTAACCGTCACAAACCACTTACGTTACACAAAAAGAATCCTACTTGCAATATCAGGGTAGCATAATACAAAGATATGCAGGATCACACACGCTCACCATTATATGTGGACAACAGAAAAATCATGATAAAATACTAGAGATAAAATTAAACGGTGTAATCCGACAAATATATTGATTTTTGCTAAAAATAAAAATTACCTGCTTAGAAGCCACGTCCTCGAGTGTCCTTCTGTTGTTATTATTTTCCTGAACTCCTGCTCCGATTTGTTAGAAGTGGAATTGACGTATTTGTTTGATGCTCGCAGGTCCTGTCAGACGTCGCATGGCTGGACACTTGCAGAGGGAAGTCGGCTTTATTCCACACAGCGGAAGGAGAGAAGGACAGTAGATGAAGTTGCTGGCACTTGCAGAGGGAGGAAGGGAGGCGGTGGGCGCTTGAATAGTGTGCTCGCTGGTGGAGGTTGGGGCGTTGGCAAAGGAGAAGAAAGCATCTGTCGTTGGCTTGGTGATTGCCCACGCAAAGGATGAAGGAAGGCTTTGTGTTGTGGTTGTGGCGCACAAAGTAAGATAGCAGGTGGAGATTTCTTTGTTGGAGGTTGTTGCTCACGCAGGAGAGGTATGGGGAAAGGCAGGTGGGGATAGGATAGTTGCTTGCGAGAGTTGTTGGCGCACGCACATTGGAGACAAAAGGGGAGCTTTGATGGGGTCCTGGTTGGTGGTAGGAAGCTGTTGAAGAGGGAGAAAATTAGGGGATTGGTGGAGGGTGTTGTGGTGGGAAAATAATTAGGCTGTTGTGAATTACAGAGGATGGGATTGGGCTTGGTGTTGGGCTTGTGAAGGATTTAAATTTGTGAGTGGGGTTTGGATAAGAGAAGGAACAAGTCACACAAAGCTGGAATAGGGAGAGATTGTGGAATTCTGTTGCTTATTTGTAGTTGGTTGGGATTGGGTTGTATAAATTGTTGGATATTTGTAATACGTTTACAATTATGTAAGTGGGTAACATGATAGGCTTTGTAATTGAAATCTGACTTTTGAATGGATATAAGATAAAAGTAATTAGGAAAAGGTTTCACACTCTAACCTTGATGAAAATGAATTTCACATTCAAATCCAAAAGATATTTTCATAACTGAAAATTCACAATTTGTTTTCATGTAAGAGTGCATTGTTTATTTATTTCAATCAAAGCCAATTAAATAGACTTACAATAACTGAAGTTTTCTCACACAACCGATGTGGTACTAAAACACTGAAAATAAACAAGATAAATAATACTAAAAGAAAATACAGACTCCAGTTAAATCCAAATAGAAATAGCTCGATGCTTCCTGCACTGATACACGTGATCGAATCTCCTCTTCAGGCGCTCTGATGCCATGTCCTCCTCACCTCTTTATCAAGATCAAAGGGAAGGAGGGATTTAGGCATACCTGATTTCATCATGAAAGGGATGTCAAAGGTTGCACGATCTCGAGGATGCAGGAGTTAAGGGAAGGGATTCTTCTCTCTAACCACCAAGTTCTCTTCTTGATCCTCAGAGGAGATGAGGGGCCTCTAAGAGAGAGATTAGGTCACAGTGGTAGTGGAGAAGAAAACCCATGATATATATATATAGCATCAAGGAATTCTAGTTCAACTCATCATAGATATGAGCCCGTGATTGAAACATGAGTTCCACACGTGTAGATGAGTCTCACATCTTAATTTAAATACACTCATGACTAAGTGTAATTAAAACGTGTCTAGACCCAAACCATTTAGGCTGGATCAATTCTTTATTGGGTCAAACAACATAGGTTAAAGTGGGCGGGTGCAAATATCCAATTGACTTGATTAGGCCCAAATCAAATTAAACTTTAAAACATAATAAGTCTAACATAATGTCTTTTTTGGACATGCCTAATTCTAATGAATTTAATCCTAGATTCCTTTTCTCCTCAAGATTAAGCTAATCAAAAGTGTTTTTGGATACCCAATTTCATATTGAATCCTACCTCCTTTGAATCCCTTTAATCGGGTCTATTCAAAGGATAAAAATAAAAAAAATAAGCTTAGAGTTCATTTTTTTACTCCTGAACATAATGATGTGTTTCTAGAGTGTTTCTCTTTAGTGTCCAAACTAGAAATTGGGATAAGTTCCCAAGGATTCTCACCCAAATGAGCATAGGTGCAAACCAAGGGATTTTTACTCCAAATTAGATCCTAGGGATTTTGATCCCAACTAGCCAAACGTGACCTAAGAGTCCAACATAGCGAAGAGGAAAAGTAATCCAACTCTATAAGGAGAAGGGTGATCTTGATTGTAATTAAGTAGTCCATCCAACTAAAGTTGCATAATCTCTAAAGAGAATCCTTGAAATGATTCAAAAGATCTACCCATGAAAACCTAAAGTACAGAAGACCAACCACTCTAGAAAAGACAAAGAAAAGAAAGAAAACCAAAACCTGGAGAGAGATCAGGGATCGAAAAGAGTCTTGCACTTTCTAAGAACTTCAGAAGAGCAAGAAGGAGAATGCATCTTCTACACAGGGAACTCCCGCTCTTTAAAAATCCTAATTTCCACACTTTATTGGTATCGAAATTCAAGACTCTTGGAGAGAAAAATCTCTCTCCACGTTTTGGATCAAAACCCAGTATAAATATTTTGGCAAAATTGCATGAAAAAAGTAAGCCTTGCAGACTGTTAAAAGCAATAATTGCTCCTTCAAATTGTATTGATGGTTCTTATCACATTCAAAACTAAATGGCTCCATAATTAATAAACCACAAGGCACAAATTACCAACTAAAACATATTAAGTCCAAAAATTTCAAGTGTTCTTGGACATGGATTCTGAAACTTATCCTCACAGACAAGACTTTCAACACGCCTTAGTGCACTACGGGAGCCCATATCTTGACTCTCAGCAAACTGGAACTATACTACCTCCATCAAATTTTTGTTCTTTGTACTTTCGTGAAGCAATCTCGAACCAAACTCTAATACCGATTTATTAGGATAGTGGACTTTAAAATGGTGGACTCCTCTAATTGTCTTCCCTCGTTGACACAAGTCAAACTGACTGAACCGCACAAATCTTATTATGTTGTTCTCTCTGTTTTTGGTAGCTGATTTTGCTATTATTATTATTATCTCTATTTATGTATTGCATTCTCTTGCCTTTGAAGCCCACTACCGTAACAGTATTCCATCATAGCTCGACACCAATATCTTAACTCCATAAACTAACCTAACTCTTCCTTCTACAATGTTACAATTACAACCCAGAACCGCACCCCAAATCCAAGAACACAATCATACAAAAGCAAAGTTCATTTTTTTAATGTTCAATTCCACATGGGTTTTGCTTATTAAAGCAGCTTAATTAGAACCAAGGATCAATCTTTACCCAACCTCCATGAAAATAAGCAAAATTCCATCGCCTGAAGTTATATGCAACATGCGTTTCATTCCTAAATCTACTTCAATCAAAACCCAGTTTAAATCTCAAACAAAAAATGGGTTTCATTCCTCAAAGTTAACTCAATTCAATCAAAACCCATCATCATCAATCTCAATCAAAAATTTCTTACCTTGATTGGAGATTGGATTGAGGGGAGCTCGTCCTCGCCATAGATGGCCCTGAGCCTTGAGATGGAGATGGGCAGCGAGGGGGGGTCGGCCTCGGCGAGGTGGAAGAGGTGCTGCCTCCACTCCCACATGGACGACGACATGGCCTTGTTGCTGCTCCTCAGGCTCGACTTCTCCGCCTCCAGCGCCTCGATCTCCTCCTGCTGCTTCATCGATCGGACCCCGAGAACAACGAACGCGGCCCCCAAGAAGATGTTGACCACGTTGTCTTTCCTCCCTACAAAGCTCATCACTTTGCTCCTCATTGCATCCACTTCTCTACTCTCTTTCTTCTCTCTCTTCTTCTCTTCACTTCTTCCAGTTGTGCCGCCACATCTCTCTCTTCTCTCTCCCGAGATGCTCCCAAATTTTCATCTTATTTCTGCACAAACCACAAAATTTCTATTATTTTGAAATAACATCCAAAAAAAAATTAAGTTATTTTGGGAGAAAAAAAGAAAAGAAAAGGAACCACAGCATCATCTTGCTGTATATTTTTTATTTTATTTTATTTTATTTCTTCCGTTATTTTAAATAAGAATTGTAGTGTAAAACTTGAGATTTTCTCTAGCCTGTTTGGTTAAGG
This sequence comes from Agave tequilana, assembly GCA_038442645.1. NCBI lineage: Eukaryota > Viridiplantae > Streptophyta > Magnoliopsida > Asparagales > Asparagaceae > Agave > Agave tequilana. The sequence goes on along the minus strand of JAVJIF010006256.1, from coordinate 33,194 downwards.
GTGGAAGTAAGGAAGTGAAGAAGTGAGGAAGTGATAATAGTTCCCTTTGGAACTTGGGAATTGGTTAGTAAGTTTTTCGGTGTTTGGATGTTGTTGGGAAGTGTGGTTTGAAAAATGTTATGTCTTTTCCGGTGTTTGGATAGTAATGTGAAAATGGAAGTGAAAAAGTTGATCACAAAGTTGACCGCAAAATAATATTAAAATAAAAATTAATTAAGAAAAATAAAAATTGGACTGTAACTAGAATGCAAGTGAGATTTATATGAGCAAAAAATTAACTGTTTTGTACTACAACTTATTACAAATGAGATTTACATGACCACAAAATTAACTGTAGCACTCTGGAAGTGAGGAAAATGTTGTGTAAAAGAGAAAAGAGAAAAGGAAAAGACCTTTTTCCATTTTCCTTTTCCGGTGTTTGGATGAACAGCGAAAATGGAAAAAGACACTTCCCACTTCCTTACTTCCACCCAATTCCTTGAATCCAAACAGCCCCTAACCTAACCCATACTTTTATCACTAGCATAGACATTTTTTTTATTTCTTTTTATTTCTTTCTTTTTTTAAAATAAAAACTAGTAATCAGTCTTAAACTTGAGACTGTTTATAACCCAACCCCGTACTTTTATCAGTAACTCAAACATCAGCAGTATTATATTATAGGTTTATCACTAAAAAGATGGAAAAAATATTAGTTTCATTTGACACTTCCTCTTTCTCTTCCTCTTCTCTACAATAATATTTCAAAATCCTAACTTTCTACTAAATCAAGGGGCTGTTTGTTTCATCATAAAAAACGAAAAAGTCCGTAATTCATAAATGGCTTACAATCCAATTACAGTTACGGCGTTTGTTTGGACCATAATTTGTAAAAGACTTACGCAACTCGACTATCACTCACTTGCAACCCATGTACCACTCACTTGCAACCCAGTTATAGTTAATTCTGTGGTCATACAAATTTGTATTATTTTTTACGTTAATATTAAGTTTTTAATATTTAGCATATTTAATATTTATTTGTAATATTAAAACTTTTTAAATCGCCAAATAGTTAATTTGGTGATTTAATAAGTTTTTTAATATTTAACAATTTAATATTTATTTGTAATATTAAAACTTTTTAAATCACCAAATAGTTAATTTTGTGATCAACTTTTTCACTTACAACTTACACGTTATGACAACCAAACACTGTAAAATACAATACACTTTCCAACTTATAACTTTATATTATCAACCAAACACCGTGAAACTTATATGCATGTAACTCATTCATAACCGTAAAAGATTTTACCAATTACGACTTATGAATTACGACAGTCAAACAGACCCTATAACAAATCATTTAAATAAATGAGGGGAGCTGTGTTTGGTGAATGGGTTCTGAATTCAGAAGAAATTCTCCAATGGGAATGAATGTAATTAATTTTAGAGAGAGATATATATATATAAACAAGAAAATTCTTGACAGATTGGTTTGGTATTCTGTTGAATATAACTGCTTTTGGACTAATTTTTTTTAATGATAAGATTTCAGCTTTAGATTGTTTCGAGCCATACTGCAAACAGAAATGATCACGTCAAATTCACATGAGGAAGCTTTTACAAGCTCTGAAAACAACGTGTAGTAAAATATGCAGAAAACATGGATGAAACAGTTGTATGGCAGAATCTCGTAGCAGAAAAGTCTGAAGATGACCGCATACTAACATACGTGTTCTCTTATAATATAGATTGATACTATCCACGCGACTATTAGCAGCATGAATTGGTAGTTGACTAGTTTGTGGGTGAGGGCATAGCTACGATCTCCAAGAATTAATGCGTAAACTTTCACTAATTAAAAGAAACAAGCCATAGTTATAAAAGAGACGAAAACAGTATAACTAACAGAAATGCTATTTGCCTCCCTTGTTAGCTCCCGCTCTGACTCCCACGCTGATGTGGCATGCCACATGGCATGACACATAAGCTCCAATCTCAACCCAAAAATTTAAATTTCCCCCCAATTTCAAAATTTGAATTTCCCCCTCAGCCTAAAAAATTAAATTCCCTCCCAGCCCCAATTAACAAAACAAAAATAGATCTCTCTCTCAGTCTAAATGTCTCTCTCTCTCTAGTGCAGATCCGAGCGCCGCTCATCGCCGTTCATTATCTCGTCACCGCCCGTAGATATTGTTACATGTATTGTTTAATGTATCATGTATTATTTAATGTATACACCATAAATATTGTTTCTGTACAGGAGTTTTCAGATCAATGATTATAAGGTTTTCACACATTTTTGTTTATTTGCTTATGTATCCATGTATCTCAGTTACAATTAGAAGCTTGCAATTATACATTTTTTTGCATTATTCTTCCATGAATAATTGTTTTGAGTTCTTTAAGATTGCTAGGGAAACGTATGTGTGCTGTCTGACCTTTAGCAGAGGGAAACATCAAACATATCGTATATCAAAGTCGAACTCATTTCTTTGAACTGCAGTAGTAATCATCAACTGAAAAAAAGTTGCTAATAAAGTGGATGAAGTCAAACATCAATAGAATAAGAATCAATAGAGGTCACCCTTCAACAGAAAATGAATACAAGTAGTTGAATAGTTACAAGCATGAATACAAAAATAAAACATGAATACAAGCAGAATCATCACAAAAATATTATTTGTATCCATCCATAATTACATGAATACATGACTCTCAAATGAGTCAACTTTCTATAATATTGAAACATAAGAAAATAATCATTAAACTATGCATGTGAGATGCTAAAATCATATATATATTCAGTATAATTAGGACTGCGACCATGGTAGCAGTCCTCAGAAAAAGACTGCGACCTTGGTAGCAGTCTTCAGAAAAAGACTGCGACCTTGATAGCAGTCCTCAGAAAAGACTGTGACCGTGGTAGCAGTTCTAAGAAAAACACTACGACTTAATCACAGTCCTCATAAAAAACTGCGATCATGGTAGCAGTCCTCAGAAAAAGACTGCGACCTTGGTAGCAGTCCTTAGAAAAGACTGCGACCGTGGTAGCAGTTCTCAGAAAAACACTGCGACTTAATCACAGTCCTCGTAAAAAACTTAGACCATGGTAGCAGTCCTCAGAAAAAGACAGCGACCTTGGTAGCAGTCCTCAGAAAAGATTGCGACCGTGGTAGCAGTTCTCAGAAAAACACTGCGACTTAATCACAATCCTCATAAAAAACTGCGACCATGGTAGCAGTCCTCAAAAAAAGACTGCGACCTTGGTAGCAGTCCTCAGAAAAGATTACGACTGTGGTAGCTGTTCTCAGAAAAACACTGCGACTTAATCACAGTCCTCATAAAAAACTGCGACAATGGTAACAGTCCTCAGAAAAAGACTGCGACCTTGGTAGCAATCCTTAGAAAAGACTGCGACCGTGATAGCAGTTCTCAGAAAAACACTGCGACTTAATCACAGTCCTCATAAAAAACTGCGACCATCATCGAAAAATATCTTATAATCGCTAAAGCATCTCCTTCCCCAAATCGCAGACGCCTTGATTCCTCAACTAAATCTCTGCAATCCTTTTCATCACATGATATATTCTCATATCCGCCATATTCATGTATTAGTGAGCCAAAATTTTTGTTCATCCGAATTCCTGCGTGGTCATTAAGATTGATTTGATGCCTTATATGTGCATTTATTTTTCGATTGCAACGAAAGAAAAGACTTTTGGTCAGGCTCATCTTATGATTATGATCAAGAACAACCACAGATATTTGCCATTTTTCATATAGATTTAACCGTGCTGTTAAGTAAGCAGTACATCCAATTATGTAGCTCGCTTGAGGTCTTAATGGATTTTGAGATGTATTTTCATGTTACCACCTCGAGAACATGCCATAGGTACACTTCTAACAATTCCCTTAACATTCTTCTTTGCGGATTTTTTTCTAATTGGAAATTCACATGTCTTTGCATATTTTCTATAAAACTCATACAACTCTTATATTCCATCCCAACTTTGGGCTCAATCTGCTGATCAAATTCATCATTCTTATCAATAGAACATGTAGTCAGGTCTTCAACTTCTTCTAAATTCTCCAAATCTTCAATATCTGTCATACTGTATTTACAAATAACATAACTGAGTATTAATCTTTGTAGAGTAAAACTAAATAAGTGGTTAGTTAGTTTATAACCACTTATGATAATATCATTTTGTCAAATCCCAAAACAAAAACAAAAAAAAATCAAACGCTAAAGGGATATACCTTAGTATTTGTGGTTGCGATGATGAGCTTTAAGGTATGACTTGGTTGAGATCCAGCGGAGGGGAAAATGTTTGTTGATTGCAGAGGATGGCGATGGAGTTTGTGGTGGCGCTCTGATCTTTTAGGGCAATGAAGAGATGTTAGGAAGAGATGCTTAAAGAGATCGGGTGGCGCAATGGTAGCTATGTCGAGATTAACGAAGGATCGGGTGACGCGATTACCTGTAGAGGATCGACGACAGCAATTGGGGGAGAGGGGCTGATTTTTTGGGGGGTTAGATTAGGGAGGTTAAGGGTCGGTCGCCGGCGAAAGTATGAGATTGGGCGAATTTGGGGGGAGAGGAGAATTTAGGTGAAGAGAGCTAGGGCACATGCGAGAGAGAGAATGATGGGATTTTCGATCTAAGCCCAAAATAAAGGTACCTCGGGTCTCACCCTTCCAACCGACTAATCTGAGCCACTTTATTTGGCTTGCCTTAAGGCCTGACGTGGCAGCCACGTCAGGTTGGGAGCCCATGCGGAGCCAAGAAGGAGAGCCAAATATCATTTTTGTATAACTAATGATTATTTATGGCTCAAAACTGCATGAAAATAATAAGAGAATATTTTGAGATGGATGCGCTCTCAAAGAAAGAGAAGAGTCTCGTAAAAGAGAATTTAGAACGTAGGGGCACAAAAAAAGAGAAAGAAGAAGAAGCTCTCCAATTGGTTGAGAGATTGTTTGTTATTCTCAGCTCTAGAGGTAAAAAGATAGGATTGGATTATGAGAAAAATTTAAATTTAAATCTCCAGCACAGACTCTTGTTCCATAATAACTATAAACAAGAGACAGTCACCTTTGTAATTTACCCTTCTCTTTAATTGGCTTTACCCTCTTTTTTTTTCGCCCTTTTCTCTCTCTTAAACACTGAGATGAGAAAAAACAAAGTTTAATAATTTGGAAAAGCAAATAAGAGCAATAATCATTAGACGAAAATGTCTGAATAAAAAAAATTAATCATGCAGTCATCAGCAAAAATTCAAGGTAAAAAAATAGTTTGTGAGACATCACAACGTCAAACGACCAGAAGAGCACCACCCCATTGAACGAACGGAGGCAAAATATTTACCATCATATAGAATCAGATCATTTCAAACTGTTCCAAACATTCAGACTCTTAAGCAGACAATTGCACTAAATCGACAATTGCATCCCATCAACCTCTCACATTTTTCAGGTGGGGAAAAAACAAAACTCAACATAAGAAGCTAATTAACTATCTATATTACTAAAGTGACTGATTAAGAAACACGCAGAAGTATAGTTCCCCAAACCAACCAAAAGACTTCCTCAAAACTAGAATAGGATCAAGATTTGCAAAGAGAAGAGTACTCTCCGACACATCCTTTCAACATTCCATCAAAACTACTCGATGCTCGTTGCAGTCCACAGAATGTATGTTGTTCCTTTTGACAAATTTACTGCTGCTTGCACTCGGCAGGGCGATCCACTCCATCTACAGCACCACCCTTCTGCAGTAGTTGCATATTGAATTAGTTTCACGTGAGAATTCAAGAAAGTACATAGTTATTAAATGATTGGAAAATGGTTAATGTTCGCACCTTCTGACCCGTCATCGACTGCTTCCGACAAACACAGAGATATGTAAACATCAGCATCTGTCATTGAACAGCAAAGCAAATACCAAAATCCACAGCATTTAAAGAAGTTCAGACATGTACCTTCTTTTTTGGCTTGCTTTCCTCTTCATCGTCGTCATCATCATCATCCTCTTCTTCGTCCTCATCCTCTTCGTCATCCTCATCATCTTCGTCATCATCACCTTCTTCATCCTCTACAAGGCCTTGAAAATCATCATCTTGAACAGCCTCTCCAGTAAACCATGACACGGCATGTGGGATAATCTTATCCCGAATAGTGGACCTGCAACGCAAACATAAGCAACCTTGTATCATATCACAAGAGAACTGCAAAACAGCAACCGCATTAACATCATGGGACCCAAAAACAGTCAGTCCAAAGTAGGGATGAGAATGGATGTCCAATAGAAATTTTTCTATAAGAAAATGAGAAAATTCATATTCCTATAGAAAAATTTCTATTGGACATGTCCAACGGGAGCCCATGGACACGTACATTCTCATCCCTAATCCAAAGATATCCAACGGGTTATAAACATCCAATAGCTCCAAATCATTCTTTCTAAACAAACAACATATCCAATGAGCAGCAGTCAATCAAACTCTATACTAACAGGAAAGCTTCAGTGACTTGTCAGAGACTACACGGAACTAGGGACTTACCCAATGTCATAATCTTGCTCCATCTGATTTGTAGCTCTTCAGCCTGCCCAACAAAATGGTAGAAGAACATTAGGAATAAAGGAATACATTAACATTTTTGTTTGTTATAATTTTCTGAGGTAGGTGGTGTAACTTACAGTATCTTCATCAATATCTTCATCGTCCTCCGGGACTTGCGGGGGATTGAAAAAGTTGAAAAAGCTCTCACAATTTTCAGTTTTGGTTATGGGCTTGCTGTTCTTTGAGCCCTTCTTAGGCTTCTTCTTCAAAATCTTCTGAGTCAAGCACTTCCCTGGAAGCCACTCAATTTCAGTCCTACAGCAAAAGCCAGATATAACTCAATAAGCATCCAGAAAATAAATGCCAAAATAGAAAGAAAAAAAAACTGATAAGGCAAATATAATAGGAAAAAGTACCCGATTGCCTTCTCTAGAATTGGTTCATCATCATCGATCATGTGATATGTTTTTGTCAAGACAGAATTCTTGAAATAGGGATTAGAATCAAAGAAGAACTCAAGCTTGAAACCCTTTGGGTTATCAATCCTCGACCACTTAATATCTTTTAGGAACTTTAGAGCCTCTTCATCCCGCTCTTGGATCTGAATTCAAGAAAAATCATTAGGTAAGAGTATTATACAAAAATTAATAAAACAATTTGTTGAACTTTGCTAACCTCCTCACACAGCACTTCATTGGTCTTCATGGCAGTGAGCCAGAAAGCCGGCACGCCTTTTTCTGGAAAAAAATAATAATAAAGCATTTATAAGCACTTAGAATGAAGCTTCTCTAATATTAATTCAGATATTTTGCTAATAACCTTCAGTAGCTTCAGTGACGTTATCCTCAGTAGCAGCCTCATTGCTCTCTTTTGCAACACTTTCAACTTCAACTACACCATTCACAATTTCGTATCTCTGTAAAATTTCAACCAAAATACCATAAGAAGGCGAGTATAACAATTTTGTAATATGGCCAATAAGAAAGTGTCAGTTTTTTTTTTTTAAAAGCCAAAACTTCAGCAGCTTAAGCGTTCAAATAAACACTTTGCAAACCTAACACCTAAACATCTTAAAGCATCTAATACTACCTGAGAATATGGCATTAAAATGAGTCCTATAACTTTATACATCATCAGGCATCATAAAGAATACCTTTGCATACAGTGGTTCATAAAGCTTCTGGTATTTAGCTTCAAGTGCTGCTCTTTCCTCAAAAAATTTCGCCTCGAGCTCATCATGTTGACTCTGGTAAAGAAACCAACAGAGAAAAAAACTCAAACATTGATATAACAACAAACGAAATATAACAGTATGTCAACCCTGACTATAGCATTAAATATGATATAAAAAATATAGTTCAGAAATTAAATTAGTTTCAATAAACTTGTTTATCATTCTTCTACAAATCAGAAACATTTAGGCCTAAAACTCTCAATGAAAGCTGAATATCCAAATCCAGCACAATAACCAACATGTAGAACAGCCTTCTGCAAATGTACAGGTGTTCTAAAATTGTTTGACACAAAAACCTTCAAAGAATCTGACCAGGGGCCACAACTATATTTCATATATGTGAATACAAACATGTAGATAGATACTTACATAATTTGAGTCTGAGTTCAAAACAATAAATATTAGATGCTTCTCCATACGACGTAGTTTTAATTTCTTGCAGAGAAAAGCTTCAAAAATACAATGCTTATTCATAGTACTTAAAATTGTCAGTTAACTTTTCAAGCAGTGTCCTCAAGCGTCCAAGTCAAAGAGTCTAACACATCGAAACAACCTTGTTAAAAGTATCTTGGTACTAGACTATGGGATACACATCTGCATGAAAATAAAAAAGGTATCAAACACAAAAATTAGATTCAATTGAATTGCTTTATGTGACCACACAATACATTAACTTTTCTGAACCAACAAACTTCGCCAAACTGCGCTAAACTTTGTTTGCCAAGTTAAATCACAGTCTTCCAAGAACCATCTAGCATTTAGTGTAGGAGGCAACATTATCTAGCATAAAGTAATATGTAACCAATTATTAATTGACTTGGTTGTTGAAATTTGATTTTCTATGCATGTTCTTGTAATACATGGTGTATAATTCATAAGACCTCTTCTCTATGTCTACCAACTTCATACTCCGATCCACATAGAGAAGCAAAATCAACTCTTCCCTTATAAGATTTTTATATGATTGTCTTTCTTACAAATTTATTCTTTTATTAAAAAATTAAAAAAATACCTTTGAAAATGAGAAGTTCTTAATGGTTTCTTCTGGCAAATCAAAATCAAACTTGAAATCCTCTGAATGCCTAAAAAACCATCAAGCTGAGTCCATACATAGAAACTGGACACCAGAAATAAACAAAACCAAGAATGAGGACGGATTCATGACTCAACGAGTCCGGGGGTTCACATTATGATGAAAACCATTCAGGATAATAATCAAAATCTAAACTTCATGTGAGCCTTAACACCATGATGAAAATCAACTGCAGCCAAACTTCCGGAAAAGATGGACCTAAATACCACTTTGCGGGTTGAAGACACTACCAAAAGAATATTCTTAAGAAATGCAGTTGGTGAAAGTGAGAAACTGTAACCAAAAAAAAAAAATACATCAAATGAGAAAAATATCAGCAGCATAAGGATAACAATGAAAATATTGATACCTGCCATGTTCGTTCTCTCTTAACTATACCAACTTAAGTAGCAAAGGCCAGCAGGGTCCCAATGTTTGTGTATAACCCCACCCACCCCACCCAATATATATGTACTTAGGCAGACATCCATTGGTTCCATTCACATTTAGAGCAATAAGTACGTGAAATCACATCCTACATTTCAAAATTTTGAACAAGTAAAAGACTATTTGGAAATTGCTTTAGAAGTTGCAAAGGCTGCATTAATTTCTCCCGTGAACCCAAACATGTAGCTTCAGTTGTGTCTCAGAAATCCCAAATCATGTTGTATTCACTTTTGATAAACTTTTTGGACCCTCTAGGGAAAAGATTTTGCTGCATATGGCAAAGATTCTTAACTAATTCTATATGTGAGTTTGCCCGTTATATTAAAATAAAAATTGGTGCTAAACACCTTTCTCAACATAAGAAGGTGAAATTTTAAGCGAGGTCATGTGCATAGTTACTTAAAGATAAACTATGTTATATTTAATTAATTATACAGAACACTAAAGGCACCAAACAGAACATTCTCCTTCACACCAAAAGAGAATAGACAACCACGTACCATTATAAATGCCATATGTTCTCCTTTACTTCTCCACCATATAAATTTGGATTTTTTTTCACCCTCTGTTTCTAGATCTTGGATCAGCTGTTGTGCACTACGAACTTTTAACTTCATTGAAATCTTTGAAAGTAATCAATATAAGTTTCCATCCATCCAAACTCCAAAGACACATGCAACCGGCTTTGCATAATAAAGCCTATCAGAACACCAAGGCTGACACTCCAACAAGACCAACTATGTGCACCAAAAAGGTACTACTTATTATATTAGTATTTATTCTATTATCTACAGTAGCCTAAAAGGTTATGGTAGATCAAGGAAGTTAAAAGTTCCACTCCAAATTATACTCGCAGGCCGAAAAGAATTGAAGAACTCATTCCTCGTTTCATCTACAAATGGCTATTTCATATTTGACAGTAAAATGACAAGCGAAACATAAAATGTTTGTTGGCCCAAAGACCCATCACTCTAATTTTGATGATGATTAAACTCATATAGTTATAGTACTAATGATCTTGTAATGTTTAAGTCTACAAGTTTAATCAAGATCTCTGTTTGATGTTTAGCTTCATCAAAAGACTCAAAGTCAAGTTTTGAAACTTACTAGTGTTGAATCAAGAGCTCAAACATAAAGATCATATCAAGTACTCAATGAGGAGTCTAGCTCGAACGAATCAAGTTTGATCGAGTAAAAATGAAGAAAAAGATATTTTCAAGAAGAAGACTCTAGTTTGTAAGGATGTTTAGATCCTTGTAAAGTATAAATTAGATTTGATTGCTCAAGCTTATACACACCAAAATTTGATACTAGTTTTAAAGATCAAAAAATTTTAGGTTTCGGTTAATCGATTTATGTTTTTTTAAGTATATCATTTTTAGAAAATCAAGTTTTTATTTCAAAATGGTTGTTTATATGAACTTATTTTGTGTAACTTCTAAAATTTTATTTGGGTTTAAAAGAATTTTAAAAGAAAAACACAACAGATTTTTGGCCCAGGCCGGTCGACCAGATGTGTCATAAGCCTACTAGCTTGTGCATACAATCGACCAGGCATGCACACAAGCCAAGTGTCGTGCACACGGTCAATCGGGCGATCGACCGTTGGTTTGAGAGCTACAGCGCTCTCTAGTACGTCAACTGGACGGTCGACCATCAGCTGATGTTGAGCAAAAGCATTGCTCTAGGCGGTCGACCGCTGGCACCAACGACTATAAAATAATCGTTGGCGATCAACCACTCTGCTACCAAAAGCAGCAGATTACCTTTAACGACTAGTTTTTTGAAGTTCTGTAATTTGTTTTATTTTCAAACGGCTAGTATTTACTTTATTTGGGCTTAAACATGTTTTAAAGATTGGAATTAGTCTCTAATAGTCCCATCATATTCCTTATAAATCGGATCCATTGTAGAGAGTTTTAAACAAAGGTTTTTAAGTATATATTCAAGTTTAAGTTTTTGAAAAAGTTTTGAAAAATCAAGAAAACAAGTTTTTAGGAGAAATTAGTTTTTGTGGCACAAATTTTTATATCTTCAGAGAAGTTTTCCCAAATAGTTTCTCAAGAGTTTCAATTTCAAATTTCTAGTTTTCTCAGACAAGCTTGAGCCGTCATCTCTATCTTATCGGATCCACGTTTGTGAGAATTCTTAGTTTGTGATCTTTTGGTCACCAAATGATTGTAATCTTCAATTTCTTTGTGCTCTCCTCTTGGGCAGAGGATTGGAGGTTGGAGTTGAGGCTCCGAGTCTTGTGTAGATCCATTTTGTGCTCTCCTCTTAGGTAGAGGATTGGAGGTTGGAGTTGAGGCTCCGAGTCTTGTGTAGATCCATCTTGTGCTCTCCTCTTGGGTAGAGGATTGGAGGTTGGAGTTGAGGCTATGGGTCTTGTGTGGATCCATTGTTGTTGTGTCCTTAATGGAGATAGTGAAAATCTGGAGATAAATGATAATGCTTCATTGCGGTGAAGGCAGGGACGTAGAGTAAGCGGCTCGAACCTCAAAACAATTCTCCCATGTTTGTGATTGCTCTGTTTTCTCTAAACTCTATTTTACTCACTTGTGTTTATATCTTACTTATTATTGCTACATGCTTGATATAATTTTGTATGCTTGCACTTGTTTGATCCAAGAAAACAATTAAGCATCTCAACTCTATCATAGAGGAATCTTGAGGAGTAGTTCTAGAGGCCTTCACCGGAAATTCAACTTCACTTTTTGATTATCATTTGTGTGTATAATTTTTAGTATTTTAAGTTTTATTTTTCGCATTTGATTAGCACATCACCTATTCACAACCCTCTAGGTGCTTTTCAATGCTAATTGGCAAATGCAAACCATTTGAACTATGGTAACAATAAACTTTGAACACACAACCTATAAATGAAAGGATCCTTTGCATTCGCTTTCACAAAATGAAATAAATATGAAATCAGCAATTCAATTTTGTGTAATAAAACCCACAATCAGATCACCTAAACCCAAAAAAATCTCAAATAGGACAAATCAACAAACATAAACACTAAAAGCAATAACAAAAGGCACAAAATAACAGACCTGGATCTCCCTCAGGAACTCGACCCGCTTCCTGACCTTGGGATTGAGCGTCTCCAACACATCCGAGTGCTGACCCGCCAGACTCTGCAGCTTATTCTACATCCCAAACGCAAAAACCACTGATAAAAACACAAAACCCTCTAAAACCCTAGCCCCCAGAAGAAGAAAAAAGCACACACCTTTAGAGCGCTAACAAGTCCAGCTCTATCCTCAGCGCTCAGCCCTGCGAATCGATCACAGCAAAGCTCAGTACAACTGATCGATCAACAAATAGAGAGAGAGATAGGAGAGTGGGGGAGAGAGAGAGATACCGGAGGTGATGGAGGGTAGAGCAGCGCCGAGATCGGCGAGGTTGACAGAGTCCTGCTGCTTGTTCTCGCCCATGGCTGCCCAAATTTTTCTCTCAGAACCCTAGCCGCCGCTGTTTCTTCTCTCTTTAGAGGAGAGAGAGAAAAACCCTAGAGAGAGAGAGAGAGCGGGTGATTAGAAATGAGGAAAAGAGAGGGATAAAAGGAGGCGATGGGGTGAGGATTTATACAAAATGCAAAGATTTGAGGGCTTTTTCTTTTTTATCGGGTTTCGGGTCGGTCTCTCAAAGCGGCAGGACCGGGGACAAGTTTGTAATTATGCGTGTGGGGCCCGCAACCCGCTTTCGCAGCGGCGCTTGAATATTCACGCATCTGTTTGCGGAGCGGGTCGGGTCGAGGGATCCGATAGTTTTTCTTTTCTTTTACACAAAATAATTTGGGGCTTAATTAGCGGAGAACTTTTGTGAGTGGGATCGTTGATTGATGGTTGATGGCGTCGGGGGTTGGAAAATCACTGTTAACCCTTTGACCACTGCTTTAAAATTTTATTTTTAATTATTTTTTGGGTTAATTAGTGGGTGAAAACTGCTTTCATATCTTTTGTTGCTTATTTTTCAATTTTAGTTTTTTTTTTTTTCCCCTCAACCAATTAAGACGAAGTTTCAGTTCAATAACATAACATGATAACATTATCATTTGACATCACATTTTGAAAATCTAATTTTCAAGTATAAGATTTTCTAGAATTTGAAATTGAATCTTTCCAATCCGCAATGAGTGTCCCACTGGAGTTTTATGAAGGGCTTTTTCTTTTTTTTTATTAAAGTGTATCGCTATAGTATTTTATCTTTATAAAGTTTTCTCTCGATTTTTTTTTTGAAAATATTGTTATTGTTTTCCCATCACGCATCAGTGTAATAGCAACATCTTTAACAATTAATATTGCATTAAAAATAACTACAAATGTATGACCATGTTTTTCTCAAATTAATCTTGTGTTCCAAGAACTGTAGTGACAATAATGATGGTGACAATGGAGGTTGCTACAATAGTAATTAATACTACCCAATACATGGGGATGGCTAACGAGACGAATCTGGATTGATTCTAAGCGGAATGAATCGAGTTGATTTATCCCGTTTGTCAGACGAATCCGAAACGAGACGGGTTAAAACTGTCTCACAACTAGTTAAACTTATGGATCAAAATTCAGGGAACGAGTCTGGTCCCTTGACCCGAATCGCTGCCCGAATTCGCACGAGACGAGTTGGACCCGTCTCGTTTTAATTTATTATTATTTTTTAAAAAAATTGAAATTCTCACGTGACACTTTCTGACTCGCCCACATGGATTTAGAAAAATTCATATATGGGTGATGTAACAATTTTCTCCTCTCATAACCACCGTTACAGAGAGGTTAAAGAAAAAAAAAAAAATTTGGGGGTCGGGGTAAATTTACCCCGACCCAGTTCGTCCTGTGATTCGTCACAAGAGGAATCTAACCCATCTATATGGGACAAGTCGACCCGTATTCGTATACTGCGACACTATACGAATAGAGGCAGGTCGAATCTGGTCAACCCGCCGCAATAGCCATCCCTGCCAACACAAGACGTACTTAATAGAGACAGTTGACTGTCACTGTTAGAATGTGCGTCTCATCGTCTAATTGAAACGAGAAACTTAGTTTAACTAGAATCTTGGTTTAACTAGGAGATAAACAAGGAGCTAGAATTTTATGTCTCCAATTGGGATCAAGAGAGACAATGGGCTCCCCGCTTTGAAGTGCACAAGATCCGTCACCTATCTATTTTGTGCAGAAAAGTTTTGTAGGGTTACTTAAAAATGGGCAAGAGTTTAAACAACAAAACAAAGAGTCCACTTTCAATGCAATTAAATCAGATGGCTGCCATTGCAACTGCAAGTGCAAACAGTCTCTCTTGAAAGAATGCAGCAGTGCAACAAAAATTGGAGAACCCACACAACACCACAAGCAAAACTCTAGCCTAAATTGACTGCCAGAGTACATAATTAACACGTTAGTGCATTCGTTAACTGATGACATTAGCAAGAAAAGGCTCTCATTGTCAGTAGGAAATAAGTCCCTTGTAATACGAAAAATCAGATAGAAGGCAATTAGCGTTATGTATTTTCCTCTGCTTCAAAACCTCGACAAGCTTTTACCAGTGAATTAGCATCTTTCAAGTACACAAGGGTAAACAGGTGCCTTGCCTGAAGCTGAAAAAAGGAGGAGGAAGAACTTCTGCGGCAACGCAAAATTTAAGACTGACAAAATCGTTTAGCTCGCAAAAGATCTCAGCTTGCCATTTCTTTGCCTGGATGAAATGGTTGAAAACAAAGGTCAGAGGCCAGACAGCCAAAGCAGCAACAGATGCATACCAGAAGAATGAGAGACTTACCAAAAAGAATCCTTCTTTTCTTGGGCTAGTAACTCCTCGAATGAGATGTCACAGAAGTCCATGTCCACGGCCTCATCCTGGCTGCCCTTCAGCTCCATGTTGGCACCAACTTCAAGCATCTATACGAGAAGGAAATGATGTGTCAAAATGTTGCACTCTGGTTAATCGTGTGCTACCTATATTGTAACCCAGCCGTGTCAGTACCGTCTTGTATGCAGGTGAGAGCTTTAGCTGCTCTTGGAGTAGATTATAAACGACCGCATCCTCCTCCAACCTTTTATGCTCTGTCTCTAACTTGTATATCTGTAAGAATCCAGATTGATTCATTTGTTACAGCATCTAGTCTATAAGAAGTGCAATCCTAGATCAGTAGCCACCTAGAAACAGACAGCATAAGAGCACAATAGCGAACCTGTTGGCAAAGGCGATCAAATGAAGATCTGTCTGCTTTGACCAGCAATGCCTTCTTTATTTTAAAACTTCTCTGTATGATCTCAGACCTGCCGAAGAGCAGAGATATTATGAACTTCAGTAACCAGGCTGATGATGAAAAGAATAAAATAAGGGCAGCAAGGCGACTTTTGGAAAAATGGATACATACTTGTGTTGCAATTCATGTCTTGCCTCCACTAGGCAGTTGACAAACTGACCAACCTACAGATCATGGCAGTAAATATGAGTTTAGTTTTGCATCTTTAAAAGACATACAACTAAAGTGGATCTGATGGTGATGGGCTCTCAATAAACAGCATCAAGAATAGCCTAAAAACAACCTTCGATAATGGAAACAGAAAAACCGAAGGTAAAAATCATAATTACACATTCCCAGTATTAGCTAGTAGAAGAATAAGTCACACCAAATGGAATGTTGTGATGATGGGAGGTAGGAGCCGGTAATGTCACAGGTAACTGCAATCTCCGGAGTTGCACAAGTATACAAGGAAACTGAACTATCTCATGGATTACACAGACAAGGAATCTGAGGACTTTAGAGTTCTGATGTTGCTTGCATGAGTAGAAAATTTGATGTGAAAATCCTTTCCAAAAGTACAATTATGCCTTCGTAAGCTATATAAAACATCATCATTCATCTAAGCCTTCTCTCATCAAGATGGGTGTTAACTCTACATGGTAAACTCAAATGCAAAGATCAAAGCAAGGCACTGTTATTAGGTACAATACATTGCCTTTACATAATTCCAAAACTGTGTCAGCATAAGTTTTCCCTTCATTTCCAACTCTTCCATACTAGTCTAGGTGTGTCTCCTACTTGGGAAGTCCCAATTCTGGTGCCTCAGTTCTCTGATGAAAGCTGCCCATCACTTTGACCTCAACTGCAGCAACTTTGCCTTGATACAAATATTTCTCATTGTGCTTTCCTAGTCTTGGCATATTATACATCCTAAACTTCTCTTGTTTGTTTGGAACATTTATTGCCAACACCTGACATACTCACGGCAGTGTTGCATTTCCAACAAGCTGCCCTGAAATTACAGATGCATTGGTCTCATACTCCAAAAGGAGCAAATACCCTCTTTGTCCACCAAATCTACTCTTGTTAGAAACATTTTCAGCTACTCCTTTATTAGGGATGTAAATGAGCAAAGCCAGGCTGAGCTTGACTAGCCGTTCAAGCTTGGTTTTGGCAGGTTGATTTGACTCAAGCCTGACCTCGTGTGATAAAGCTTCACATGACAAGTAATTGAGCATTTCAGTTTGGATTGGGTTGGCTTGTTTATGCAAATATAACTAAGCTCATCCTTGAGCAAAATATGTGGACCTCAACTTTAAATTTGAACCTTAGAGATCACAATAACAACTTGGTCGCCCTGACACATTTCTACAGGCTATGAGATTTTCATGATTAGCTACTTATCAGGCTTCATGCTTACAAGAGAAATATAATTTGAATGACCCAATAAAAAAAATTAGAAATAACAAACAAACACAATGAAGTAAAAGCAAATGGTGTAAAAGACAACTAAAAACTTAATTCAAAAGACAAGGCACAACCATCAAAAACAATCACATCATTGTATTAATGAATCCAGGTGCTACTAATACTATGCATTCATCAATCATCAGTTGCCATGAGCTTTATCTCAAGTAAATCGAGTCAGATAAAGCTTCAGCCCAGCTTGTGTAATGCTTGAGTTTGACTTGGCAAGTTCATAAACTAGCTGAAGGAGCTGTATTCAAGATGAGATGAGTTTTCCACAAACAACTTGCTCATATTTGCAGCCCTATCCTCCTCTCTTTTGTATAATAGATCTATAAAACAAAATACAACTTCTGGGCCATTATTTATATTGAGGCCCTATTATCAATTCTGATTCCATTGAAATTGCGGTTCCAATTTTGTTCCTGTAATGTCTAAGCCCCTCCCATCCACCCTTTAAAGTTCAGAAATCTTAACATTATCCTCATTTCATCAGTTAGCACAAAAACAACCTGCAATCAGTAAGAAACTCGATAACTAAGATGAACTTTTTTTGACATTAGTAGTTTGGAATCTACTGCATTCTGTAATATACCAGGTGTCTTCAAAGAATATAAACATTGCTTATTGGCAGTACATTATCATCTGGAAGATGTTGTGACGAAATTGATATTCTATGATACCAATTGTTACTCCGAGGATCGATGTTTACATAACTTGGCAATATGATCAATACTTACAAAAGAAAACTGTTGTAAAACAAACTAGCAATACCTGAACAAAAGAGCAATAAGAAAGGATGCGAGAATTTAACATGGTTCGGCCCAAACTTGGCTTATGTCCACAGGGAGAAAACTTGAGAGAGCTTTATTAATAACTTGGTATAAAGAGACCTAACCTTCCTCTTGATACAACAAGTGTATTCACCTTCCTCCTTAATTTAGACTTAAGTTACAAGAGTATTACCTTATCTCTGTACACTTTCACCTTGCTCCTCTCTTTACTTGGCTTCCTTTTAATCTCCTTGGTGTCTCCACCTTTTTCTCCTTGAGATCAGCTTGCTTGAGGCAATTACAATGCTTGATTATAACCTTTATTTATATGATTTTACAATACAACTCCTATTTGGACTATGAGATAATCTTGATTTTTGGATGGTTGAAGAATCTTGATTAATCCTTTTAGAAATTGATCTCCTTGATCTAGAAGGATTTTAAACCATTTAATCTTTAGAAACAAACCTTCACTGAGTAGAAATTTAATTCAATTCGTATTTTACCAGAATAGGAAAACTAGCAATTGCCTAAAAAGAAAACTGCTTCACCTTGATTTGCTTCTTCTGCTTCAAGCCACCGTCTTCTCCAACTCAATTGAATTTTCTTGGACCATCATCTCCTCTTGAAAATAAGGCAAAATCCTAACAGAAGATTCATACCTCTAGTATTAATCAAGACCTTTGCTTAGGTTCCAATGTTTTGGCAATCACAAAGTGGCCTAAAGCTCATATCTATGGACAAGCTCATTATGTTTGTAAGATACATTCACAAAATGTTGGATATAAAAAACGGTGCAAAGTTAGCCAGACTAATTTTAGATTATGACTCCCTTAGGATTCAATTAGATAGACTATCATTAAAAGTAATCTTCAAGGTTAATTGCATTTACGTTTTACTTTATTGCCATAGATTTACAAATTCTCTTTGCCCTTTTTCTTCACAAACTTGATACCCCCCACCTCCTTTATATGGGTATTTCATTATCAAAAAATTTCTTATCAGTTTCCTGTGGCCACAACATTCTTGTCGAATCAGAGGTTGCCAGTGCAAAGACCCTAAAAGTGTAAAATCTGAGAAAGGTGATCTGACACTAGTTACCTATAAACTAGAGAACCATCTTTTCCCCCAATTATTCAAGCTTCATCTATATTTCTTTTTCCTCTGGTTAAAGATTGCAAGGAATCACATGCAAAGATCAAATATTACCATGTGCACAATGAAATATCTTAGTTCTTAACCGTGGAACATGGATATGGACATGGGACATTGATACAACATGAGTTATTATACGACATCACTGCAAATCCTTAAAAAAATAGGATATAGGGAAACAATAAAATGATCGTGTGTATGTCCATCTATATACTATGTGCATTTGTGATTAGAATGTGTTGTAAAATGAAAAGTAACATAAAATCTCAATAATTTAAAACCGTAGCTCTTATTCAAATAACAAAAGAAAAAGAAAAAAACTGATAATTTAATCAATGCATCACCAAGTTCATGAGATGTTTAGGTTTGTTAACATATCATTCAGCTATTCGCTTATGTCTCAGGGGTCTTGATGTGAAACGTGTAATGCGTGTGAATTAGAGATCAGTGATAAAGTAAAACTTCGTTATGTTTACCAACAAACGATCTTGGGTAGAAAAATAGTTAAAACAACTAATGAGGCAGATGGATTTTAACAAAATATAGCAGTTGCAATCGTACTATTCTAATCTCACATAAAATAATACAACTACTTAGTTGCGATGGCATAAGCTTACACAATCAATATATAATCAGTAAACACAAGATAGCAGAATCTCACAAGCTCACGGTATTTTGCGGCAACAAATATAATCGATAAAATAATATCTAACCCACAAATAAATAGAACATGTAAAGAAAATTACCTAGTGATGATTACAGAGATCTCATTGACCTGTAGTAGGAACTGATGCGAAGCTCTCGTCGTCACGATTGTAACGGTACCAAGATAGCCTGAATCGGAGCCTGAATGTTGGAGTTATGCTCCAAAAACCAACCTGATACACTAACGGGTCTGTTTTTGCACTGTTGTATCTAATTAGCACTGTAGCGTGGGTCAGGCCCTGTCTACGAGTCCACAATTTAAACCCATAACTTCCTCTTCCTTATGGCGCGGGTTAGGGTCGAATTTGCTGTAAACCCGAATTCAATTTCCTTTGTTTTAATTGCAGGTACGGGTTTGGATCTGACTTTGAAACCCAAATTCACTTCTTTCTTTCTTCTCTTCTTCACCTGACTCCTCTTGCAATGGGTTCATAAGGTAGCGCAGAGGAGAGATCGCAGGTGAGGAGGCGGCGGCGAAGGACGTCGTCAGCAGAGGAGGCGGCGACAGTCGTCGCAGGCGGAGGAGGCAGCTGAGAGGAGTGGCTATGCTCGGGCTGATTGGGCACGAAGGCAGGGAGATCAACCTGGGCTGACGCTCGGGGAAGTCCAGGGAAGGTGGGGGAGGAGGGCGGCGACGGTGTGTGTCACGCCCCGCTTCCCAAAATACGGGAAAACGGAGTCACGATGAGAATCGGCGACGTATATACGTAAGGAAAATCTCTCACGCATACACGCTAAGCCTAAATTAACCTGAACAAGTTATAAATCTCTACCATAAATCAAAATCACAGTAATAATACATATAAAGTCTAACACAATGATAGCATATGAGTAAGAATAAGGAATGTGACAGGATGCGATATATGAATAGAAGAGTAGGAATACCGATAATCAAAAGGGAGAGACTCTACCTCCTCAAGGTAAATATGATCCTCTCTAAATACCTGATCAATAATAAATAGCCCTGAATCTGGATATGCAGATCCAGGGAGTCAGAACTCCTAGTGAATGTATAAGAGAAAAAGGGAAAGACATGCGAATATAAATGTGAGCAACTAGGAAACACATGCTGGAATAAAACAGAAGTAACATATGAAACATGGATAGAAAATAATAAAGCCAATCAATACAAAATCAGATATCCAATCGGGTGATGGGTAACGGGTTGCGGGTTGGATCCAAATGATGTGTATAGGTACATGATAACGGGTATTGGGTTGAGATAAAAGAGTAATGGGTATTGGAGTTGAATTGGGTCCAAATGGGTAAATGGGTATGGGTTCAAGGGGAAAGAAAAGGAATAATACTACTACAAAAATAATAATAGTACTAACATTAACGATAACATTACTTAACCAAAATATTAATAATAATAATGCCAATAACATTACATGACCATATTAATAATAATAAATAATAGTAACAATAATAATAGCAACCCTAATAATGATAATCATCAATATTAATAACAACTACTACTAAAATAAGTAGTAATAATAATAATAAATTAAGTTGATTAAATAAAAATAATCAATAAATCAAATAGGAAAATGAAAATACAGTATTTCTAATTAGGGATATTACGGTGTGGATGCTCGTCGAGTCGAGGTTGTTGGTGGCTGTGGAAAAGATGACAGAAGAGGATGGGTTTATGAGTGTTGTGTGTTCTCAGGTGGGGGAAGGAAAAGGAGGAGGGAGGGAGAGAAGCTGGGTTCTCTGTTGTGAAGAAAAGAGAGAATAAGATGGTAAGTTGCAGAGGGGATTGAAATGTTGTTGTGTTGTTAAGAAGAGATGGTTTCGGGCTTGGGAAGGAGGAGGAAGAAAGAGGAGATAGGGTTTTAATGAAAGGATAATTAGGATTAGGGGATTTGAGAAGGGATTAGGAGAATTATTAGGAATTCAAATCCTAAACAAAAACTTGAAATAAAACAATTTATCACAATAAATTCTAACCAAATTCTTCATTATTATTCCAATAATCAAAGAGTATAAATAGACTTTACAAAGCTGAGTTCCCAAATCACAACCGATGTGGTACTAAATAAAAAGAAAATACAATATTCAACTCTTAAAAACTCAAAATACAAAAAGAAAAGAAAATATATAAAAGAAAATGCATTAAAAATCTTCAACTGCTTGAACCAATCTGGATCGGAGTTCTCTGGAGTTCTTCTGTCTGCTTCAGCTGTAGATGTCCGCATCTGGTCTATTTTTCATGTTTATTTAAGTAGCACATAAATCTGAAGTGTCCATCACGTGATCTTTAGATTTTATTAAAGCCGACACAAATATGACAAACAGTTATGTAGTTTCTAAAAATCTGACACAGTTCTAGAGTGTCTCGTATGTATCAGATATAAAGTATTATGGAAGTGGCGGCGTAGACACGTACCCGATAAGGACAAGACACTCATTTGAAGTGTCTATGCTTCACGGTTTCTTAACTTACAATGCTAATGATCAATGAACTGCGAGAGCAAAATAATCATAAATCCCAATATATGTCAACTAAGCGTACATCGTAAATCACCCAAGAAAGTCTGGGCTATTCCAGAAGAGCCAAAACAATTAGAAACTCTACATTCTTCATAACTCACAATATTCTTTTATTCATCAAAGTAGCCTTCAGCTATATGCACTATAGAGCTGTGTTCTAAACATGAACGCACACATGGCTTGTAGAGTTAAAGATACTCCCAACTCCAACTGGAAACACCAAAAGCTCCTGAATTCTAATGGCAAGTAGTGTAAGATTCATTTGAAGGTGTCAAGCAGTCATCAGATTGAAAATTACATTAAAGACACTCAAAGGTCTCTAATGATGTTGCTAACTCCTAGTCCCAGCAAACTGAAAAATTGGGGTGAAGAAAAATATCAGTCCTATGAATTGACACAAGAAACTATAACAGGGAAAAATTAAATGGCAAATCTCTTCATTCTAACCAATCATGTCGAGGTTACTTAAAAGATCAACCTCTCAATTCAGCATGTTGTTAAGACTTAAGAGAATGTAATTCAGTAATTACCATGAGCCACTCATTTTCAAAAGTTGGGTTTTCAATATCTACAGTGAAGGGAATGCAGGAACTAGCTCGGTAGCAATCAACAGCAGGAGCGCGTCTAGATTTAAGAATTGTTGGGTGAGTAACTTCACAAGAATAACTGAAAACGGCAGCTCTTGATTTGTCTGCTTTAGCGCATGAAGATATTAAGCCTAGAGGCTTTCTGAGTTTACGTAGCATAGAGGGGGAAGAAACCTGTTGATGCTAAATTCCCATGTCAACTCACAGATTTTTGGGGGAAATATGACTATCACGGAGTCTCTGTAATCTGCCAATGTCAGAACTTCATTCCACTATAGTCAAACAAATCTTAGAAGAATAACCCCACCCAAAAAAGAAGATAAAAACAAAAAAATAAAGAGTGAAGAAATCACTTACCAATGAAGTTTACACAACGAAGACACGGTTGTAAAAGAGCAAAGCTTTATCAAGTCTGGGGATGTTGAAGAAGGGTCCAAAATTATTTTAGCCATTCGAAGCCAAGCTTATTTATTTCGTCGAGCCTAGATCTCAGATCCAAGTCAGCTTGCAAATATGAGCTAAATATTAGGACCAAGGTGTCTATAATGAGCAAAATATTCAAAGCCAAGCTCATTTATTTCATCGAGCCTAGATCTCAGGTTCAAGCTCAGCTTGCTAAAATATTGAGCTAAATATTAGGACCAAGGTGTTTTTTTATAGGTAAGCTTTAGCTTTATTAGATTAACCATTGGTTACAACTTGTAATCCCTAACATCTCACTTAAAGATGAGAAAATAGAGGGAAACAACCAATATCCATAAATAGCTAGATTACTACAACGCTTCACAATAATGTTGGCTCCTTTGTTTCCTTCTCGTCTTGAGAACTCTAGCTTCACTCTGTTGTGTTTGTTTAAGAGCCATCTACACTGTTCAACAAGATAGGCTAGTCTCCGATATGGATTTGCTTGGTGGTTATTTATCCAGTGCACCAAAGTGTAAGAATCACTAATGATTATGCAAGGGCTAGCATCTCCAAGACATGCCTAGTTGAGACCCTTCAGAATTGCATAAACCTCAGCAAGTAGTGGGCTTGTGGTCCAGCTCTCACTAGTAATAGCGCAATGTTGGGTTATGGGGGTTTCCCAGGTTCAAGACCCTACGGCATTTCTTCAAAAGGAAAATTGATAATGTTAATATATAACTGCTTTTGCATAGTCTATGATTTCAATATTTAATGAAAGGATCATTATATGCAATAAAAATACACTAATATTTAATGTAATGTTCAATATTTAATGAAATTGTAATATACCAACTAGAAAGACATGCATAATCCATTTATCTACTATAAAAATCATTGTATATAGTTAATATCCACACTTACTAAAAATTTGCACAAGTAGCTTTAACACTTTTTCCAACATGTGTTCACCAATGACCCACCATTATGTTATATTCTGGTTACTATTCTTCCTTAGAAACTTTGATTGGCCCTATCCAAAAGCCAAATAGTGGGTGAGAGATAGTTGAATCTATCTTTTTAGATTAATGAAAAGTTTGTAGTTCAATACTAAAGATTATATAGTATCAAACAAAATTTAGCATATGATGGCTGACTTGGGTCTGTCTTGCTTCAGCTCTGTCTAGTCACCAATTACAAGCTTCAGTTCTAGCATTACACTCGATTTGCTTGCAAATTGAACACACTCCTATAAAATCAAACATTGAACCATTAGATCTCGGTTCTAACATCGGACCAATAAAATTACACCCATGCCACTAAGTCCCGCGGTGATAATTGGATGGGGTTGGATCTCCAATGTCCCAGGTTTAAGACCAGGCTATGACCTCAAAGAACTTTAAAAAACAGTTATTTTGTACAATTTCCAATATATTCGAGGTAATTCAAGCAGAGCATGAATTGATAAACTTATTCAAGGTTAGCTTGTTTATTATTCGAATTCAATTCATGTCCAAAAACCAACCCATTAATTCATTGATTGAGCTTCTTTTTGACTTGAGCTATTTGCAAACATCTCACTCTCTTCTTCTTCTTTCTTTAACACAGGGAGACCCTTGATCAAGAGTGACATGGCATCACAAAGTTTGCGCATAAAGAATTTAAAACACTACTAGGATGGTTCTAAAGTAAATGAAGTCCTCATCAAAAACAAGACAAATTCTCACTATGGAAATTTTTTGGAACCCATGACAAGTGCAACACATGAGTTGTTCAGTGACTATTTTCTATTTAGCAATATACCAGCAAGCTTCCCCGGAAATATGCCATCACAAAGAAAACTTTTGATAATCATATTGATGGAAATATCTACTTGCAACCTAGAAATGCTATCCTAACCAAATCTCAGATTCTCAATAACAGCTGCACGTCTTAGACACAATTGATGGACGTGTTAGTTGACAGTGTTTAACTGTGTTATGGCACATATAAGTATGTTCCCTGCAATCTGCAAGTGCTACTTCAAAGTAGTTAACCAAATTCCAAAAGTAGTTGCATGTCTATAGACACTGCAGATAAACATGTTAATTGACAGGTTTAACTGTGATATGTTTAACTATGCAATCTATAAGTGCAATAAAGACGACTTACAAAGCAGACAAGGTCTATGGGGTATTATATTGTTGATTGACCTTATTAGTCATTAACTTTCTTCTCACAATCTTCTCTATCTATATAAATATACTTTCTTAAACTTCTCAAACTCCACAAATTTCCAGCAATCATACTCAACCTACATCTATAATTTTTGTGATCATTAAACGATCAAGTAAAGAGCTTGTGT
Source organism: Agave tequilana (assembly GCA_038442645.1). Classification (NCBI taxonomy): domain Eukaryota; kingdom Viridiplantae; phylum Streptophyta; class Magnoliopsida; order Asparagales; family Asparagaceae; genus Agave; species Agave tequilana. Next base: position 7,708 of record JAVJIF010006256.1, on the reverse strand, counting down.
AGGCTAGATCTACATCAAGGATAAAAAAAATCATAAACCATCTAATGGAGAAGGTTCTGTTTCACAAGGAGTATAGCTTCTCAAAATTTGTTGTTCCCACCTACCATAGTACACGGAGAAAAACATTAATTGTCAATCTATTACATTCACCATATAATTTATCCACATTAAAACATTGAAGTTGTAAAAGTATCATCGCATAATTGTTTTTCAGCAGTTTCAGTCTACCTTCACGGTGGTTAAGGATTCATCAATATACTCAATGTTCAAGACACCCAGACATTTGGGCATGCATATCAAGTTTGCACTCTCGAGGACTCTTGACATCTAAGACCTTCAAAAGGTATCAAACTTATGCATGCAATGGTTGCTAAATGTCATGTAAGTGCTGATGATGCTTCTCATAATTCTCACATGGTACGCAATACATTTATCAAGAGACCATTCATCAAAAAACCACCGATTGCTATGCTCACTTGAAGAAATTCATGATTTGAATCAATGTAGGAAAATCGTTTCTTCTTCAAACCCTAGCTGACCTCCCCAAATAGTACACCCATCTCAGCACAAACACTAATCCCCCTTATTCAACTTCTCTCCAAGCAACAATTGTAGTCAAATGCCGGCATTCCATTTAAAAATGGTAAAAATCTGTAACCTTTCTAACGTTCCGGTGCTCCATTTCACTCAGTCATTTCCACAAAATGCGTACAACTTCTAAAACGCAAAGTAAAAGAAGATGTAGAAGGGGAGAGTAGAGACCTGAGCCATGGTCAGTTGCTTGCCCTGGTTCGACTTCACGAGCTCGTCGTACTGCGCCTTGATCTTCCTCTGCGTCGCGCTCGCGAACGACGAGAACGGGAACGAGTTCACCGCCTTTTCCGCCGCCGCCGCCGCCGCCCGATCCCTCTCTGGACATCCGCCTCCGGCGGCAGCCTCTTCCACCGCTTCCGGCCGCCGCTTCTTCTTCCCCTTCTTCTTCCTCCTCTTCTCCTCTCCTACTCCGCCCGCCGCCGGTGACTCCTCTGACCGATCCTCGGCCGGCGGCGGCGGGGGGAGAAGCCACGTGCCGGGGGAGTTTTCCTCCTCTTCTTTTAGTTCTGGGTGCTGTTTTTGGAGCTCTTGGAACTGTTGTTGGTGCTTTTGCTTGAGGTTTGACTTAGGTCCTCTTCGTCTTCGCTTGAGGAAGAGAACGAGGAAGGAGATTGAGGCGAAAGCGAGGACGAGGAGGAGGTGGGCTAGTGATGGGAAAGCGCCATGACCGCAAGAATAGCGACATCAGATAGAGAGAAAGCAGAAAGAGAAGATGATGATGAACAGAGTGACGTATGTGGGGTGTGGGGAGGGAAAGTATATTGAGGATTGCTTTTTAGCCCGTTAATGGTGTTTTTGGAATGCGTGTGGAGGAGGGAGAGGAGAGTGAGAAAGGGCAGAGAAGCGGCATGCGCTAAAAGAAATAAATTAGTATATTGACGGGCAGTGAGGGACCGATTGACGGTAGCGATGATGAGAGAGAGAAAAGACGGAGAAGAGAAGAGAGAGAGAGAGAGAGGAGAGGAGAGCTAGAGAGAGGAAGAGAGGAGAGGAGAGGCGGAGAGGGGAAGAGGGAAGAGCCAGAGATGAGGTGAGGGAGAAGAGAAAAGCTGACGAGTGACGGATCAGAGCAAACGAGGGAGAGGCGGAAAGAGAGTGGAAGACAGATGGACGAATAAACTGACGAATACAATTTGTGAAGGAGTTAAGAGAGAAAATCTTTTTTCGGTCAGATTTGATAAAACAAAAACAATCATGATTAGAAAAAAACCTCAAAAGTTTAGGTCTCTTCTTGAATTTTAATGATGTATAAAGTTTAGTTTTAATTTTTGATATATCTTAATTTCATAGTGGGAAATTCTAAAGCTTAGTTTTAATTCTGTTACATCATTATTTTTAGAAACATGTGTTTCTTTGTTCTTGTATTGATTGAGAATACTTCGATAATTTCTTTTAAAAAAATTCTCTTTTGAAATTTAATTTTAAGAAAAATCTCTTCAAAATTTAATTACTAAAATCGACTTCTGACATGTAGGCGTTGAGCGGTTTCGCCTCACCTGTGTGCCGCTGAGCCACCGCGGGGTGGTTATTTTTTTGTCCGGTTGACAAACTCGAACGCAACATTGTAACAATTTTAGGTCTGGGTTCGTCAAATCTGGACATAAAAAATAAATTGTTTCATTTTTTGCTATTTACAACCTACAAGGTTTTGAAATAGTTGCTCTCTGCCATCGCCGAACCCAAACCCCTCTGCTCCTTCCTCCACTCTCCCACCCCCCTCCTCCTCGCCCTCCCCAGCTCTCTCATCCCCGTTGTTGGTCGCAACCTCCTCCTCTCCCCTGACCTCCTCCCGACCATCGCCCCCATATTCTCCTCCTCTCTGACCTTAGCCTTCCCAGATTCCCCATCTCTACCCTCCTCTCCTTCCTCTACTCCCCCATCTCCCTCCTCCTTACCTTCCTCAACTCCCTCGCCCCCTCCCTTGCTGCCCCAACTCCACCATCGCCAATGGCTATTAGTCCACCTCCTCCCCTTCCACTCCCGGGTCCCGTATCTCCACCCTCACCGTCGGTCGTGACCTCCTCCTCTCCCCTGATCTCCTCACCATCGCCCTCCGTGTTCTCCTCCTGCTCCACCGCTGGCCATCACGGTTGTTCTTTTTAGGATGAGGAGGCACATCTTTCCGAACTGCTACTTCATGGTCTCGTGGTCGGCGGAGGGGTCGACCCCCAGCACGACGTGGCAGTCGGTGTCACCGGCGAAGTGGACTGGCAGGCCGTGAGGTTCTGTGAGAGGTTGGGGGGTAAGGGAAGAGCTTTTGGGCTTTGAGAAGAGGTACACAAATAAATTAAAAAAAAAAGAAGAAGTTTATGTCTGGGTTCATCAAAATCGGACGTAAAATTGTAACAATTTTACATTAGGTTCGTCAAATTTGAACTTAAAATTGTAATAATTTTATATCCGGGATCATCAAATCTGGACGAAAAAATAACCACTTTGCGGTAGCCCACCGCCCCGTAGGCGAGACGAAACCGCTCAGCGCCTTCGTCCCCTGTCACAGGTCGATCTTGATTATTAAAGCAGCACAGCTAACAAGAGGGATTCTTCTTGTGTCTAAACATAGCAGCGAAAGTACTCTTGTTAACGTCATTCAAGAAAAGAGCAACTGGGCCTAACTTCAGATAGAAGGTCACAGAAGCTCGATGGAGACTGAAATGGTGGTGGTGAGTGTGTTACGTGGTGATTATCCTATCTTTGCTCCGTGATTTTCATGCACAAATTCTGGGTATTAAATTATCAATGTACCGTCTGCTCTCACTATCAATGCCTCTTCCTGTTTCGAAAACAAATTTACAGGTGCACATCTCTTGCATGCCCACCGATCTGTTCTTTGCTACTGTTCACAAATCTGTATCATCTACACTTTTGCGAGCATCATGTCCATATAGTTCTTCAAGCCGTCAACAGTAAGTACAACAGTAAGTACAGAAGGATCTGAAAGAAAAGTTGTGATCCAAGGTGGGGGTTCGGCTCATGTGTGTGAGCCACACACGCATATAATAGAAAGGCCAATCCCGTATTGACACATGTATTGATCCTCTTATAACATGTTATATGTGTGCGGGTCTCACACACGTATTATAAGAGATTATAAGAGGTGAAATCAACATGTCAATGCAGAATTGACCCTCTTATTGTATGTGTGTGGCTCTCACACACATGAACTGAATCCGATGAAAGATGACACCAGAAGCAAGGCGTGATTGTCTACAGTGTGATCATATATCCTGATGAATGAATTACAGTTCACAGTTTTCCGTAAAAGGATGGATTTAAAAATAAAAAAAAATTATACTCCAATGATTCCACAGTTTGGTGATGCCACAATGTATACAGATAATCAAGCATAGTAATACATCATCTGGGTTCTTGCGAGACCGAAGAGCTCTTGTTTCCGGCCTGCCACGCCTGACATCTATCCTCCTTTCGATTCCCTCCGCTTCAGCTTGGCACTGTTTCTTGTTTGCATAGCCAAAGGGGAATCAAGCCAATGAGTTCAGAAATGAACTCGATGATTCCAGCATTGGGGAGATGTCAGGAACCCATCATACATTTTCTCAAGTATCCTGATCTCAGGCTTCCAGACTTAAGAGTCTGTCACTTCCCCATTCACGGGACTCTCGGGCGTCACTCCTCGTTTTCTGCACAGAATTAACATTAAGTGAACAAACAAGATAAATAGACAAGCCATCAATGTTTTTCATGAAGTAGTGTAACTAAATAAAAAGTACTCACCTGAAGTTCTTGCGAAGCTCCTCGGCAATATGTCCAGACGAAGCACCAGCAGAAAATCCTAGCTGATACATGAGCTCTTCTAATCGTTTCACGTCAGTAAGGTAGAGATATCCAATCTATTCAAAAGATTTGTCTTTTCAGAAATTCTCACCGAGATCAAGCAGCAGATTTTAACATAATCGACACTTAATATTACTTAGAAATGCTGAAAGAAATAATAAATTTGGAGTTCCCATGCAGCAATGAGGTACTTACTAGTGTTTCAAGGGAAGATGCTCTATTGTAGACAGCTACACCAACTCGTTTGTAGTCCGTGTTTTATTAGTAGCAATATTTTTTCCCCAACGGAGTACATCCCTGTACCAAAATTTATTGAAACTGTGATGTTACATAGGCAAATATAACTAGAGAAATTAAATCAACAACATAGCAATCAATTTATGAAAATGACATTCAAACAACAACTTGCAATAAACCGTCCAGGAAAAGAAGAATTCAGGCCAGTTTATAGCTAGCAGCAAGTAGTGAGAAATTTTTGGGGACATAATTCCCCTTAGATCTCCCTTTGAGACCCCTATCTTGTTCCGAACATTCAGGACAGGGAACAGATTTAAGCATGTGATAAAGGGCATCTGAGAAGCAAGTTGGCTGAAAATAAAGAGGAAAATTATCCAAATTGAAAATTCTCATATCACTATAGAAGTACAGAGTAGTACTGATGTCGAACGGGAAGGGGAAGAAGATAAAGACATAAAAGAAATTAGGGTTTGTAGAAATTGGGAGGGGGGGGGGGGGGGGGGGGAGGGATAAAATGATAAAGATAGATTTTGGCTTCACCACCAAGAAGATCTCTCTCCCACTCAGCATATCACCATGTAGAGATTCAACACAAAGCAAATAATTGCAATGCAAATTTTAAATTTCTCAAAATCAACTGAACTCCAAAGTAACTACAGCTCTTGGTTATAGGCACACACAAGTAGAAGTCTCCTAACATATCCAATATGAGACTAAAATAAAGATAGAAAATAGCCTAGCCTAAAATAAAGAGAAAAATAACCTAAACAAAAAAAAAGAGCCTAGTGATTCACATCAATTTTTCCCGGCTTCGAAAATTTGCCACTGGCGAATAACGACAGCGTGGATGATGAAATCGAGCCGAAAAGGACTGCACAAACTCCTGAGTGATGGGTCTCCTCAGCAATGGTGACTGCAATGGACGAACTGAATACAGTTACGCTCCCGTGAAAGTGCGATAACTAGTCAGGTCCTCGACGCTGAACATCGGGTTGATCCCAAGATCACGACGAATATCGAGTTCGTTAAAGCTGGACCCAAACCTCCTTAAAATCTTTTATTGACCCCTGCGTCGAGTATGGAGCTTCTTCAAATGTCTCAGTGAAATCTCTGGGTGCACTATAATCAGTATCTCGTCACCTACTGCGAATTCCTACAATTATTTGTGAAAATTGCAACAGACTGATAGTTATAATTGTTGATTGTCATTGTCTTATATTATGATCATGCAACTCATGCAAATGTGGTGCAGATGGCTCAACTGTAACAATGAGTAGAATACCTATGGAAGAGAGAGAGGAGCGAGAAAATTCCTAAGTATGATAGTAGACCTATCAACCAGAGCTTCTAATGAAGATTGGGATCTAGTCACTAGGTAACACGGTGTCTTGTTGTTCTTGTCAGTGATTGTTCCCTCATTATTCCCACATTCGATTTGGGCTTAGCAGGTTTCAAAAAGTATCTTCTTCCTTTGAATTTAAATTCATAAGTGTTAGACCTATCCAGACTGGTCATATTCAAAGACTACCCAAAAAAATGTGTACAACATCTATGTCTAAGACATCACACCAAACACTATTCTGGTAGTTGACATGTGGATAGAGACCTAACAACACTGAGCAATAGATTGAGCAGTCTTATCAACACAATTCACTTTGTATCGTGAAGATGTGCAGCCTTGAGCCCATCTTCTCTATCTTGACAATGATGTTTGCACAACTACCTCCATCTATCATCAACTTATAATTCTTCCCTTATGTGTAACATATGTGCGGAACACACTAGACCTACGCCAATCCTCATCTCTAACAATTGTGTGCGAACACCTAACTACACTCAATGGACGCTAGAAACTCTAACATTATCATCAGAATCAGTCGCGCTACCAATTGGTTCATAAACTAGTAGTGTCTCGATCTCATCATCATCGATTGCCTAATTAGAAGGTTCCTAGAAAGACGTTGTACAACAACGTGACCATAATTTTGACACTTAAAACACTGACTACCCTTGATTCTTAGAAGATTCACCTATCACAAACTTACCCTTAGGGTCTCCAGTGGCGTGACTGTTGGGCTAGGTTACCCCTATTTTAGGAATGATCTTATGCTCTGAAAAAAATCTGAGGGAGGTTTCTTTGTCTTGAGCTATCTGACTGGCTTGTTTAAGGGTCTCTAACTTATGAGAGTGAATGAACATAGCCAGTTGGATATATCTGACCTCAACCCAGAATGATACCTAGAAATGACTTGGTAGGAGTCTTCTTACACCTCACAACATAAGGTTAGGTCATCAAATTCGGTAGTGTAGTCTTGAACTGACATGCTACCCTGGCGAAGGCTGTGCAGTTATCTAAGAGGCGATGCTTATAGGAGTCGGGAAGGTATTTCTCCTTGAGTTTCTGTTTCATTTTTCTCAAGACGCTGGGCAAGCCCTAGCCTCGTGTACTCTCTCTACTGAGGTCAAGTAAATCCTAATTGGCCCGTAAGTCTATCTTAGCAAACCGAAATCTGAATCCTACTTTCTTAGTAAACCTATACCAATCAAGGTCTGCCATCCAGTCACTAAAAACCTTCGGACCAAGGATACCGTCAAATGTGAGAGGATCTATCCTAATCCTACGGATTATGGCATCTTTATTAATCCTAAGCCTGCTAGTGCTCTCATCCTTCTCCTATCGTTGCGGTTCTACCTGCGGAAAATGGGAGTCTCTAAAGTTTCCTTATTATATTTACTTTTCCACCCATCTACTCTAAGCTTTAGGTCCCCAAGCTCCTTAAGGATTAGGTTTAGTTTGGCCTCCATATTTAGATGATCAGGGAGATAGGTTCTACCACTACGAAGGAGCATGCACTATCTAAGAATGCAAATACAGTACACACAATCGCACTGATGCAAATAGTTTCCTACGTGTCACTAAATGCATGTACTATATCATCAAATGAAAAAAAAATTCCTAACGGCCACTAAAATGAATATGTGAAATGAATCCTAAAGGTGGAGATACAAGCAGACAACAAATTGGACAACAGTAGCAACTACACTAATAATCACAACAAATTTCTCAATAGGTATGCAAGAA
>JAVJIF010006255.1:0-195644 GCA_038442645.1 Agave tequilana | reverse complement strand
CTGTTTTGAGATTTTTTTTCCCTTCTCTCTATAAATAGAGGCATGAACCCATTTTGGATGAATAATCTTCCTATGTGAGTTCTTGAGAAAAATCAATTATAATCCTCTTGTAATTTTGCGTAAATGTTAGTAGATCTCTCTCTTTTGTTCCCGGGACTAGGCATCTTGCCGAACCTCGTAAATCTCGATCTCCCTCTTATTGTGTGTGTTGTTTGTGATCCAGGATTTGTGTTCTTCGGCTAGTTTCGGCCCCAACATTGGCAAGACCAGGAGACAAGCAGTAAGAATAAGATAGCAAGACTTCATTCAACGGCAGAGGTAGTCACAAGAATTCGCAACAATCCGTATGGACTGTAAAATCTATTATTCCGTTGTGTTTTATGATTCAACTTGATTTGATACATGCATGTTGCTAGTTTCTATATATACTGACAGTCAGATCTTGTACGTGATTGTTTTGGGAACCTATTATGTAGATCCATGTACACACACCCTATACATGTATAGTAGTATTTTCCAGCATAATGTGTTTTGTTAAAAGTTTTTCTTGTGTTAATTTGATTACAGTCCAACTTTTGCTCCCGTCTCTAATCAAACAGCTGATTTGTAGTTTAATGACCATGATGTCTCATGGTTTCAACATCGATTTATCCTCAAGGCAACATCCAGGAGATGCAATCATCGCTGAGCCGAGCAGACGCCCGAGGGATGAGACTCAGTTTCGATGGATTGAGTAGATAGGAGATGCCAGTACCTGAGTGGGTTATCTGCATTAGATGAGCAATATTTGTGTTTTGATTTCCCTTTCCTGTTTCTTTAGTTAAAGGATATTCAAACATGCATCTATCTAAATGTTGGGATTTGGGTCGAACAAATAGTGCCACGTTGGCTATATAAGGATTTGGACAACTCCACCTAAAAGGCTAGTCTTTTAGGATGGTGCCCCAAGTCATTCAAGTGTATCAGATCCATGCCACGAAGTAGTGTGTGTGGGTGATGTTTGACGATGTAAAATCCCCCCAATGGCGCAAAGGCGCAATGGGCCTGCCCACCCCACTGACGCAAAAAAACGCAATAGGCCCCTGTGAAGCTAATATTGGGCTCTCGAGAAATTGGTAGTGGTGCTCCTTTGCAATGGGTGTGCCGGCTACCACGCGGTGTAGAGGAGTGACCGACTGCAGTGCTTCACATAAGGCGTGCCGTAGCGTCACGCAGTGAAGAGTTGGATCTCGATGGAGTATTTAATCTTCCAGTGTGAAGAAAGTTGAGCTTTCAGGGAGACTCTTTGTTCGAGAGGGGATTGTTGGGATTTGCGTCAAACAAATAGTCCCACATCGGTTAGACGTGAGGATGGTCTTGGGGGTATAAGGATTTGGGCAACTTCACTTAAAAGGCTAGTCTTTTGGGATGGTGCCCCAGGTCCTTCATAATATTTTTAGTTTGGATCATGACCAGACTTGCTGTAGTTTAGTTTCTGTGCTTTTAAGGCAGTTAATGAGATCTTAATGTTGACTTGCTGTAGTTTAGTTTCTGTGCTTTTAAGACAGTTAATGAGATCTTAATGTTTTGTTCTAATATTGTTAATATTTTTTACAGTGGTTAACAGTGGTGAATTGTTATTGCAGACTCTTGCCCGTTAGCAAATTTTTATCACCGACTAATGGGTACCACTGATGAAATATTATCACTGATGAATGCACTCCACGATGATGAAATGGTGCTCTCCTCCATTTTGAAGAAGAAAGGAAAATCTCCCCCTCTGTTAAAGGTGGTCAGAAGGAAGAACCGATGCTACACTCTTAAAATTGACGATAATAGCGGGACTGTTCATTCAAGTCTTACTTGAAGATGATATTGTTAGATCTAAATTTATTCCATACAAGATCTACACATATACTGTAAGCCTCTTTATCATGATCAAAGGGAAGGAGGGTTTTAGGCATACCTGATTCCATCACGAGGATGCCGAAGATTGCACGATCTCGAGTACGCTGGAGTTAAGGGAGAGGATTCTTCTCTCCAGCCATCAAGTTCTCTTCTTTATTCTTAGAGGAGATTAGAAGGCTCTAAGAGAGATGGTTATTATTGTTGGTGGAGAGGGAACCCTACTCATGGTATATATAGCATCAAGAAAGCCTAGTTCAACTCATCATAGATCTAAGCTCTTGATTTATAACACGAGTTCCACACGTGTAGATGAGTCCCACATTCTAATTTAAATACACTCATGGCTAAGTGTAATTGAAAACGTGTCTAGACCCAAACCATTTAGGTTTGATCAATTCTTTATTGGGTCAAACAATATAGGTTAAGTGGGCGGGTGAAAATATCCAATTGACTTGATTAGGCCCAAAATAAATTAGACTTTAAAACATAATAAGTCTAACAATCTCCCACTTGGGCCAAGCAAGTCATACTGAATAGATATTATGCATAACTTTATGACGTCAAAACTTTAACCGCCGACAAAATCTCGTTTCAAAACAATCTGGTCCATTAAGTGTCCTGCCACCGAACATGGCGATCGTTACCTTCTGTATAATCGAGGTAGACCTTCCATATCACAAGTTTCAGAACCCCTAACGACATAGATCAAAGGTGAACGTGTGGCATGGAAATGTCCTCTGATCAAATAAGGTACAATTTCAAATGGTTTCCACTTTATGACTCCAACGAGTCTAACCTTATGACTCCAACGAGTCTCACTTTATGACTCCAACGAGTCTAACTGCTAATTCAACAAACTCAAATGCGCAAAAGTAAACTTTAGGAAAAGCAGTTATAAATTTATTTATCAGAATCAACAAATATCCATAAAGTGCACTTAGAAATAATGTCTGTTACATAAAATTATCCACTCCCACAAAATCAGGATATCATAATGACTAGTCATCCCTATATGAGCAATATGCTCTAAGAATACTTTAGGTGAAAGTCCTTTAATAAGTGGATTTGTAATGTTAAGAATAGTGTCATTACTATCAACAGACAAAATATGATTCCGAATTTTATCATTGATGACAAGAAACTTGATGTCGATATGCTTCGACTTTGCTGAACTCTTGTCACTATTGCAGTAGAGCTTTATAGCTCTTATTGTCACAGTGTAGCTGTAATGGCCTCTCGACTAAATCCACCATCTTCCTACAATAAGGAAAATGTAACATGAAGTGGACTTCCTATTGTCGATACATACAGCATAATCTAAATCTGTGTATCCGATCAGCTGCAACTGATCAGATTTCATGTAGTCTTCTATTGATATCGCATTACCTTCTTGACAGTCTTTCAGATATCAATCCCATGATTGATTAAGTTTCTGTCAAGTTTCTCAACGGTATATACTATGTCTGATGGGTACAAACTTGAGCAGACATCAGACTTCCAACCGCCAATGCATATGGAATGTCTTTCATTTGCTCTTTCTGTAGATCGTTCTTGAGACATTAGAGTAAACTCAACTTATCTCCCTTAGAGCAATTCTTCATGCCATATCTATCTAGCACCTTATCGATATAGGCCTTTTGTGATAAACCTAATATTTCACGTGTTCTGTCACGTTGAATCTGGATGCCTATCACAAAAGAAGCGTCTCCAAGATCTTTCATCTCAAAGTTCTTTGAGAGAAAATTCTTAGTGTCAAGTAAAAGAACCATATCGTTACTTGCTAGTAGAATGTCATCCACATATATCACAAGAAATATAAGTCTACTCTTTTTAGATTTATGATAAATGTATTGATCATCTACAATCTCCTAAAACTAAAATCGGATATTACATGATCAAATTTCAAATAACATTTACGGAATGCTGATTTAGACCATAAATGGATTTCTTTATTTGCAAACCAAATATTATGAAACCTTCACTTTAAACCTTCTGGTTGCACCATACAGATTTCCTTCTCAATGCTACCATTAAGAAAGGCAATCTTTAACATCCATTGGTATAACTCCAGGTCAAAGTGAGCCACCAGTGCCATAATAATCCTAAAAGAATGCTTGATGAAAACTAGGGAGAAAGTCTCCTTATAGTCAATGTTCTCTTTTTGAGTGGATCCTTTGTGACAAGATGTGCCTTATACCTTTCGACATTACCTTTCGAATCCCGCTTGATTTTGAATACTCATTTACAACCAATCGGTTTCTTTCCTTCAGACAACTCTACTAAATCCCAAACATCATTGTCCTTTATGGATTTTAACTCATCTTTCATGGCATTTGACCACTTAGCGGAGTGAATGTTGAGTTTGGCCTCATTCAAGGATGTGAGGTCATCTCCTAGGCACTTGTGATTGAGAATTTTCAGTTTCTACCTCACGAGCATGATCTACTTCAGGATGAACTGTATATGTATCTTGTAAGGATGCAACTGTATTTTCATGTTGAAGTAGAACAACTACTTTATCATTTGGAACAATTGTCATGGGTATAATAATATGTTCTTTCTTAAATATGAAATCTTTATGTAGTTGACTCCCACTGTTCTGAATATTCTCAAAAAATTTTAACAATCCGTCTTTATGTTCTTAGTAGAGGGACAATAAAACTAAAGCCTTTATACCTCTCAGATTACCCTACAAATAAACAGCTAACTGTCCTTGAGTCCAACTTCTTCTCATATGGTATATATGGCCGAGCTTCCGCTGGACAGCCCCAAACATATAAATGCCTAATACTGAGAGATTTCCCAGTCCATAACTCATACGGGGTTTTAGTTACTGTGTTTGTTAGGTATTCTATTAAGGAGGTGACAATCATCTTTAAGGTTTCACTATATAATACTTTGGTAGAATAGTGTGAGCTATCATACTCCTAACAAAGTCCTTTAGTGTGTAATTTTATCTCTCAGCAATACCATTTTGACGAGGTGTCCCTGATATGGTGTACTAAGCGATAATACCACTCTTTCAAAAATTGACAAATGATTCTGAACATTTACCTGATTCGTCATATCTGTCATAGTACTCACCACCATGATCAGATCTAACGGCTTTAAACATGTCCAATGATTGGGATTTCTCATGGAACAAGTGTAGGTACCTATAACGAGAGTAATTGTTTGTAAAAGTGATGAAATATTCATGACAATTCCAATAAACTGTAGAGAATGGACCACAAATGTCTGTATACACCAATTAAGACACCTGAACTTCGTTTAGTACCAAATTTCTAATGTTTCTTTAATTAATTTTCCCTTAGTGCCTATGCTATTCACATATAGAGATTCAGTATATAAAGCATGAAGTTTCAATTTATATATAGCCATCAATCAGAATTCTATTACCAACAACTTTAGGTTTGAAAATAGACTAAGCATTTCATTATCAAGAGTGACAGTAAAACTAAATCTATCTAACAAATGAAATAGAAATATGATTCCGCCTAAAAAGACGGTACATATAAAGTCTCGTCCAAATCTAAAACCAAAAAAAAAAAAAAAAACTAGAATCTAATTTAAGCCTACAAACTCTAATAGTTTTAATTGCAACTTTATTTCCATCACCCATATATACGTATCGCTCAGCTGGGCTGGGCCTCCTTTGGGTTTGAAAGTTCCACATTAAATCGCTTATGTGAATTATCTATTCATAATTTATAAAGTGGCACTAAAGCTAAATTAATCTCAGAACAAACATAAATATGAGATATACCCGCTAAATAGCCATTTCTGATACTTTATGCATTCCTACTTAAGGTGGCTTACTTTCTTACAGAAGAAGTATGCAATGACCTTAGGCTACTTTTTCTGCACTTTTGCCACTTAGAATCAGCCACTGTAGTGGTGTTTATGTTCCTCCCTTTAATTTCACTTTTCCTTTTCTTATTAGAAGTTTACCCTGGATGCTAAGTGAGCACTGACATTATCGGGCATAGCACTTCTAATAGTTATAGGAATAGTGTACTCTAAGTGCATGAATTCAAGAACGATCATTTACGTGGTCTTACCACTTCTTAAAGTTTGTACCATTCAATTTAAATTACATAAGTGTGCAATTTCTCATCAGTTTAATATAAACATTGCATTTAATAAAATTCTATTGTAATAGCCATAAAAAATGAATTTCAGAAAATGCAACCAGTTTAACCGATAGAGCTGCCGGTTAAACTTTCAGAACAAGTTGTGTCTCTATATGCTAACACTGTACTGTCCCAATATAGATATCCTAAAGTTTAGGTCCTATGTAAGAGAACAGCCTTCCTTTGGGCGACTGTCACTTTATAGGATTGGTCTTAAAGTTTAAGTAATCTATATTGGCCATATAATATATGTAATGACCCGGCCATAATGACAACCTTCCTTTGGGCCGATTGCCACACGCATGGGCCATACAAATTTATGCATCTGGATTCTTGTTCCGCCATCGGACTAGTTGATGAGGGTAATGCAATATGGGCCAATAGTGTGACAACCTTCGTTTGGGCCGATTACCACACATCAAGGTTCTCCCACTTGCATTACCCACATCAAGTATCCGAAGGCGTACATAATTCGGCCAAACAATAGTCTTCCTTTGGGCCGGCTATTGTCCGCATGAACTACATACACAATTAAATAAGCTCTTTTATAAATTCTTTAGCTTGAACATGTATATATCTTTATCTGTGTGTTATTAACTGTAGTACACATCAATATTCATCATGCAAGACAATATAAGTAATATAATATTGATGATAAAGCGGAAGCATGTAAGAGTACACATAACCATGATAAACAAACACTTCACTGACTTCTTTATGTCAACTAAATACTGTTTTGTCATGTATAGTTCCTTTAATACTGTAGTGCTCGTCAAGAGCTTCGAAATGGCTGTTTACATGCCCAAAACAGAGTCGTATGAGACCGTAACGGCTAATTGAAGTTTCTGTGCTTATCGGGTCTGAATCAGACCCGACCCGCAATGGTTAAGTTATTGGTTTCCTTTCTTATTGGGCCGGGTTAAATAAACTGGATAAAACCCAATTAGCTTTAATGTGAGAACAACTAAGAATAGATTAAATGAGTTTCCTTATTAGATTTAAATTTTGTATCTATATCAAAAATTCAATCTATTCAATCTCACAATTCAAATTAAGGAAACCTTAACTCCCAAGAAAAGAAAAAAAAAATCGCGTTGCCTCTGTGTGCCGCCGACCTATGGTGCCGGCGGGGCCCTGCATGAGGCGCCCCATGCAAGTGCCTGCAGGGCGTCTGCTCTGTATTCAATTTCTTTTTTTTTATATTACTTTACAGCATGCGCTGGTGCTTCCAGCGCATGCATCTAAAATTATTTTTTTTTTATCTTTCCCTTGTGGACGCAGGCATGCGCGCGTCCTGCCACGCACAGGCATTTTTTTTTTTAAAGAATCAAAAAATAAATAAAATAACACACAGATTTAAACCATAAAAATACATGAATTTAATTTAATCATCTCCAATTTAATTCAATTATTTGAGACGCAAAAAATAATCTTTATTGAATTAAATCAAGAGATTGATTGTAACTTTGATAGATCGAGATCAACAGATTTACTTTATATCCCGATGATCCGATAAAGAGGTGGCTCTGATACCAATTGTTAGATCTAAATTATTCCATACAAGATCTACACATATGCTGTAAGGCTCTTTATCATGATCAAAGGGAATGAGGGTTTTAGGCATACCTGATTCCATCACGAGGATGCCGAAGATTGCACGATCTCGAGTACGCCGGAGTTAAGGGAGAGGATTTTTCTCTCCAGCCACCAAGTTCTCTTCTTTATTCTTAGAGGAGATGAGGGGGCTCTAAGAGAGATGGTTATTGTTGTTGGTGGAGAGGGAACCCTACTCATGATATAATAGCATCAAGAAAGCCTAGTTCAACTCATCATAGATCTAGGCCCTTGATTTATAACACGAGTTCCACACGTGTAGATGAGTCCCACATTCTAATTTAAATACACTCATGGCTAAGTGTAATTGAAAACGTGTCTAGACTCAAACCATTTACGTTTGATCAATTTTTTATTGGGTCAAACAACATAGGTTAAGTGGGCGGGTGCAAATATCCAATTGACTTGATTAGGCCCAAAATAAATTAGACTTTAAAACATAATAAGTCTAACAGATATCACCTCAGAGGAAATCGAGAGGCGTTTCGGTCGCAAGTTGAGACCGCAAAGCTGTCGATCTCCGTTGTTCTTTCGTTTTTCTTGTTCTTTTGTTGCCCGTTGGGCTCTCTTGGCGCAAAAAAAACACACTAAAGTTGGCATCTTATAGCAGAAATCAAAGTATGAAAATGTTTATCAAGGTTGAACCTGATTGACAAACAAAATTTCCATGAAATTAGTTGGAACTAATAGTGTTGGAGAGAATATCCTGCAAGGGGTAGACATAGCTACTAAACTAAACAACTTAGACATTCCCATGATTGACTCTTTTCTTGTTCCTCAGATTTTTAATTCTCTCCCACCCAAGCCCCATGGATGAATGATCTCATCTCAGTTTGTGCTGATTTAGAGGGAGCACTTCACAAAGAAAAGAGAAGTCCATTCTTGGGTAAGCCAAGGAGTTTCCTCAGGGATTTCAGAAATTCAAGGGTAGGAAAAAAGACACGTAATCATAATGACTCTTTAATTCCAAGAAAAGATATAAGAAAAAAATGTGTCAATAAAATGTCGAGAAATATAAAGTAGTCTTGATTTACAAGACATAAAATGTTTTATTTTGAAACCATAAGGACTTTGTTGAACCATAAGGAGACTTCATTATGAGTCATAAGGAGGTTTGTTAAAAATGATACATCGTTTCTTTGAAAATGAGGCGGTTTCATGATAAATCATAAAAGATTCCAAGAGAAATGATTTTATTGAGATATAAGGAGGTTTCTTTTGAAACTATATTATTCTCCAATAAAAACGATAACCACATTATATTCATACTATAATAACCTACTTGTTGGTCCTTGTGAATAAGTTACTGAAGTCATGACATAATTTGGTTATATGTCATTACAGATGCATAAATCATTATAATTCAATATAAATACGACTGCCATCTGGGTCCTGAAATGACAATTTTTTTTTTTTTTTTGCCTTCACTCCTCTCATAACGTTCAATACCACCCACGCCGACCTTTCCCCATGTGCTATCGACAGGCCCTGTCGACAGCAAGTAACAGAAAATAAAGAGATCTCAGATTTTCGACAGGCACGACAACATGTCGACTGGGGCCTTTTGATAGCCCTCACTGGCATGTTGATGGCCTGAGGTCAGAACAAGATTTCAGTTTCTCATTCAGACGTGTTAATTTTTCTTTTCTGGTGGAGTTTGCATAGGAATCAGTTCCTATTCAATGAAGATTTATTTCTAAGTTTGAAGGGTCTATATAGATCAAGAAAATCAAATTGATCAAATTCTTCAAATATCCAAAGGTCAAAATCATCTTATAATTTGAATAAGGTTTATGTTGTAAAACTCTATAAATAAGAATTGTAACTTAGCATATTGTAACATGAAAGGTGAAGAGTAAGCCAAGAAAGAAAAAGACAGGTGACAATGCATAAAGAAATATATTCTTGTAATCTTGTGAGATTCAATCGGAAGGCGAACAGTCTTGTGAGAATAAAAGGAAGGTTAGATCTCTTTTTCAAATTTATTAATAAAACTATATCAAGTTCTCTCCGCGTTTATGTAGGTCAGGTTTGACCAAACCACATTAAATTCTCGTATTCTTTTCTAACTTTTTTGTCTTGATATTGCTAGTTTGTTTTACAATAGTTTTTTTTTTTAAGTATTACATATTGCCAAGTTCTGTAATGTCAATCACAGTTTTGAACGTGCACGACAATCGATGTCGTAATCTGATTGTTAGTCTCAACAATTGGAATCATCGTTGTCATGTCACATCAATAAGTATATTGTATTTAACTCTATCATTGTAACGACCCTGATTTTCCTCCCACCGGCTACAATCTATCAGACCGTGATCTGGACAGAATTTCATAGACGTTATAATATGATACATTACTCAGGCAGTTCAAATATAAATAAATGACCGGAGACAAATCATATAGATAAAAATCTAACATGAAGTAGAAATACATGTCATATACAAGAGTCTCAAGTCGTATACAAAGGGCCTTTCATCTTTTCATAAATCCCTATCTCTCTCTCTCTTCGACCCAACCCCCCTTATATACAGTACAGTTTTGAAGCTGATAAGGATGCCACCGAGGAGCGTCGCTTGCTTTTCTCTTAGCTTCACTCCAATTCGTCGAAACTGGCACTGATTGATACGCAGATAATGAGGGGGGCCGGCTTTCATTTTCCCTACAGAACATAGGGATACAAAGTCTAGACAAAAAATATGAATACAAGGCCAACATCAATTTAGGAATGTCTCTACATGGATATATGAATACAATAAAAAACTCTCTATAAAGCATTCTATCTATTTATCAACAAAATAGATAAACTACCAATTTCTCTGTCACTCGGTGCCTCTACAGACACCCACGAACAGCCTGAAATGATAAATCAATGGGCGTTAGAATGCTAACAAGTTTACCTCGCACGGTTGCCCTCCAACCATGACCCTGAGGCTTACTCAGTGCTAGGTCGAGGAGGCAACTAAGAGAGGTCTACATATAACATCAAAATCATATAATCATGAAGAAAACTTGATAGACATATGCATGGTATACAACGATAAATAACATGAATATGCACGACACGATACTATATGCCTAACCAAATCTTTAAATATGTCAAGGCACATCATCTCAATTACTATTACATCAATATCCTCAAAAAGATAACTCAATAGTTTGTCTACTACTGACTACTATAAGCTATCTTTCAAGTTAAAGACATGGCTCTACGCCAAACTTGTTTACTATGGTCTAATACTCTAAATTTTAAAACAACTCTAAGTATCAACCAATTAATCACACGTATTCTAGAATAACTATCAATTCTGGTGTCTAACAGGGCACGCACTAAATTGTTATAGGTCTAGAATGCATACACTATAGTACACATATCACTCATTCACTTTCAACAAACAATAACTAACAACATTCACGTTCTCCTCCTTTTATGCTGGCTTTCGACAATGTCAGGATGGACCCACATTATCTCTCCTAGAGGAGTAGGAACAGGGATAAGACCTTGCTTCTTCTGGTTATGAGGATCTATATTGATCACTTTTAGTTCCCCTTTCGGGATGGGAACCACTCTGGTTGGTGCTAGTGGTAGATTCCGGCCGGATTGAATAAGTGACGCATCTGTCATATTCACGGTCACCTTTTTCTATTCTGAACGGAGCTTAAGCACCTCTGCGTCAATCAGAGCATGAAGAATATCTTTGAATATGTAGCAATTCTTGGTAGAATGTCCCAGCATCCTGTGATATAAATAATAGCTGGGATTATCAGACTTTCCTACCTCTTCAGGACGTCTGATCTCTGGTAATTTGAGTTTTACTCTTTTGGAGTAACTTAAACAAAGAGACCACATGCTCATCTTTGAAAGAGTACAGTTTATTGGCACGTGCTTGGCCGGAAGCCATTCCTCCTCTGACTAACTGAGTCTTCGAAAGTGATTTGACCTCCGTTGCCAGAGTATCCCTCCTCTTGATTGAGAAGACGACTCTGGGGCTCGTTGCGTTAGTTTGTCGGGTCTTGGTTTGCTATTTTCTTCACCTCTGACCCGGGCGATAATTTCTTCCGCTTGTTCGCCTTGTAGCACTAACTGCTTTCAAATGAGATGTTCTGCCATCCCTATTTAAGCAAGTAGAAAAGTTTGCAGATTATAATGGCACGTCTCCACCAATGTTGACTGGGTCATGCCGCTGGGACAACGGAATGCCATACTCCGAAATCTCTTCACGTAAGTTTTGATG
Source organism: Agave tequilana (assembly GCA_038442645.1). Lineage (NCBI taxonomy): Eukaryota > Viridiplantae > Streptophyta > Magnoliopsida > Asparagales > Asparagaceae > Agave > Agave tequilana. Next base: position 183,778 of record JAVJIF010006255.1, on the reverse strand, counting down.
TGCTCTCCTTTCTTTTGCTTGGCTGCAAGGAGAGTTGGCACTGAAATTTCTTTATCGTCTTCAAAGAAACGAGTCAGAAATAACTTCTCGATGTCGGCCCATGTCTTGATCGAGCCGGCAGAAAGTTTTATGAACTATTCAGAGGCGACCCTTTAAGAGTGCCAATGAATAAATGAGTCATAATAGCATTGTCCGAAACTACATTCTCAGTTTGAAATTTAAAGTAGTATATGTGTTGGTTTGATGACCCTTTATCGTTGAAAGTATGAAGGGTCGGTGCCTTGAACTTTGGAGAGTAAGAAGCTGTATCTCATTCCACTGGGTAGGGCCGGATTATCTTCATGTCTTGAAGATCGCCTCGGTTTGCAAGGGCCTCAAGGCGTTGCTCCAATTTACTTATCCTCCTGGAATGGCCGCTCCCATTTTCTGAATTATCCTCCTCTTCAGATGAAGATTTGAGAGGCTCAGAGTTGGAATGCTCTTCATTCTCAGTGTTTGCAGAAGATGAACCCTCCCTTTCCTTCCATTTGCCCTTGGACTTCTTGAAAAGAGTTTCTACCTTTCGGTTTCTTTTTCTCCTTAAGCAATTATGACAACATCTATTTAAAGACATTGATAGATTCTTGTTGAGCTCGAATTATCTCGAGTAGTTTCCTTTGGACTCGAGCTTGCTCTTTGAATTTCCTAGACACTTCCTAAGGAGATCTCGCCACATAAGCAAAGGCGGTTGTCTCCAAACTAGAAGTGAAATTACACCTAGAGCGGGTTAATAGTAGTATAGCTAATCAAATTACAATTCAATACAGTATAAAATGAAATGATGCAACCGATCGCTTAAAATAAGGCTTGAAGTCAAATTTCCCGTGAAGAGCTCTGAACTTCTCCTCGTGATTCCTCTAGATAAGAGTTGAGGTGCTTAATTGCTATCTTGTTGAGATGAATATTGATTGACAAGAACGAATGAATGAAAAATAAATAAATAGAGACAATAAAGCAATCGCAAAGAGAGAGATTTGTTTTAAGGTTCAAGCCACCGCTCTACGTCCCCCCCTTAACCACCATGAAGGATTTCTCAATCCACTATTGGATCCTCCACAAAGGGACCTTACAACAAGAAATTACAACCAATCAGAGTACACAACTCCCCAACTCGATCCTCTACACCAGAGGCAGCACAAAGCAAATTGAGATATCAAGATCTGAGTGATCAAAAGACCACAAACACTTTCTTTGAACTCTCTTACAAATCCTATAGAGTAAAATATAAACTTGAAGCTCAAGGATGTAAGTGAGAGTGAAAAACAGAAGAGAGATTTTAAGACCAGAAAAACTCAATTAAAAAGCTTGGAAAATAAGAGCAGAAATAAAAATTGAAACTTTTCTTCTTTGAAATAAAAACTTGATTTTCAATGAAATTTGTTATTATGATTTATTCAATCCTAATGACCCTTTATATAGGTTTTAGAAAAATAAATTTAGAATAGTTTTACCAGGTTTAAAAAGAATAAATTGACTCTTAAAATTCAACTAAACACGTTTTAAAAAACATGTTAAAAATCAGTCTCCAAAACTAGCTGTTTCTGCCAATCTGGCAGAGTGGCGGTCGACAGGCCGGTTGATCGGCCATTCAAAAAAATATGACCGTTGGCTCCCGGTCGACCGGTCCGTCGACTGTGTTTAACTGAGACCAAAACTGATTGCAGTCGGTCGACCGCCCGGTCGGCCGCAATAGGGGACCGGTTGAACGGTCGGTCGACCGGGAATGTGCACAACGTGCACACCCCAATTGTCAGAAGATCAGTCGACCGCACGGTCAACCGTTCTGGCCTGTAATAGGCACGGTCGACTGCCCGGTCGACCGACCTAGGCCAAAAAACTAGGTCTACCTTATTTGTGAAGATACAGAAAATTTTGAAATACATTTATTTGAATTTTAAACGAGGGAAGACATGCATAGCCATGATATACAAGTTCTAAACAGAGATAAAAATTTATGGAACAAGTATCAAAACTAAACATGTCAAAACTATACTTCTGAAAACGTATATTTTTGTGTGTGTATATCTTTGAGCCTCAAATCTATATTCTACCCTTTAACAAACTAGTTTCTTACAAGGTTCTGATCGGCTATACGAATCTTCAAGCGGGTTTCTCTGATAGTGACGTTTGAGCGACGTTAAGAGCTTTGAGCTATGATCCCGCACTCGAGTACTCTTGAGCTATCAACACCTTCCTTTATAGGAAGAACCTGTTAGATCTTTTTTTTGAACCCAGAAATACACTCTTAAACTTGATTATATCAAATAGCTTCATATGCTTTTTTATTATCAAAACACAAAACCGGGATTGTAACCTTTGTGCCAGCAATCTCCTCTTTTTGATGATGACAAAACATATGAGTTATTTAAAAGATAACCTAAGAAAGAGCTTTGTAAAAGCTCCCCCTCAAGTTATGCTTACTATCAAGTACAAGATATATGATAAAGGCATTGTATAAGAGCATGATCAAATAAATACTAATAAAAACAAATATTAATAAATACTCATAAATACTTAAACTTAAATGCTCATAAATACTTCTCCCCCTTTTTGTCATGCATCAAAAAGGGTAAGTAAGATCAACCAAAAATTAATAGATATGTAGATTATATCAAAAAAAAACTCATGAATCAACAATACAAACATTTAGTTCTCCATAAATGAAAGAAAATCTGTTAAAATCAAGTGGCTTAGTAAAAATATCTGCTAGTTGAAAATCAGTTGAAATACAATTAATTTCAATATCATCTTTCTCATAATGATCTCTAAGAAAGTGATATTGAATTTCTATGTGCTGTCTTACTATATTTATTTACATTTTTAGTCATATAAATAGTACTAATATTATCACAAAATATCTTAATATGATCATAATGCAAATCATAGTTAATGAGAGTATGTTTCATCCAAAAGACTTGTGCACAATAATCCCCGGCCGCAACATATTCCGCCTCGACGGTTGAGAGGGCTACAGAATTTTATTTCTTGGAAGACCATGAAATAAGATAATTTTTTAGAAACTGACAGGTTCCACTAGTACTCTTCCTATCCACTCTACAACCGGCATAGTCAGCATCCGAAAAACTCATCATTGAAAAATTGTCTTGTGTTCGGATATCACAATCTCATTTCAATAGTGCCCTTAAAATATTTAATAATGCGTTTAACCGCAATTAAGTGGGACTCTTTAGGACATGATTGGAATCTAGCACATAGACATACACTAAACATAATGTCCGGCCTACTAGCCGTTAAATATAGTAAACTACCACATTCTTCTATAAAGTTTAATGTCTACATTTATATCTTGTTCATCCTTGTCAAGTTTTGTTATGGTAGCCATGAGAGTTTTGCTCGTCTTTTCCCCTTCAAGTCCAAATTTCTTGATGAGTTCTCTTGTGTACTTGGCTTGATTTATAAAAATCTCATCACACATTTGTTTGAGTTGGAGTCCAAGGAAGTAGTTTAGCTTGCCCATAATAGACATCTCAAACTCATTCTTCATGCATGATTCAAAATCTGTGCAAAGCTTTCATTAGTAGATTCAAATATAATATCATCAACTTAAATTTGAACAATAAAATATCACTATTTATATGTTTTGTAAACAGAGTAGTATTTATTTTATCTTTTATAAAACTATTTGAAATAAGAAATGTTGAAAGTCTTTCATACCAAGCTCTAGGAGCTTGTTTTAAATCATATAAAGTTTTGTCTAATTTGAAAACAGAATTTGGATGTGTAGGATCAACAAACCCGGGGTGTTGTTCAACATACACTTCCTCTTCAATAAAATCATTTAAAAATGCGCTTTTGATATCCATTTGAAAAAGTTTGAAATCTTTATAAGAGGCAAAAGCAAGTGTAATCTGTATGGCTTCAAGCCGTGTTACGGGTGCAAAAGTTTTCTCAAAATTTATATATTCGATTTGGGTGTAACCTTGAGCATCTAACCTAGCTTTATTCCTATCAACATTACCCAACTCATCCAACTTGTTTTAAAAATTCATTTAGTACCAATTATTGGTCTATCATGAGGTCTAGGGACAAGATGTCAAACTTAGTTGCGCTCAAATTGATTGAGCTCTTCTTGTATGACAAATAACCAATATGAGTTGCTCTCGGGTTCGAGGATATTCTTTGGTTCAATATGAGAAATAAAAGCAACATGGTCACAAAAATCATGGAGTTTGGAGCGAGTAGTTACTCCCTTTGATACATCACCTATGATTAGTTCCTTAGGATGACTTGTAGTGAATCTCCAATCTTTTGAAAGTGGTAGTGTTGGTGTCACTTCAACCTCTTGAACTTCACCTTATTCATCAAACTTTGGCTTATCTTCTAGGATAGGTGAGTCCTTCAAGGTTACTTTTTCCATGCTTCACCTAGAGAATCAATCTCTACAACATTCTTAATAAAAGTATTAGATTCTTCAAACTTAACATGCATAGATTCTTCAATTGTCAAAGTGGATTTATTGAAGATTCTATAAGCCTTATTAGTGTTAGAATAACCAACAAAAATAGTTTCAAAAACTTTAGCATCAAATTTATCTAAACTATCTTTGGTGTATAAAACAAAATATTTGCATCCAAAAACTCGAAAGGAAGAAATATTAGGCTTTCTCATATAGTAAATTTTAAAAGAAGTTTTACAAAAATAAATTTTATTTGATATATAACATGAGGTGTTTACGGCCTCGCCCATAAATATTGAGGGAGTCCATATTCACTCATCATTATCCTAACCATTTCTTAAAGAGTACGATTCTTTCTTTCAACGACTCCATTTTATTGTGGAGTTCTAGGACAAGACAATTTATGCCTAATTTCATTTTCTTCACAATAAGTGTTAAAAGAATGGTTCATGAATTCACCACCTCAATCACTTCTTATGCATAAAATCGAAAAACCTTTTTCTTTTTCAAACCTTTTTCGAAAAACATTAAAATATAAAAAAGCTTGATCTTTATATTCCAAAAAGAAAACCTATGTAAAACGAGAAAAATCGTCAACAAAAACAAAAATAAAACAGTTTCCATTTAAACTCTTAGTTTTAGTCGGACCAAACAAATTCATGTGGATTAACTCTAATGGTCTAGATGTCATGATATTCTTGATTGGTTTGAAAGAGGTCTTGGTTTGTTTCCCAAATTGGCACGCATCACAAATGCGGTCCTTTTCAAACTTCAAGTAAGAAATATCATTCATCGATTCCTTAGAATTAATTCTAAATAAATGGTCAAAAGATACATAGCCTAATCTTCCATGCTATAACCAAGAATCCTTATTGAAAGCATTTAAACATTTAGCATTACAATCTAGATTTAATATATCAATAATATATACATTATTTTCACGAAATCTGAAAAGAATGCAAGAATTGGTTCTACAATTTAACATTGCAAGAAGAATCATCAAAAATAACTTTGAAACCTCGATCACATAGTTGACTAATACTCAATAGGTTATGTTTGAGTCCATCAACTAAAACAATATTTTCAATCAATAGAGATGAACCAATTTTAATGTTACTTATACTGATAATGTTATCCTTTGAGTCATCTCCGAAGGTAGCGGTGCCACCTTCTTGATACCTTGATAGGGTTGTAAAATTATTAATGTCCCACGTCATGTGTCTTGAGCAACCACCATCAAGAAACCGCCGCTCCCTACGTCTTGGGGCCTTGGTGTGTGTACCTACATCAAATAATGAAATTATTGATTTTGATACCATATTTTCTTAGGTCTTATAACGTTAGTACTTCAAACCCAAATATGATTTTTAGAAGCATTTATACGATCAAAATAAATTTTAGCTAAGTGAACCTTTCGGCCACAATAAGTAATGTATACATTCTACCATACATTCCATATCAAGAGCTAGAGACAAGTGATGGCTTTCCCTGTACAATAGACCCAGTAGATCCAGTTGTGAATACATGATGTGTATGATGAGCATGTGGTACATGAGCATGCTTAGTGTGTGATTTAGAAGTGTGAGCATGTGTAGTATGAATATGTCTCTTTGAAAAAATTTCTTGAAAAATATGTCCTCTAATTTAGCTTTATCAAACTCTCATTTCTTTAAAACATTTTCAAAGTGTTGATTTTAGTTTTTAAAGTAGAAATTTCATTTTCATCAATCATGAAAAACTTTGCTTTGCATGAAATCTTGTATGCATCAAATTTTTTGTATGGATTAAAGAGTAGAAGATAAATCATCCTTTTCTTTAGAAAGAGTAATAATTTTATTTTAAAGAACTTCATTTTTCTTTTTTGTTTTTAGATATTTTTTCTTTAAAAATTCATAATTATTTGAAAGTTCTACAAATGCATCTCCGATCCATAGTTAAATCAAAATCATCAAGGGATGGTTCAGAAATTACCTTAGGTGTGTTATTAGCCATGAAATACATGTTTGTTGTGTCCACCTCCTCTTCGGATTCACTTTAATCCCATGTAGCTTTGAGAGCTTTCTTCATAAATGGCTTCTTTGGCTTGTTTGAGGAGGATGGCTTGTTTTTGATATCCGGACATTTAGCAATAATATGTTCGGGTTTCCGACAGTTGAAACAGATGATTTTCTTTTCCTCCATTCCTTGTCATCGTCTCCTATTGTTGATCTTTGCCTTGTTGTACATCCTCCTTATATTTTTTACAAGGAGTGAAAGATCTTCATCATCTTCTTCTTCTTCTTCATCGTCGGAGATGGTGGGAGTAGACTTGAAGGCAATTGTCTTCTTCTTTTGTGGTGTTGTTTCTTCTCTAGCCTTCCTCTTCATCTCATGGGTCTTAAGTTTGTCGATAAGGCCGATGAGCTCCATCTCTTCTTTGTCGTTTAACTCCTTCAATGTAGTGGCTTGACTTCCCATGAGGGTGAAAGTGCACAAATGACCTTCCGGACTTTTTGATCATTGTCAATTGCATCACCTAAAGAAGAAAGACCATTAGTTATTTTAGTAAATTTTGTAATCATATCATCAATGGACTCATTTTCATGCATAGTGAAGTTTGCATATTGAGAACGCAAAAGATCAACTTTAACCCTCTTAACTTGTGATGTTCCCTCATAAGTGACCACTAGGTGTGACCAAATCTCGTAAGCGGATTTGCAATGAATGACCTTAGCTATGTCCTCATCATTCAAGGCTTGAAGCAATGCATAGTGTAGCTTTGCATTGGCCTCAAACTCCTTGGTGGCTATATCGGACCAAGTGTCCTCATCACCAGTGGGTACACTAAAGGGTTTAGTCACCACCTTTACAATCCGACTTCTTAGGGATTGCAAAAATACGGTCATCTTAATCTTTCATATAGGAAAGTTAAGGCCATCAAACTTGGGAGGGGTCTCAATACCTTCGGTCATATATACTATAGTGGATGAGAATGAAGATATCAATAAAATGATTAGTGATTGAGATTTACCTGCACAAAAATACAGAATTTCAGAACTTTTAAAACAGTAGTGTAAGGTGCTCAATTCTACCATAATAGTAAGTGGCTATGCGGGTCGTGATCCACAAGGAGGGACTAGCGATAGAAGCATTTTAGTAAGTTCTCTTTTAGGCTACAAAGTGTGGTTAAAGTTCTTCTTTAGTTCTTTAACAGAAAAAGAAAAAATTGAGTTAAAGTTGAGTTAGAAAGAAAGTGATAGAATGAGAATGTGGAGAAAAACAGAAAATAGACATATACAAAGAAATCAAAATGAGTGATGAAAAAGTTGGGTGTTGTTGGTGTTGGTGATCTAAACTAAGGAAATAAAAGAAAAGAAAGAAAAGATTAAAGAAATACTTACCTCCTTTGATTGATGACTTACCTGAAACCCTTGCATGTTCTACCTTGCTTCAGAGGCGTTCAATGCATAAAACATAAGATCGAGTTCAGTCCCCATTCGCATTACATCATCAAGACGAACAAGAATGAAATGATACGGAATCTTGAGGAGGAGAACATCATCATGTAATATCGTTGGCACTCACACAAACATGGCTATACTGATTCACTTGAATGCTCATCATAACCAAAAGAGGAAAAGTAGAAAGAAGAAGAAGAAAATAAAAGTAAAGACAAACATAAAAAATTACCTTTTATTGCTTGCAGAAACAATGGAAGAAAGGAAGAAGTACATCGATGTCACTCTCAACATAAGCCTCTCTCTCTTACTTACATGAATCTCAGTCTAAACTATACTTACAAAGAAATAAAAATTACATGAAAAGAAAATAAAAACCTACACTAAAAAGAATGAAAATGTGAACTAAATTCTATCTCTGCATGGTCCTTCTCCTCCTTACCTTTGAGATTGCAGGTATTTATAGAAGAAATATAGAGGTTAGAGGAGTATGAAGATAAGGAAAGCTGACCATTTCTGAATTTAAATCCTCAACTTATCTCCAAACTTGATTTGATGTGGATATTCAGTTCTGATCTGCAGTTTGTTGGCGTGTTGATTGCTGAATATCACTTATCAAATGACAGAATTAGAAATAGTGATCAACATAAGAGTTGTATCCCTATAAGTCTTCTTTCTGGATCATCTTGAATTATCAGATTTGATATTCGGTAGCGAAAGTTATGATTCAAATACTAAAATGTATTCAGTCAGAATCTGAGTCAAACTTGCTTCATCTCATCCGTTGATCTTCTCTCTATCCATTTATCTCTTTGTATCTGATATTATCCTCGATTGATTTTTAGCTAACCAAAATGGATTTATAGAAATCTGAATTTTACTGATTTCCATTTGGTGTTATCTTTCTGATTTGCTCTGATCTTCAGCTGAACATTTGCCCCAATCCTTGATTTATTCTAACTAGATCTGGGATCATCCTCAGCTAACCAAATAGATCCAGTTAAATCTGATTTTAACTGGTATTTATTTGGTTTAATCCTCTTTCTCTTCATTATTATCTTCTACAAAATAAAAACTTAAGACAAAGAAATTAGCAGAGTTATTACACGATAAATGTAGGAGTGTAATGAAAAGAATGCAAAATATGTGTACGATCATACCCCACAGCTATCTTTTGCTCGTCCTCGAGCAAAATAACAAAACTAAACTAAAGATTATTAGACCACTTTCGTAGGTCAGGCGATTGCACTGAGCTTATGCAACAAGCCGTTAAACCTCTAGGTTACCCCTAGAGGACGAGTTTTGTTTCGTGAGGGTTTTCAGTGGATTGCACCCACAAAATCCATAAAGAAAGAGAAAAATGTTAGTATTTTGAAAACTCATTTTGAAAGAGAAAAATATTTGAAATATTATTGTAAGATTTAAGTAATCTATAAGTTATAAGAAAATCGAATTTTTCATTCCTAAACTTAGTCTCTATTTAAAAATTTGTTATCAATCGAAGTAAGGAGTCAAATTTTACTTCTCATGTAGTCTATTACTTTACCCTAAGTCATATGCACCTTGTGACCATGAAAATTTGACTAAGGGTTCATTAACTCTTACTCTTATGCCTTATTATATATATATATATATATATATATATATATATATATATATATATATATATATATATATATATATATATATATATATATATATATATATATATATATATATATATATATATATATATATATATATTTTGTGGTATAATTCCTTAGTTCTATTAGGCTTTCTAATCTGCCCATGTAACGAGCCTTTAATCGATGACTCCCAAACCAAATGGTCTTAGGGCGCCGGGTGAGAAAATACCCTAAGACTTAAGGACTCGAGCAAACAAGGCTACAAAACTAAGGATTTTATTATACGAACTCCTTTTAAGCGTGAATACTTATGCTTTATTAGGCACAAATACCCAGCTTAATCAGAGAATTTTTTTATACATATATTTTTTTTCTCAAACTTATCTAATCATCTTTCGCATAAATACCAAGGCTTACTTAGGCCAAAGCACCTAACTAATCAATAATTAGATTTGTTCATCTTTCATAGATATATTTTTTTTTCTTTTTCTTTTTTATAAGGCATAAGAATCTTCATTTTTTGAACCCTAAGTGTGTAAGTGTATGAAGTGTGCATATTCATTAAGGTAAAGATCAAGACTAAATTACTTTGACAAATTATCTTCCTAACTCTAAAAATCAAACAAATAATCTTATTTTGACCAAGTTTAAGAAATACTAATTTTGATTTTCCTATTCCTTAAAATTGACTTAATTTCTTACAAAAAAATATGTCAAAATATTGTTTCTATTTTCAAAAAGTTTTAAAAGTAAAGAAATGTTAATTTTTTTTAATAAAAAGAAAAACCTAAGTTATGTTAGAACCCTCCCCCAAACCTATCTCATGCATTGTCCTCAATGTATGAATTAATGCATAGATGCATGAAAAAGAAGAAAGGGAAGGAAATATTACCTTAAGGTGGTGGTTCCGGTGGTGGTCTGATTGGTTCACGAAATGCGGCTCAATCGACTTTTCGTGGAGTTCGGAGGAACCCACCAAAAATTTCTCTAATATAACCCACTAAAATGATATATACATGAATGATTTTTATTAAATGTTTGACCCCATCTAATTTTCAAATTCCATACTCAACTTCGGAGTCAATTTTGTCAACCACCTTGTCCCCAAACGGAGTGTGAAAAGATAGAATGATTAACTTGGACGTAGGAAGTACGGGAACTAATACCGACTCAGGAAAGTGACTTAAGTCAAGTAAAGGTTCAGGAGTCGAGATTGGTTCAGAAAGTGGGTCCAAATCAAGAAGTTGAAACTCAAGTCCACATTCATTTTCTCACAATGGAATGTGACTTAATATTGGTGATTCAAGTTCAAGAATGATAGATGTGGGAATCAAAACCGACTCTAAAAGATTACTCAAATCGGGTAACAAAACAGGAGTCAATATTGATTCGGGAATTTAAACTGGATCACAAATTTGAGAATCTAGATCACATTTCTCATTGAGTTCAATTTCATAAAAATGAGAACTTGCCAATTTGTCAATGGGACTTTCAAAAGTATGAAATTGGTCAAGTTCAATAAAATGATTATCAAAGATGGGCGATTCAATTTCAGTATGAATTGGCACAGGATCCAATGTTGACTCGGGAAAAAGATTGAAATCAGGTGAAGACACCGGAGTCATAATTGAATCAGGAAGTAGAATTGAATCACTAAGTTGAGGTTCATGATCATATTCATTCTCAAGTTCTATTTCAGGAAAGGAATAACTTGCCAAACTGTCAATATCATTTTTAAAATTTAGAGTTTGGGCAAGTTCAAATGATTGTGCTGAAATGGAACCTTGTTTTCCAAAACAACATGACTCTTCAGTTCTAACAGAATGGTTAACGACATCAGAACTGGCCAAACGGTGAGAACGTAGAGTTTGGACCATCATATCTATGTCATGATTACGAGCGTTTTGAGCCTAAGTCAAGGCTTCAAACATCTTTTCATAATTGATAGGTTCATCATTTTGTTGCGATTGGTCTTGAAAAGATGAAGTGTTATTTGGAATTTATGGTGAAATTGTGAGTCCATCAGATTTTGTGATTGTTGTTTGGACTCACACATACTCATTTTCAAAATTGATGATTTTCTATTTTGGACTGGTGGAATTGAGTATGAATCTTGAAAATATTGTGGACAAGGTGGATAAGGAGGACAAGTTGGTTTAAAATTAGACTCGGGGGAGGTGAATCCCCATTGACTCTGTGAAGAGTTGAAATTATTCTGAAAATTGTAGTCATAAGATTGGGGGCATGGGTTATATTGATTCAGATAAGACCAATCCGGCACTCTAGGTTGGTTAAAGTTATGATATGCCGGGTTGGTAATATCCGAAAAAGAGGTTTGGGTGTAATATGGATTACCATTAAAATTGAAAAAATTATTGTTATAAGCCATATCACACAATAAATGTTAAACACAAACAAAGAAAAACAAACAAATAAGAAAACAAATAAAAAGAAAAAAATTTAACCTAAGTTAGGGTAGACCTTTGACCTAGAAGACGCCTAACTGGTTAGACTGTCCATAGGAGGTATAATGCAGACTTTGACCACAAGCTAATCAGCCAGGTCAGGGCAAGATTGGTGGGACGTATCCGCACAAAAGCGACGGGCCTAATTAAGCCAAACCACCAGCCTTCGGGGTTTCGCCCCTCAATCCCTTTCCTTAGCGCTGATTTGGCAGAAGTCAAATTCTAACACATTCTCCCTTAGGATAATCTCCTAATTGAGTCCGAGATGTCCCTAGGGCCAACGTCTACTCATTTTTAGTTAGGCTTGGATTAGTGAGTGAGGAGATTGTTTGTGGGCTAAGGGAGGGTAATGACTTCCCCACCTTATCTTGTTTATAGGACAAGCCCTTAAGATTGATTGTGCAAAGTGTGCAGGATAAAGAAAAGTAACATTCAACAAGCAAATAATCACTCAAGAATGTTTCCTAAACTATATGCCATGCAAACGTACCTTTTGCACCAGCACTCTTCAACAGTAATGTAAAATGTAAACGAATTAGACACGTGCCTAAATGCAAAGTCTAAACCATTTTTACATTTAACAAACATCACTTTACTGTTGAGGTTAGAAAGTAAATACAGTGAGACAAACAAGGAAATAGATAGTTACAGATATTAAACTTTGCACTACAGCCAACCTGCAAAAAAAATACAGGTTAGTAGTTCACTCAGATTGCCACAAGAATGTAGCAAATCTGAGGGCTTCTTGGCTTTGCTTTCTTGAGCAGAGTCTAAGGCCACTTATATGTCCACTGCAGCAAAAATTTCTTATTGTCAAACCTGTACACCAAGAACAAAAAAGAAAGTTAACCAAAAATGTAAATCTAAAAAGAGAATAACTTACCGTCCCTCCCCAGCAACGGCGCCAAAATTTTGATTGAGATTTTACCTGCACAAAAATACAGAATTTCAGAACTTTTAAAACAGTAGTGTAAGGTGCTCAATTCTACCGTAATAGCAAGTGGCTATGCGGGTCGTGATCCACAAGGAGGGACTAGCGATAGAAGTTTTGTAGAAAGTTCTTTTTTAGGCTACAAAGTGTGGTTAAAGTTCTTCTTTAGTTCTTTAAAAGAAAAAGAAAAAATTGAGTTAAAGTTGAGTTAGAAAGAATGTGGTAGAATGAGAATGTGGAGAAAAACAGAAAATAGACATATACAAAGAAATCGAAATGAGTGATGAAAAAGTTGGGTGTTGTTGGTGTTGGTAATCTAAACTAAATAAATAAAAGAAAAGAAAGAAAAGATTAAAGAAATACTTACCTCCTCTGGTTGATGACTTACCTGGAACCCTTGCATGTTCTACCTTGCTTCAGAGGCGTTCAACACATAAAACATAAGATCGAGTTCAGTCCCCATTCGCATTACATCATCAAGACGAACAAGAATGAAATGATACAGAATCTTGAGGAGGAGAACATCATCATGTAATATCGTTGGCACTCACACAAACATGACTATACTGATTCACTTGAATGCTCATCATAACCAAAAGAGGAAAAGTAAAAAGAAGAAGAAGAAAACAAAAGTAAAGACAAACATAAAAAAAATACCTTTTATTGCTTGCAGAAACGATGGAAGAAAGGAGGAGGTACATCGGTGTCACTCTCAACATAAGCCTCTCTCTCTTACTTACATAAATCTCAGTCTAAACTATACTTACAAAGAAATAAAAATTACATGAAAAGAAAATAAAAACCTACACTAAAAAGAATGAAAATGTGGACTAAATTCTATCTCTGCATGGTCCTTCTCCTCCTTACCTTTGAGATTGCAGGTATTTATAGAAGAAATACAAAGGTTAGAGGAGTATGAAGATAGGGAAAGCTGACCATTTCTGAATTTGAATCTTCCCCTTATCTCTAAACTTGATTTGATGTGGATATTCAGTTCTGATCTACAGTTTATTGGCGTGTTGATTGTTGAATATTACTTATCAAATGACAGAATTAGAAATAGTGATCAACATAAGAATTGTATCCCTGTAAGTCTTCTTTCTGGATCATCTTGAATCATCAGATTTGATATTCGGTAGCGAAAGTTATGATTCAAATACTAAAATGTATCCAGTCAGAATCTGAGTCAAACTTACTTCATCTCATCCGTTGATCTTCTCTATCCATTTATCTCTCTGTATTTGATATTATCCTCGGTTGATCTTTAGCTAACCAAAATGGATTTATAGAAATCTAAATTTTACTAGTTTTCATTTGGTGTTATCTTTCTGATTTGCTCTGATCTTCAGCTGAACATTTGCCCCAATCCTTGATTTATTCTAACTAGATCTGGGATCATCCTCAGCTAACCAAATAGATCCAGTTAAATCTGATTTTAACTGGTATTTATTTGGTTTAATTCTCTTTCTCTTTATTATTATCTTCTACAAAATAAAAATTCAAGACAAAGAAATTAGCAGAGTTATTACACGATAAATGTAGGAGTGTAATGAAAAGAATGCAAAATATGTGTACGATCACATAGCAACTAGGATCTTCCTAAGGTTGTTAAGCCAAAAACTAGAGACCAAAGCTCTGGTACCAATTGAAATTACACTTAGAGGGGGGTGAATAGATGTATAGATAATCAAATTACAATTCAATACAATATAAAATGAAATGATGCAACCGATCACTTAAAACAAGATTTGAAGCCGAATTTCCCGTGAAGAGCTCTGAACTTCTCCTTGTGATTCCTCTAGATAATGAGTTCAGGTGCTTAATTGCTATCTTGTTTGATCGATAAGAATGAATGAATGAAAAATAAATAAATAGAGACAATAAAGTAATTGCAAATAGAGAGATTTGTTTCAAGGTTCGAGCCACCACTCTACGTCCCCGCCCTCACCACCGTGAAGGATTTCTCAATCCACAATTGGATCCTCCACAAAGGGACCTTACAATAAGAAATTATAACCACTCAGAGTACACAACTCTCCAACTCGATCCTCTACACTAGAGGCAGCACAAAGCAAATTGAGATAGCAAGATCTGAGTGAACAAAGGACCACAAACTCTTTCTTTGCAACTCTCTTACAAAATCTTATAGAGTAAAATATAAACTTAAAGCTCAAGGGATGTAAGTGAGAGTGAAAAACAGAAAGAGAGATTTAAAACCAGAAAAACTCAATTAAAAAGCTTTGAAAATAAGAGCACAAATAAAAATTAAACTTTTTCTCTTTGAAAGCAAAACTTGATTTTCAATGGAATTTATTGTTGTGATTTATTCAATCCTAATGACCCTTTATATAGGTTTTAGAAAAACAAATTTAGAATAATTTTACCAGGTTTAAAAGAAATAAATTCTTAAAATTCAACTAAACATGTTTTAAAAACTGAAAAACACCTAGAGGGGGGAGTGAATAGGTATTAATGCTAATCTAATGATCTTTTAAAACAAGTATGAAAGTATGATGCAATCGGTCACTCAAAACAAGAAATTGAGGCCGAATTTTCCGTGAAGGGCTCTAGAACTTCTCCTCTTTGATTCATCTAGATTATGAGTTGAGGCGCGTAATTGCTTTTTTGTTGAGATGAGTAAAGACCGAAAAATGTAAGTAATGAAATGTATGCAATAATGAAGTGCAAGCAAGAGGTATCACAAGATGTAAATGTAAAGTAATGAAAAACAATAAGGAAACCAATCGCAAACACAAGGAATTTGTTTCAAGGTTCGAGCCACCGCTCTACGTCCCCGCCTTCACCACCGTGAAGGATTTTCACTATATCCACCGAGGAAATTACAAGAGGTCTACACAAGACCGGAGTACCGAACTCCCACCAATCCAACCTCTACACAAGAGGGATCTCAACACAAGGAACTACAAGTAACAAAGTCATCAACAAGGACCACACACTTCTCTCTTACAACTCCTTATAGAATGGGAATGATTTTTGGCTCAAGAAGTGTAGTGAGAAAAATTGAGTTGAAAAGAGTAAGAAAAATCTTTAAAACAACTGAAAAACTTTGACCAAGAATGTACTTTAGAATTGAGAGCTATGAAAAACTTTTCTTCTCTTTTTGAAACACAAAACAATGGGTATTTTTCTTGATTTTCAAAAGTGACCAATACCATCTATTTATAGGGATTAGAGGAGATCTAATCATCATAATAACTAGTTTAATAGGTCAGAAAATAGCCCCCAAAGTTTCAAAGATAGCTGATTAAAACGTCACAATCAAATCCAATGATCAAAACTTAGAAAACTAGCCGTTGGGGCTGCTGGCAGCTGTCGGTCGACCAGCAGTCCATTGGCAAACTAGCCGTTGGACTCGGTCGACCGGTCGGTCGACCGGAGACAAAACAAAAATGATCTCTTTGTTCTGTCGGTCGATGGCCCGGTCGACCGACAAAACCCGAGAGCAAGGGTCTTTCAATCGGTCGACCGGTCCGGTCGACCGGCAGACGTACACAAACGTGCACGCCAAGACCACAAGGCCCGGTCGACCGGTACGGTCGACCGATCAGGCCTGAACTAGAGCCGGTCGACCGCCCGGTCGACCGTTGGGCCTAAAACAGGATTTTTATAGGAAAAATTTTGAACTTTGAAAAAATTTCAAAATAATTTTGTAAGGCTATATGATACGTAGCATGCTATAAGGGTTGTTATACATGATATAAACAAGATGTAAAAATATAAAATAATTTGAGTCATGTATAACCATCAAGACATGTACCTAAATCAATTAACCAAAACAAAAACCGTATTTTGAAAAATGAAAGTGTGTGTTTGTTTTCTTGAGCCAACTTATCATAACCACATTCTTTAACAAACTAATTCTTACAAGGGTTCTAGGTGACTACAAGGTCTTCAAATGGGCTTCTTCATATGCGATGTTGAAATAGCTTGAATCCTTGAACCCGAAATGAATTAATCTTGAGTCAAAAATACCTTCCTTTAGGGAAGAAGAAATCTTGAATCCTTAGAACCCTGAAACATACTTAAATACAAAAAAAATGATTAGTGCAAATAACTATATATGTTTTGTAATCATCAAAACTCAACAACCGGGTGATTGTAACCTTGGGCCAACAATCTCCCCCTTTTTGATGATGACAAAACATATGAGTTATTTAACAAAAATATGGGAAAAGAGCTTGGAAGCTCCCCCTCAAATCATGCTATATATGTGAATGGCTATATACATGGAAAGTAGAAACTAAGAACTTTGGCATAGAAATTCAAAACATATTGTTCAAGACTCATAACTCAAAAACTAACCTTTTATAACTCAAAATCCAAAACTCAAAAATTCAAAACTCTAAACTAACTTTTTATTAACTTAAAACTCAAAACTCAAAACTAATTTTTTATAACTTAAAACTCAAAACTCAAAACTAACTTTTTATAACTCAAAACTCAAAACTAATTTTTTCTCCCCCTTTTTGTCATACATCAAAAAGGGTAAACATTGTTAAAAAAAAATTTCATGATTCCATAACACAAACATTCAATTCACCACAAATAAAGGAAAATCTAGCATAGTCTAGTGGTTTTGTAAAAATATCGGCAAGTTGAAAATCGGTAGAAACATAATCAATGTCAATATCACCTTTCTCATAATGATCTCTAAGAAAGTGATACCGAATGTCAATGTGCTTAGTCTTACTATGTTGTTTGCATTTTTAGTCATATGAATAGTACTAGTATTATCACAAAATATTTTAATATGGTCAAAATGCAAATCATAGTCAAGGAGAGTATGTTTCATCCAAAGAACTTGTACACAACAAGCTCCGGCCGTAACATACTCCGCCTCGGCGGTTGAGAGGGCTACCGAATTTTGCTTCTTGGAAGACCATGAAACAAGATAAATACCAAGAAATTGACATATTCCACTTGTACTCTTCCTATCCACTCTACAACCCGCATAGTCGGCATCCGAAAAACTCGTCATGAAAAATTATCCGGTCTTCGGATACCACAAACCCATTTCAATTGTGCCCTTAAGGTATCTAATAATACGTTTTACCGCAATCAAATGGGACTCTTTAGGACACGATTGAAATCGAGCACAAAGACATACACAAAACATAATGTCCGGCCTAATAGCCGTTAAATACAACATGCTACCAATCATGCTACGATAAAGCTTAATGTCTAGACTTGTACCTTGTTCATCCTTGTCAAGCTTTGTGGTTGTAGCCATGGGAGTTTTGCTTGTCTTAGCCCCTTCAAGCCCAAATCTCTTGATAAGTTCCTTCGTATACTTGGCTTGATTGATGAAGATCCCATCCTTCCTTCGCTTGATTTGGAGATCAAGAAAATAGTTAAGCTCGCCCATCATAGACATCTCAAATTCCTCCTTCATGCATGATTCAAAAACTTTGCAAAGATTGTCATTAGTAGAACCAAATATGATATCATCAACATATATTTGAACTATAAGTATATCATTTTCAACATGTTTTGTAAACAAAGTAGTATCTATTTTTCCTTTATTAAAACCATTAGAAATTAGAAATAAGGAAAGTCTCTCATACCAAGCCTTAGGGGCTTGTTTTAAACCATAAAGAGTTTTGTCAAGTTTGAAAACAAAATCCGGATGTGTAGGATCAACAAACCCGGGGGTTGTTCAACATACACCTCCTCTTTAATAAATCCATTTAAGAAGGCACTTTTTACATCCATTTGAAAAAGTTTAAAATCTTTATAAGAAGCAAATGCAAGTGTCATCCGTATGGATTCAAGCCGTGCTACGGGTGTAAAAGTTTCCTCAAAATCGATACGTTCGACTTGAGTGTAACCTTGGGCCACTAACCTAGCTTTATTCCTAACAACATTTCCCGACTCATCTAACTTTTTCTTAAAGATCCACTTAGTACCAATTGTTGGTCTATCATGGGGCCTAGAAACAAGATGCCAAACTTGGTTGCGCTCGAATTGATTGAGCTCCTCTTGCATGGCTAGCAACCAATATGAGTCGCCCTCGGCTTCGAGGATGCTCTTTGGTTCAAGGTGAGAAATAAATGCATAGTGCCCACAAAGATCATGAAGTTTAGAATGAGTAGTTACCCATTTTGATACTTCATCTATAATAAGATCCTTGGGATGATGTGAATTGTATCTCCAATCTTTTGGAAGTGGTTGAGTAGTCTCCACTTCAACTTCTTGAATTTCATTTCCTTGAACCTCATTTTCTTGAACTTTATTTCCTTCATCATCCTTTGGCATGTCTTCAAGAGTAGGTGAGTCCTTCAAAGTAGTTCTCTCCATGTCTTCATTTAGAGAATCTATTTCTACAACATTCTTAACAAACACATTAGATTTCTCAAACTTTACATGTATAGATTCTTCAATAGTCAAGGATGACTTATTGAAAACTCTATAAGCTTTACTAGTATTAGAGTAACCAACAAAAATTACTTCATAAGACTTTGCATCAAATTTACCTAAATTATCTTTAGTATTCAAAACAAAACATTTACAACCAAAAACTTTAAAGTATGAAACATTTGGCTTTCTAGAAAAATAGATCTCAAAAGATGTTTTTGAAGTGTTTTTGCATAAGAAAACTCTATTTGATATGTAACAAGATGTGTTAACGGCCTCGGCCCATAGATAATGGGGGAGACCATATTCATTTATCATTGTCGTAGCCATCTCTTGTAATGTACGATTTTTCCTCCCAACGACTCCATTTTGTTGTGGAGTTCTAGGACAAGATAGTTCATGCTTAATTCCATATTCTTCACAAAAAGTGGTAAAGGATTGGCTATTGAATTCACCACCTGTAACATCCCGAAATTTTTATTATTTATTTATTTTCCTAAAGAATATTTAATTCTTAGCCATGAGTTAATGTTGGATATTTGGGACTGATAACTATAAGGTTTGGCGTACGCTAATCATGATTTACTATGGCAATGCAAATTTTAATTCGTATGTCTGTATAATTATTTATTTATATTTTTTTGATGGTTTAGTGAGAAATTTGTGTTAATAAATTATCACAAGTATGTGTGATGTAAATATATCAATGTTTTATGTAAAGAATAACCATGTATATGCAAGATGTCATATATTTTAATACTTGAAAATAATTATACATGGTATATACTACCCCCACCAACCATACCCCATTATTTAATTGAAATACTTGGTATTTAGAAATTTTTATTTAAAAAGGGTAGGTGTGCATGGAGAGGTGAGTTGTAGGGTTAGGATTAATTGATCTTGGATTTTTGCCAAGTGGCATCATAGGGGAAATATTGACTTATTAATAATGGGATTAGTGGGGGTCTTTTTGTAAAAGATACATCTCTACGTTGAGATCTGAGAGGAAATTTCTTTCTTCTTTGTAAACAGAATTCTCCCCTCACCTGAACCCTAAAATCCTTTCTCTCTCTCTCTCAAATCTCTCTCTCTCTCTTCACCCCCCAGCCGAAGCCAGGGGAGGGCGGCAGCAGCCGCGCGCCACCAGCACGCAGCCGCGCGCTGGTGCCGCGCGCAACCGCGCGGGGGCGGCGCGCAACCGCGCGCCGGCGGCGGCTCAGGCCGCAGGTCGGCCTGATTCAGGGGGGATCCCTTGTTGGCTGGAGAAGAGAGGTAATTTTAGTTTTGGGGTGGTTTAATTTCAGTTTTGGGGTGATTTTTGAAGGTGAAATTAAAGCCCTAAATTCTGATTTTAGCTCCTAAAACCCCCAAATTTTCAGAGGCAAAGATTTGATAAAGGTAAACTTATACTCCACTAATCCTTCTCATGCTATAATTTATATTCATGACTAAGAGTGGCCTTTGATCTTTGCTAGGGTTTGAGTAGAAGGATTGAACAACGAGTACAAGTGGGAATCCGTCTACCAAGTGAGTAGATTTTCATATTCATTATACTTACATGAGTTATGAAGTTAAATTAGTAGGTGGAATAATGAAATTTGGATGGAATTGGGAAAAGCATGTTAGAATAATGTAAGGTGACATATAGATTAATTTTCATGGGATGGGTGACATTGTTTGTTCTCTTTTTACTAAAGAATGGGGATATAAGAAGTATATGCTATGCCTTAGTAAATATTAGAGCTATGTAATGTACATATGTGAAGTGTATAGGTGATATTGTTTTAATAGTAAGAATTGGGATTGGGGTATTGGACTCCATGTAAGTATTAATTAGAAAAATATATTATTGTGTTAGAAAGAATGATATAGCCATGATAATCTTGTTGGCATAATTTCAAGGGTAAGAGGCTAGCAATACGTAATTATCAAATAAGTATCCCCTACAAGAACATTGTAATTCATTTGATATTCATCTAAGAGCTATATGTGTGACGTTGTTGCTACTATCAAATAGGGGGATTGGCATATCGGAGTCCGATGTGATCATTCGAAAGGAAACACGAGGCGATGCTCGGTACGAACCCCCTTGTAACGCTCAACTTGAAGGTGAGTGGGGTTTTTAAATAAATTGGACCGCGTTATACCAAATTGCAAATATGATAGTAATTGTTGATTTAGCATTAAATTGCCAAATTTCATATGCGTGCATATATTTGTTAGTTACACGAACTTGACCATGTGTGACACATCAATGACATGATTGGTGAATGGAAAAAGTATATCACAACACAATAGTCACTGTGTGTGTTACCTTGATAGTTGATGTATATGTAATGTGTATGTAATGTGTATGCATGTCGTGTTATTCTCATGTAAATGTAGGAAGGGGCCAGCGGGAGCTGGTAGGTGTGAAGACGGGGTATGATATTGTGTGTGTTAAATGTAGGAAGGGGCCAGCGGGAGCTGGTAGGTGTGAAGACGGGGTATGATATTGTGTGTGTTAAATGTAGGAAGGGGCCAGCGGGAGCTGGTAGGTGTGAAGATGGGGTATGATATTGTGTGTGTTAAACGAAGGAAGGGGCCAGTGGGAGCTGGTAGGTATGAAGACGGGGTATGAGATGGGTCGTGTGTCATGAAATAAGATATGCTTATATTTGTATCTTACAAGTGATTGAGAATAAACGGCTATACTTGATGTATACGTTTGTGTGAGTGTGTGACACTAAGAATATGTAGATGTGTTATTGTATGTGGTAGTGGAGACACCGTATACCGGTCATATGTGCATCTATCAATAATAGCTGGAAGCAAATACCCAATTAGAAAGAATGATGCATTATTACATACTTCATGTGCCACATTCATTTTATTTACATGTATCATGAATATTATACATCGTTAATGCTATGTTTCATTTTTATGAATGAAATTGACTCCACTCACTGAGCTGTCCAGCTCACCCACCCATAGCTCCATGTTTTTCAGGGCAAGCCAGGGATAAATAGCAGCTAAAGGCAAGAATAGGGTACTGAAAGGGTGCACAACATTCATTATGTGGGCCTATCAAACTTCTTTATTAATTGTAATTATGTAAAGTGGTTATATACATGTACATGGAGATGATGTATATATATATATATATATATATATGTAGATTTGTGTATGAACTCTTAATGGGTATTATCTTGCGTTGGCTTATGTTAGATGGTGATACAAGGAGATTATCCTTAAGCAGATCCTTAATTTGTTATCTTGTGTAGTATCCCTATAATAAATGCGTGAGATTTTAAGTAGGCGATGTCAAGCCGAAATTTTGATATACCACTGCATGGGATGTTGTATATACATGTTTGATTGATGAGAAATATATGGAACCATATGTGTCAATGTATCAAGTAGACCCCGTATTACAAAGAAAGTGCTGGCAAAATTTAAAGGATTTTGGAAATGGATATGGTTATCTGTGGATCAAAATAATGTTTTTGTATATGGAAATATAATGAAATCTGGGACGGTTACAGTTGGTATCAGAGCAAAGGTTTAGAAATGAGGAGTAAGGCTGAGACATAGGGCCTAAAAAGTGTAGGCATAGGAATGTGATCTAGAATTGTTATTTACACATTGGGATTGATCTATAAGACTAATATGTATGTATGTGTACATTGTTTGATTGATAGCGTGACAGTATATGAGAATTTCCAAGGGGGATAGTCGGTTCTGACGTGTATGATTGATCTCGAAATGCAGGATATTGATTATTTTCATACTTTCGAATGAGGGCATACCCGCGTGTCTTGATTCGAATGCGTTCTATTGGGGGTGCGGCCCTCAGTATGAGCTGCCAGTGATATGGGACACTGGAATATGAAAGTAATTGAAATATCAGGCAAATCAAGATAAATCGGAACAGAAGAACCTTATTAAGAATCTGGGTAATGTATATTTATGTTAGAATTGGGATTTATCATGAATTTGGGAGAATTCTTGTTATTTTAGAAAATAACGAGCATAAAGTAAAAGTGTTACATTTACTGCAATATTAAAACACTCTGTGTTATCGGTAAAAGAAGGATTGTTAACTTACCTATAATTGGTAAATTGTGGTGGGAAACTAAATCAGAAAAACAAAAAAAAAAGAGGATGATCAGTTATTAGTGTACTCATCACATCTTGAATAAGTGGATGGAAGGCATGATTTTAGCATTCTTTGATTAAATTAACTTCGTCCAGTCAATAAAGTATTAAATGATAATCATTCTAGTAAATTAAAGCCACTGAGAGTTTGAAAGTTTGTTTTGTTGACTCATGGCAGATATTTTTGTGGAGGAACTGATGCAAGTTCTAGTCTACAAATAAAGTAATTAAAATGTAAACCACTTCTCATGACTCAGGATTTAATATGGGAGTTCTTTAGAAATTTCGGTTGTTGTTAAAGCATATCCGATATAATTGTGACACAAATCAGACAGGAAAGTAGTTTGAATCCATAACACTTTAGACCAATCGAATATCTGAGTTTAAATTGGATCTGTTAATACCGACTGACTTCACCGCCGGAAAAACATTCAAAGTTACAAAGCTCTGAGGTCAAGATTGATGTTAAGAAGGAATTTGACCTTAAATAAAGTGGGAAATTATTTTAAAGGAACTATCATTGGTTATGAAGTAAAATTATTATATCAAGCATAAAGGCAAGCAGCAGCATTCGCGTGTGAAGGATTGAATCCTTGTTATAATCCATCATAGAATTTTTTTTATATTCCTTGCATAACCTGAAAGTTGAGCTGCCAAAGTTCATACAAGCAGAAGGTAAATTGAAATTCGAAAAGGATATATTCTATAATTAGAAACCTATGCAAACTTTCAGTCAAGTGTAAATTGTAAACGTTACATGGAACCGGAAGATGAATTACAAATATTTGACCCTATCTTGTTCCTATTGCTATTAGTTTCGAGGACGAAACTTTCTTAAGGAGGGTAGATTATAACATCCCAAATTTTTATTATTTATTTATTTTCCTAAAGAATATTTAATTCTTAGCCATGAGTTAATGCTGGATATTTGGGACTGATAACTATAAGGTTTGGCGTACGTTAATCATGATTTACTATGGCAATGCAAATTTTAATTCGTATGTCTATATAATTATTTATTTATTTATTTTTTTTGATGGTTTAGTGAGAAATTTGTGTTAATAAATTATCACAAGTATGTGTGATGTAAATATATCAATGTTTTATGTAAAGAATAACCATGTATATGCAAGATGTCATATATTTTAATACTTGAAAATAATTATACATGGTATATACTACCCCCACCAACCATACCCCATTATTTAATTGAAATACTTGGTATTTAGAAATTTTTATTTAAAAAGGGTAGGTGTGCATGGAGAGGTGAGTTGTAGGGTTAGGATTAATTGATCTTGGATTTTTGCCAAGTGGCATCATAGGGGAAATATTGACTTATTAATAATGGGATTAGTGGGGGTCTTTTTGTAAAAGATACATCTCTACGTTGAGATCTGAGAGGAAATTTCTTTCTTCTCTGTAAACAGAATTCTCCCCTCACCTGAACCCTAAAATCCTTTCTCTCTCTCTCTCAAATCTCTCTCTCTCTCTTCACCCCCAGCCGAAGCCAGGGGACGGCGGCAGCAGCCGCGCGCCACCAGCACGCAGCCGCGCGCTGGTGCCGCGCGCAACCGCGCGGGGGCGGCGCGCAACAGCGCGCCGGCGGCGGCTCAGGCCGCAGGTCGGCCTGATTCAGGGGGGGGTCCCTTGTTGGCTGGAGAAGAGAGGTAATTTTAGTTTTGGGGTGGTTTAATTTCAGTTTTGGGGTGATTTTTGAAGGTGAAATCAAAGCCCTAAATTCTGATTTTAGCTCCTAAAACCCCCAAATTTTCAGAGGCAAAGATTTGATAAAGGTAAACTTATACTCCACTAATCCTTCTCATGCTATAATTTATATTCATGACTAAGAGTGGCCTTTGATCTTTGCTAGGGTTTGAGTAGAAGGATTGAACAACGAGTACAAGTGGGAATCCGTCTACCAAGTGAGTAGATTTTCATATTCATTATACTTACATGAGTTATGAAGTTAAATTAGTAGGTGGAATAATGAAATTTGGATGGAATTGGGAAAAGCATGTTAGAATAATGTAAGGTGACATATAGATTAATTTTCATGGGATGGGTGACATTGTTTGTTCTCTTTTTACTAAAGAATGGGGATATAAGAAGTATATGCTATGCCTTAGTAAATATTAGAGCTATGTAATGTACATATGTGAAGTGTATAGGTGATATTGTTTTAATAGTAAGAATTGGGATTGGGGTATTGGACTCCATGTAAGTATTAATTAGAAAAATATATTATTGTGTTAGAAAGAATGATATAGCCATGATAATCTTGTTGGCATAATTTCAAGGGTAAGAGGCTAGCAATACGTAATTATCAAATAAGTATCCCCTACAAGAACATTGTAATTCACTTGATATTCATCTAAGAGCTATATGTGTGACGTTGTTGCTACTATCAAATAGGGGGATTGGCATATCGGAGTCCGATGTGATCATTCGGAAAGGAAACACGAGGCGATGCTCGGTACGAACCCCCCTTGTAACGCTCAACTTGAAGGTGAGTGGGGTTTTTAAATAAATTGGACTGCGTTATACCAAATTGCAAATATGATAGTAATTGTTGATTTAGCATTAAATTGCCAAATTTCATATGCGTGCATATATTTGTTAGTTACACGAACTTGACCATGTGTGACACATCAATGACATGATTGGTGAATGGAAAAAGTATATCACAACACAATAGTCACTGTGTGTGTTACCTTGATAGTTGATGTATATGTAATGTGTATGTAATGTGTATGCATGTCGTGTTATTCTCATGTAAATGTAGGAAGGGGCCAGCGGGAGCTGGTAGGTGTGAAGACGGGGTATGATATTGTGTGTGTTAAATGTAGGAAGGGGCCAGCGGGAGCTGGTAGGTGTGAAGACGGGGTATGATATTGTGTGTGTTAAATGTAGGAAGGGGCCAGCGGGAGCTGGTAGGTGTGAAGACGGGGTATGATATTGTGTGTGTTAAACGAAGGAAGGGGCCAGCGGGAGCTGGTAGGTGTGAAGACGGGGTATGAGATGGGTCGTGTGTCATGAAATAAGATATGCTTATATTTGTATCTTACAAGTGATTGAGAATAAACGGCTATACTTGATGTATACGTTTGTGTGAGTGTGTGACACTAAGAATATGTAGATGTGTTATTGTATGTGGTAGTGGAGACACCGTATACCGGTCATATGTGCATCTATCAATAATAGCTGGAAGCAAATACCCAATTAGAAAGAATGATGCATTATTACATACTTCATGTGCCACATTCATTTTATTTACATGTATCATGAATATTATACATCGTTAATGCTATGCTTCATTTTTATGAATGAAATTGACTCCACTCACTGAGCTGTCCAGCTCACCCACCCATAGCTCCATGTTTTTCAGGGCAAGCCAGGGATAAATAGCAGCTAAAGGCAAGAATAGGGTACTGAAAGGGTGCACAACATTCATTATGTGGGCCTATCAAACTTCTTTATTAATTGTAATTATGTAAAGTGGTTATATACATGTACATGGAGATGATGTATATATATATATATGTAGATTTGTGTATGAACTCTTAATGGGTATTATCTTGCGTTGGCTTATGTTAGATGGTGATACAAGGAGATTATCCTTAAGCAGATCCTTAATTTGTTATCTTGTGTAGTATCCCTATAATAAATGCGTGAGATTTTAAGTAGGCGATGTCAAGCCGAAATTTTGATATACCACTGCATGGGATGTTGTATATACATGTTTGATTGATGAGAAATATATGGAACCATATGTGTCAATGTATCAAGTAGACCCCGTATTACAAAGAAAGTGCTGGCAAAATTTAAAGGATTTTGGAAATGGATATGGTTATCTGTGGATCAAAATAATATTTTTGTATATGGAAATATAATGAAATCTGGGACCGTTACACCACCTCTATCACTTCTTATTCTTAAAATAGAAGAATCTTTTTCCTTTTCAACTCTTTTCTTAAAGGCTTGAAAATATGAAAAGGCTTGATTTTTGTGTTCTAAAAAAGAAAACCCAAGTAAAACGCGAGAAATCATCAACTAAAACAAAAGCAAAACGATTCCCACTTAGACTTTTGGTTTGAGTAGGACCAAACAAATCTATATGGATCAACTCCAAGGGTCGTGATGTCATGATATCCTTGATTGACTTGAAAGAGGACTTAGTTTGTTTCCAAAGTTGGCACGCATCGCAAATGTGGTCCTTTTCAAAGTTCAAGTAAGGAATACCTTTCACCATTTCCTTATTGTTTAATCTAGATAGATGGTCAAAAGAAATGTGGCCTAATCTCATATGCCACAACCAAGAGTCATCATCGAGGGCTTTCAAACAAGTAGCATTGCATAGCATATTAGACATGTCAATCATGTATACATTGTTTTCACGAAATCCAGAAAATATACATGTATTGGATTGTCTATCAATAACTCTACATGCTAGGTTATCAAAAACAACATCAAAACCTTTGTCACAAAGTTGATTAACACTCAAGAGATTATGCTTGAGGTCATCAACTAAAATAACATTTTCTATTAAAGGAGATGTCCAAGTTTAACATTATCAATACCAATGATTTTTCCTTTGGCGTCATCTCCGAAGGTGACGGTGCCACCTTCATGGTATTTTGATAGGGTTGCAAAGTTGTTGATATCCCAAGTCATGTGCCTTGAACAACCACTATCAAGATACTACAACCCTTTACGTCGTTGGGCCTTGGAATGTACCTACATCATTTAACAAATTTGTTGACTTTGGTATCCAAACTTTCTTGGGTCCTTGAAAGTTAGTATTCCGAACCCAAACATGATTATGCGATGCATTAATCCTATCATAGCAAAATTTAACCAAATGACCTTTACGGCCACAATATGTGCATGAAAAGACTTTACCATACATGAATGCATGATGTGTGTGTGGGGTGTGGGCATGTTTAGGGTGCTTGGCATGATGTAAAGGTTGTGATTTATGAACATGAGCATGAATAGCATGTGAATGTTTCTTTGAGACATGTTTCTTAGGAAACATAGCCTCTAGTCTATTTTTATCAAATTCACATTTCTTCAAAACAATTCCTAATGAATCAATTTTCTCTTTTATCATGAAAATTTCATTTTTCATCAATTTGTGAAAATTTTCCTTTGCAAGAAATTTTATAGTTACCAAAATCCTTTTGTGTAGAAACAAGAGTAGAAAACAATTCATCTTTTTCTTTTGTAAGTGTAAAAACTTTGTGATTGAGAGATTCATTTTCCTTTTTCATTTTCAAGTATTTTTTTTTGAGAAAATCATAGTTATGAGATAGTTCTTCAAAAGCTTCTCCTATTTCATCTATAGAAAGCTCACAATCAATAGATATATCGGGAGTTACCTTGCTTGTGCTTTCATTTGCCATGAAGCACATGTTGGCGGTGTCGACTTCCTCATCGGATTCACTCTCCGAATCCCAAGTAGCCTTTAAAGCTTTCTTTTTGTACGGCTCCTTGGAGGTGGAGGGTTTGCTTTTGTTTTCCGGGCATTCCGCAACAATATGAGCCGGTTTTCGGCAATTGAAGCAAATGATTTTCTTCTCTTTTTTATCTTGCCATCTCCTTCTATTTTGGAACTTTGCCTTGTTATACATTCTCCGAACGTTCTTTACAAGAAGAGAAAGATCCTCATCATCCTCTTCTTCATCATCGTCGTCAGAGTAGGTAGAAGAACTCTTGAAGGTAATAGCTTTCTTCTTAAGAGGAGCCATCTCTTCTCTTACTTTTCTTTCCATCTCATGGGTCTTGAGATTCCCAATGAGATCTATAAGCTCCATATCTTCCTTGTCCTTGAGCTCCTTCAAACTAATGGCTTTGACTTCCCAAGATGGAGGGAGTGCACGGATGATCTTCCTCACTTTTCGGTCGTTGTCAATACCGTCACCTAAAGAAGAAAGTCTATTAGTAATCTTTGTAAATTTAGTAACCATATCATCTATGGTTTCATTCTCTAGCATAGAAAAATTTTCATATTGGGAACGAAGAAGGTCGATTTTTGCCCTCTTTACTTGTGAAGTCCCCTCATGAGTGACAAGTAAGTGAGTCCAAATCTCATGTGCGGATTTGTAATGAATGACTCTAGAGATATCATCGTCATTAAAAGCTTGAAGTAAGGCATAGTGTGCCCTAGCATTAGCGTCAAACTCTTTCGTGGCAATATCGGACCAAGTGTCCTCATCACCAGGGGGTGCACTAAAAGGCTTGGTCACCGCCTTTGCAACCCGGCTTCCTAAGGATTGCAAAAACACGGTCATCTTAACCTTCCATATGGGAAAGTTAAGGCCATCAAACTTGGGTGGGGTCTTAATTCCTTCGGCCATTTTTACTAAGAGTATGAGGATGAAAAATGAATAGTGATTAGCAATATAGGATCTCTCTAAGGTTGTTAAACCAAGAGCCTAGAGACCAAAGCTCTGATACCAATTAAAAAACACTAGAGGGGGGGTGAATAGGTGTTAATGCTAATCTAATCATCTTTTTAAATAAGTATGAAAGTATGATGCAATCGGTCACTCAAATAAGAAATTGAAGCCGAATTCCCCGTGAAGAGCTCTAGAACTTCTCCTCTTTGATTCCTCTAAATTATGAGTTGAGGCGCGCAATTGCTTTCTTGTTGAGATGAGTAAAGACCGAAAAATACAAGTAATGAAATGTATGCAATAATGAAGTGCAAGCAAGAGGTATCACAAGATGTAAATGTAAAGCAATGAAAAACAATAAGGAAACCAATCGCAAACACAAGGAATTTGTTTCGAGGTTCGAGCCACCGATCTACGTCCCCGCCTTCACCACCGTGAAGGATTTCTACTATATCCACCGAGAAAATTACAAGAGGTCTACACAAGACCGGAGTACCAAACTCCCACCAATCCAACCTCTACACAAGAGGGATCTCAACACAAGGAACTACAAGTAACAAAGTGATCAACAAGGACCACACACTTCTCTCTTATAACTCCTTATAGAATGGGAATGATTTTTGGCTCAAGAAGTGTAGTGAGAAAAATTGAGTTGAAAAGAGTAAGAAAAATCTTTAAAACAACTGAAAAACTTTGACCAAGAATGCACTTTAGAATTGAAAGCTTTGAAAAACTTTTCTTCTCCTTTTGAAACACAAAACAATGGGTATTTTTCTTGATTTTCACAAGTGACCAATACCATCTATTTATAGGGATTAGAGGAGATCTAATCATCATAATAACTAGTTTAATAGGTCAGAAAATAGCCCCTAAAGTTTCAGAGATAGCTGATTAAAACGTCACAATCAAATCCAATGATCAAAACTCAGAAAACTAGCCGTTGGGGCTGCTGGCGGCTGTCGGTCGACCGGTCCGGTAGACCAGCAGTCCATTGGCAAACTAGCCATTAGACTCGGTCGACCGGTTGATCGACCGGAGACAAAACAAAAATGATCTCTTTGTTCTGTCGGTCGACTGGCCCGGTCGACCGACAAAACCCGAGAGCAAGGGTCTTTCAGTCGGTCGACCGGCAGACGTGCACAAACGTGCACGCCAAGACCACAAGGCCCGGTCGACCGGTGCGGTCGACCGATCAGGCCTGAACTAGAGCCGGTCGACCGACCGGTCGACCGTTGGGCCTGAAACAGGATTTTTATAGGAAAAATTTTGAACTTTGAAAAATTTTCAAAATAATTTTGTAAGGCTATATGATTACGTAGCATGCTATAAGGGTTTGTATACATGATATAAACAAGATGTAAAAATATAAAATAATTTGAGTCATGTATAACCATCAAGATATGTACCTAAATCAATTAACCAAAACAAAAACCGTATTTTGAAAAATGAAAGTGTGTGTGTGTTTTCTTGAGCCAACTTATCATAACCACATTCTTTAACAAACTAATTCTTACAAGGGTTCTAGGTACACTAATTCTTACAAAGGTTCTGAAAGAGTTTTGAGCTATGATCCCGTGCTCGAGTACTCTTGAGCCATCAATACCTTCCTTTATAGGAAGAACCTCTTAGATCTTTTTTTTTTAATCTTGAAATACACTCTTGAACTTGATTAATACTAAATAGCTTCATATGCTTTGTTATCATCAAAACACAAAACCGGGGATTGTAACCTTTGGGCCAACAAGAAGGTTGTCTCCAAACTAGAATTCGAAGATTGAGATTCAATGATGGCGGAGTGCTCATCATTTACCTCAATTACCCTGGCCAATAAACTGTAGTCGACTGGGGCAATTGTTCCCGTGCGGGTCCGAGTGTTCAGTAAACCCCTTCAGTTCAACAAGAATATCCTTTAAACTCGGAGATCGATCAACATCCGACTCTTCTGAACTAACTGCCAGTTGCTTCCCTTTGGACTTGCTTCGTATGGAACTCGGCCCCACCATATTTGTTGTTGCTTCTGGGTACTCGACGTCGGAGAATAATTTCTTCTTCCGAGACCATCGTCTTTTGGCTGAGTTTGAAGGCGCTGACAATCAATTGAAAACCGAAGGCTGTGGTCATCTGAAAGCCACAATGACAATTAGAGAGTACTACTACAATGAGTCGCTCGCAGTGACATTGAGAAATGATTTGATGTACACTCATCTTCCTTATCAGGTAGTCCCTTAGGTCCATCTCGGGGAGGTCTAAGGAACTAGCCTCGAACTCTGGGGATGAGGGCTTTTTGGCTTTTTATGTCTTGAAGACATACCATTTTGAACGCGGGTCTTGCGTTTCTTTATTGAAACGTGGACCTTGCATGGTGTTGAAACGTGGACCTCCAACGTTGGCTGAGCTTACCTCAGAACACGAATCTCACGTTTTGGATCAGAAACGCGGGAGTCACGTTCTGAAATAGGCAGAATGTGGGTCTTGCATTTTGGATCAGAAGTGCGGGTCTCGTATTGGACACTGATCGAGGGAAAATCGCGCACAAAAAAGTGTCATTTTGAAATTAGAAATTAGAGTGTGTGCTTTGGCATCCTCGATACTTCCGTTATAGCATCGAGGTTAAATGGATCGAATCCACAGGAACGGGAAGCGATAGAAGCTTTACCGGTCTATTCACATGTGTGTTAACGGTTCTTTTATGTTTTAAAGAATGAAAAGAAAAGAAAACAAAGAATGAAAAGAGAAGTGTACGGTGTAAACAAAGATAGAAACACTGAAAAGAAAATATTTGTGGTTTTTAAAATTATTTCTAAAACAAAGTGAAAAGGAAAGAAAACTCATGGCTACTAACTACTAATTGCTCCACTAAATATGCTAACCTCTTAGTGATAGTTGCCTTACATGTATCCTTGGCCATCACTAGTCCTTGATTCAAGAGCGTTTCAAAGCATGACCCATAAGATAACTCATCACATCCAAACTCAACAAACAAGTGCAAGCTATACTTAAACCATCAAAGCTAAACAATAGCAAGCATGGAATAAAGTAATGGTAGCATATTAGAGAGTTAGGATGTTAGAGTGTAGAATCCATCACCATGAGCCATCAATGGCTCTTGCTCCAAGTAGAGGCTATTAGATTCATGTGGATTATCAAGTAAGGAGTAAGTAAGTTAGTGGTTAGTAGTTAGTTACCATGAGAGAAAATTAGCTAAGCATGTAAAAGGAGTTAGAGAGTAGAAAATAAGGAGAGATAAAGAGAGAACCTTTCATAGATTATCACCTTCCATTATAAGAACTCTTGCTTTCATCCTATGTACTACTACCTTCCCTATTACGAGATCTACAAGCAATGAAAAATACAAAAGAGGAAGAAGAAGAACAACTAACCTAAACTAAAGAGAAGAAACTGCTCTAAAACCTACATACATGGAGAAGAAACAACTCTAAAACTCTCCTCTTATCTCTCAAAAAATCCCAGGGTATTTATAGGCCAAAAGGGGCACCAGGGGGTGTCACGGGGCCGTGCGTCAAATCTCGACACGTGGCTAACGGTAAGGCCGCGAAAACGTGGCCAGGGCCACGTTTCCTCCGCCGTACACAGGCGCCACATGCGTCGCGCCTTCTGTCACATCATATCGGTTTGTTCCCCTGTCGATTGTAGCCCCTGGTTTTTGGATATGGGCATCTGATTTTAACAGAACCACCTTTCAAAGTCAATGGCTATATGTGCAGGCTTTAAATCACCAAATAAATGAGATTTTTGAGTTTCTTCTTCATTTCATACCATGGACCTAGAAACAAACAAGAGAGATGTTATTAACAGAATTTAATATTGAATAAATGTGAAGATATAGTATGAAATATGCATATTTAGAGATTAATTACACCCTCGCACTTATCTTTTATTCGTCCCGAGCAAAACAGAAAAAACTAAGAAAATTATTACACTACTTTCGCAGGTGACTCGATTGCACTGAGCATGTGCAACAAACCATTAAACTTTTAGGTTTCTCCTAGAGGAGGAGTTTTATCTTCTGAAGGTTTTCAGCAGATTACATCCACAAAATCCATAAAGAAAGAAATCAAGTATTAGTATTTTAAAAACGCATTTTGAAATAGAGAAAAGTGTTAAAATATTTTTATGAAAATTTAAGTGATCCAAGGTTATAGGTTAACCAGAAATTAGTCTTCCTTAAACTAAGTCTAAATATAAAATCTTGTTATAAATTAAATGTAAGAATTTAAAATTGAATCGATTCTTTGATCTTTTAAAAACTCTTAGAAAAATATGTACTTTTGTGAACTGTGAAGATTTTTGGAATAATAACTCTAACTTTCATGTCATTTATTTATATTATTTTTTTCTTCTCTTAGTTTTCTTAAACTTTCTAGCTTACCTGAGAAGTGAGCCCTTAGCCAGTTACTCCCAAACTATATGGTTTTAGGACACCAGATAGGAAAACATCCCTCAAGCTTAAGGATTCGAGTAAACAAGGACACAAAACTAAAGGAGATTATTTTTTTCACTGATTTAGGTGTGAATAATCATACTTCCTGAGGCATAACTACCCAGCTTCAATAAGTGATTTTATCATTTTTTATATATATATTTTTATAACATTTTCAGTCTTTGTTTCAATCCCATAAAAAAATTGTATAAGTATGAAGTGCATATATCTAAGGTAAAAAATTTGAGATCAAATTATTTTTCTAATCTTACTTTCTTATCCTAAAATTTAAACTAGATCTATTATTTTAATTCGGTTTAAAAATTCATAATTTTAGGTCTTCCTAATTCCTAAGATAATCTTAATTTTCTTAAAAATAAATTAAAACTATTTCTCTTATTTCAAAAAGTTTTGTAAAAAGAAAAGAAAAGAAAAGAATTTCTATACAAAAGAAAAATCTAAAAATTTTCTAAAATGAAGTGTAAAAGAAAGAAAATTTAAAACTAACTATGTTAGTAAATCCTCCCCCACACTTATCTCATGCATTGTCCTCAATGTAACGTGAATGTGTATATGCATGAAATAAAATAGGGAAGAAAAAATTACCTCATGGTGGTGGTTCCGATGATGGTCTGATTAGCCCATGAAATACGGCTTAAATCATATATGGAATTTGCAAAAACCCACCAGTGACCTTTCGAATATAACCTATAAAAAGAATGATGAAGTGAAAGTCTTATTTAAAAAATTATCCCCATCTAATTTTCAATTTTTAAAAATAGTTCTTGAGTTATTTTATTCAACACCTTTGTCCAACATTGAAATGTGATTTTGGGAGATGATTGATTTGGACTCAAATGAAATAGGAATAAAAACTGATACCGACTCGAGAATTTGACTTAGATCAAGTTGAAATTCAAAAGTGGTAGTCAAAATTGGTTTAAAAATGGGGTTCAAACTAAAGAATTGATGTTCACACACTTTCCCCATTAACGGAATGTGATCGTAAAATATTGGTGATTCAATTTCACGGTGTAGTGGCACAAGATTCAATGTTGACTCCGGAATAGAGAAAAAATTCGGTAAAGATACCGAAGTCATTATTGAGTCAAAAAGTGAAATAGAATTATCAACTTGAGGTTCGGGATCACTTTCATGTTCAATTTTAATTTCTGAAAAGGGATAACTTGCCAAAATGTCAATTTGATTTTCAAAACTTAGAGTTTGGTCAAGTTCAAATGGGTGTGCTGAAATTGAATCTTGGTTTCCAATATAACATGATTCTTGGGTCCAATTGATAGAGTTAGGGATATAAGAATTGGTCAAAAGTTGACAAGAAATACTTTCCTCATTCTCATTAATCATTTCACTCATTATTGAGTCTAACCTACTGATAGGCCGGGTAACAGAATTTTTAGCCTGAATCATGTCTTCTATACTCTTTGTAATTGGTTCTTCTTAGAAAGGTGAGTATGGAAGTTGGTTTTGGAAATTATGTTCAATTCGTGAGTCCATCATATTTTGTGATTGTTGCTCGAACTCACGCAAGAGTTCCATATTCATTTCCAAGATGGATAGTTATTCATTTTGAATTGGTGCGACTGAAAAAGATGAGTATGACTCTTGAAAATTTATTTGAGATAATGAGTCCAACATATTTTGAAATTGTTGCGCTATTTCACAAAAGACTTCCAAACTCTTTTCTACCTTAGATTTTTCTTCAATTGGACGTTCTAGAAAAGGAATATATGGAGTTTGATGTGGGAAGGATTGTGAATTGAGCAAATTTTGAATTTATTGTTGGAAGGATTGTGAATTAACCAAAATTTATAGTCATAAGATTGGGAATATGGGTCATATTGAGTCAGATAATTTCAATCCGGCATATATGGTTGGTTCATGTTGTAGATTACCGGGTCGGAGTTATCCGAGTCAAATGAGGTCGAAGTGAAAAATGGATTCATTTGGTTGAAAAAATTTTGGTTATATTCCATTTATCACAATAATCACAAAAAAAAGAAAAATCAATCAATCAAACAAACAAAGAAAAAGGAAAAAAATTCAAAAACAAGCCTATACTAGGGCTTATATTGTAGGAATCTGACCACAAGTTAATCGGTCAGGTAGGGGAAAGATCAGTGGGAGGTATCCATACCGGAGCAATGGGCCTAATTATGCCAAACCACTGTTCTTCGAGGTTTCGCCTCTCAATCTGCAACCTTTGACTTCGATTTGACATGAGTCAAATTCTAACAACTTTTTCCTTTAGTTAATCTCTTAAATGAGTCTGAGATGTCCCTAGGGGCCAACGTCTAGCAAGTTTTATTTAGGCTTGGTTTGTGTGAGTCGGGGGTGATTTTTGGGTTAAGGGAGCGTAATGATTTCCCTACCTTATGTTATGTTGAGTTTTGCCCTTAATTTTTGATTCGGGCAAGTATGCAATATAGAAAAGAATGAACACAAAAGGCAAGTAAATCACTCAAGTGTTTGTCCTAAGTTATATGCAATGCAATATGTACACCTCCGGCAAGATCACAACAATACAAGAACAAAATATAGTATATTTGAATTGAAATTGACAGGTGCATAGATGCAAATGTCTAAACCGTTTTAAAGCATCAAATTTTCGTATTTTAGTTCTTAAAATTATTACAGTGCACAGGTAATATAAACATAAACTAACAGCAGAATATAAAAATATATAAGAATTTACCTAACAACACAAAAGCAAGTATGGACTTCTGCAATGCTAAAAATTTAACCTGCACACCAAAAACAAAGAAGAAAAGTTATCAAAAATGTGAACAAACAGTTCCCATCCCTGGTAACGACGCCAAAATTTGATCGAGAGAAAACCACACACGAAAAGTGTCATTTTAAAATTAGAAATTAAAGTGTGTGCTTTGGCTTCCTCGATACTTCCGTTATAGCATAGAGGCTAAACGGATCGAATCCACAGGAATGGAAAGTGATAGAAGCTTTACCGGTCTATTCACGTGTGTGTTAACGGTTCTTCTATATTTTAAAGGATGAAAAGAAAAGAAAACAAAGAATAAAAAGAGAAGTGTACAGTAGAAACAAAGATAGAAACATTGAAGAAAAGATATTTGTGGTTTTTAAAATTATTTCTAAGATAAAGTAAAAAGGAAAGAGAACTCATGGCTACTAACTACTAATGGCTCCACTAACCATGCTAACCTCTTAGTGATAGTTACCTCACATGTATCTTTGGCCATCACTAATCCTTAGTTCAAGAGCGTTTCAAAGTATGACCCATAAGATAAGTCATCACATCTAAACTCAACAAACAAGTGAAAGTTACAGTTAAACCATCAAAACTAAATAAGAGTAAGTATGGAAAAAAGTAATGTTAGCTTGTTAGAGAGTTAGGATGTTAGAGTGTTAGAATCCATCATGATCTATCAATGGCTCTTGCAAGAGTAAGGCCAAGTAGAGGCTATTAGATTCATATAGATTATCAAGTAAGGAGTAAGTAAGTTAGTGGTTAGTAGTTAGTAATCATGAGAGAAAATTAGCTAAGCATGTAAAAAGAGTTAGAGAGAAGAAAATAAGGAGAGATAAAGAGAGAACCTTCCATAAATTGTCACCTTCCATTACAAAAAATCGTGCTTTCATCCTATGTACTACTCTCTTCCCTATTACAAGATCTACAAGAAATAAAAAATATAAAAGAGGAAGAATAAGAACAACTAACCTAAACTAAAGAGAAGAAACTACTCTAAAAATTACATACATGGAGAAGAAATAACCCTGAAACTCTCCTCCTTTTCTCTCTGGAAATCCCAGGGTATTTATAAGCCAAAGGGGGCACCAGGGGATGTCACGGGCCGCTCATCGAATCTCGACGCGTGACTCCATGGTATGGCCGCGAAAATACGATCAGTGCCGCTTTTCGCGGTCGTACAAGCACCGCGCGCGCAATGCCTTCTGTCACGTCATGTCAGCTTGTCCCCCTGTCAGTTGTGGCCCCTGATTTCTGGATATGGGCATTTGGTTTTGACAGAACCACCTTCCAAAGTCAATGGTTATATGTGTAGGCTTTAAATCACCAAATAAATAAGATTTTTGGACTTTTTCTTCATTTCAAGCCATGGACCTAGAAACAAAAAAGAAAGGTGTTATTAACAGAATTTAATATTGAATAAATGTGAAGATATGGTATGAAATATGCATATTTAGAGACTAATTAGACACGAACCTCGCGTTTTTGAAGACTACGGGATTTACGTTTTGGGACAGGAACACGGTCCTCGCATTGTTCGAGAGAAAACACGGGTATGAACCTCGCGTTCTGATTCTGCAGAACAGATTGACTCTGCAGAATTTTTGATCTATTGTCAATGAGCACGACGCCTTCGTCAACGTTCAACATTTCGATTGAGTCGTAAGGGTTATTAGGAACCCTCGACAATCTGAACTGTGAATTTTGGAGAGGAGAAGGATGGTGGAATTGCTCTTCACCATCACTTTGATCGTGGGCTGGCACATTAACCCTGCGGTTCCCCTGAGGGACGTTGTTGCAGGATGCACGAGCTACATGAGAGGTTTTCAGAACCTCGTTAGAAGTGGCATCGCTTGCATTGTGATCAATGGTGCAGGACACTTTGGGAGTAATCTCAGAAGAGATTCGAAAGCGAGTCTCAGTCTCAGAAGAGACTTTGCGATAGTACCGCATTGCCTGGGGACTGGAGGCGCTTGAGGAAAGAAATTCTTCAAATTTTTCTTGGTTGAAATCAATGACAAGGGATTCCACCATCTTACTAAGAAGCTGTACATCTGCTTGCCGCATAGCATTCTCATCGGTAGAGAAAGAAATCCTCAGCGGAGTCGCTATCTTTTGTTTAGTTGAAAAAATAACGCGAAGTAAAATTTCTTTGAGTGGATGAAAGATTACAACAGAATGATTCTGATTATAAAAGAGGAAAGAATAACTGGTTCTCCGCCTTGTTTAAGGTTGGGTTCTTCATGTGGCGATGGAAAGTGATTATTGTTCTCCGTTGACCGGCCGAATGACAAGCTTCTCTTCGGAATGCTTTCAAAGATCAATCAAAAAGAAATTCTGTTTTTAACACACTAAGTATTTAGAGTCCACTGATTTCTCCTTTTTCTCCTCTCTCTGGACTTTTGAACAAGTAAGAGAAAAGCAAGAAGCTTTTAACTTGAGAATTTTTAGCTCTCAATTTTTAAGAGTTTCCCTCTCTTCTCTGCTAAAAGAGTCTTCCTCTCTTCATAGCTACTCAGGCTAATTATAGACAGTCATAGAGGTATTATTATCCCCTAAAATCTCTTCATAATGGGGATTAACTTCCACATTACATGGAAAGTTAATTGACCCAGTAATGCGGATCAGTTACAACAGAAACATGGGTCTCGCACTGGACGCGGACCGCACGTTTTTATAGACGTAGGGTTTAAACCACATCTCCACCAAAACACGGAGTTTCTTTGACCCGCGCTTGAGGAGGAGCACCTAGTTGTTCAGATCTGTGCTTGAAATAGGACGCAGAGTTGCTTAGACCCGCATTTGAAGTGAGACGCAGTGTTTCGCAGATCCGCATCTGAAATGGAGCGTAGAGTTGCTCATATATGCGCTTGAAATAGGACGCGAAGTTGCTCAGACTTGCATTTGAAGTGAGATGCAGGGTTGAAATAGGACGCGGAGTTGCTCAGACTCGCGTTTGAAGTGAGACGCAGGGCCGCGTTTGATGTCCGTGTTTCTTCTTGGACACAAGGTTCGCGTTTTGATTGAAACGCGACCCTCGCATTGGGAGGTTCGCGTCTGATAACTTGTCTTTAATTATTTTTAGACAACCTACAGTGGTGGATAACATAGGGTGAAATCTATTGGCTTTTGGGTCTTTTAAGGATCGGGGTTGGGGCTGGGGCGGGGCCAGGGCCGGGGCTAATCTCGGCCTGAAAAAATTAGGCCTTAGATTTATCCCAACCCCCGCCCATTTATTGGGTTGGAGTCGGGGCTAGGCTTTTTCGGCCTGGATCGGGGGCCCCATGGGCTGGCCCCGACCCATTATCATCCCTTCTTTTAACCAAGAGTTGATCATCTTCTCTCACTATCTCCCAAGTTAGGATTTCATCATGTTGATGTTGTCATTTAAAGAAGAAACAACCATAATAGGAAGCACCTGATTGACTCAGTACACCAACAAATGAAGGGTAAGGGAAGGTAGATAAAAGGGGAAGGCGATGATGGAAGACGCAGACGAAGCACGCACCGCTAAGGAGAAAACGCCCACCATGTTGCAATTCCCTGGGATATAAAAACCTTGAAATTTAGCCCCAACCCAGCCTGAAAAAGGACCAGCCTTTGATTCAGTCCCAACTCCCGCCCATTTATTGATCAGGTTGGGGTCGGGACCTGGCTTTTTTCGGCTAGGTCAGGGGCCCATGTGCCAGCCCCAAACAATTATCATCCCTACCTTAAACCAAAGAGTTAATCAGCTTCTCTCACTATCTCCAAGTTAGGACCTCATCATGTTGATGTTATCGCTGAGAGAAGAAACAACCATAATGGGAAGCACATATTTGACTCAATACTCCAACAAAGAGAAGGGTAAGGTGAAGGTGGGTAGAAAGGGGAAGGTGATGACAGAAGACAGAGACGGAGGACATAGGGAGCAAACACCCCCATGCTGTAATTCCTCGAGATATAAAAACCCAGGAATGCACAAAGAACTAGATCAGTTGTCAGGAGAGAAGAAGTCATCCGACCATCACCAAGAAGCAAAGGAAGAAAATGAATAAAAAGTCCCTACACCGACAACTGGTTATGTGTAACACAAAGCAAATGCAGAAATTCTTCAGTGACTTCAAGCGATAGGAGGAGCTGCAAAAGAAAAAGATAGAGAGCTCACAATAAGAAGGAAAGAGGATGGCCAGGAGAGCGCATTAGGAAAATGACTTGGGAGACTCCCACCATAGTAACAAGGGAATGAAGTGGAGATAACAACTTCATCTCTTCAATCGAGCAATCCAATGAGTCAAGTGATGAGGCAAAAAGGAAAGAAGATAGAGAGATCCTGTCAAGAAGAAAGTGAGGAATATAAAATTGAGGAGGCGCATGAAGATGCATTCAAGTGTAAGAAGAATGCAAAGGATTATTATCTGATAAGGTGAGAAAATGATACAAAGGACTTCTAAGCGCACTTGGATTCGCTGATGAGAGAGAAAGATACTACTCCCCCTCGATGGATGGAGAACGGCCCTGAAATGCCCATTCACCTCTGAACCAAGAACAAGAGGAAAATTCAATTTATCAGAAATCGATACCTTCAATGGCTTTGAGGACCCATGGGGTTACATAAGAAATTTCGAGTAAAAATAGAGTAACATGGAATGTTTGAAACACATATTTGTTTGGCTTTCCAAACAACCTTGAAATCTACCATGCGTGCATGGTTCAACCACCTAAAGTCGAAAGACATCTGATCCTTTAATGGCTCCCTAAGATGGTCACATCTTCACTTCGTGTAGTATTAAAAGGTCCTCTTATCCTATTAATCGAGGATGGCCCCGCTATAGGGCTCCTGGATCCAGAGCGAGCAAGAAAGAAAAAATGTAATTAAAATTTTGATTGGTGTCATATTTATTCAAGAATATCGAAGAACATGATTGTAACATCCTAAAATTTTTGAAAGTTTATTTCAAGTTATTTTAATGTATGAATGTGTGGATATATATATATATATATATATATATATATATATATATATATATATATATTATTATTATTATATATATATATATATTGAAATCACCTAGAGGGGGGTGAATAGGTGATAAGGCTAATCTAATGAACTAAATGCGGAATTACAAAACTAATTGGCAACAACACCTAGTGCAACCAACGAGTGTAGCTGAATTCCCCGTGAAGGGCTCTGGACTAACTCCTCTTGATTCCTCTGAATAAGAGTTGAGGCGCTATATGAAGCTCTCGTGGTTAAGCACAAGTGAGGCACACAAGCAAACACAACTAAGAATATAGGAATAAGCAACATGAATCAATGCAAGGCACAACACAAGCATATAAGATATGACAATATGAATGATGCAATACACAAATAAAAGAGAGAGAGTTGAGAGCTAATCGATCAAACGCAAACAAGAAGATGTGTTTCGAGGTTCGAGCACCGAGCTCTACGTCCCCGCCTTCACCGAGAAGGATTTCTAATCCACTAACTTGTCCACCTAGGACTCCCACCGAGGGAACCTCCACCGAGGATTTTGTACAAACACAACCGGGAGTACCGAACTCCTCTCTCTACCAATACAACCTCCACCAAGGCAATCAAACACAATTCACCTCTACCGAAGAGGGATACAAACCAACACCAACTCCACCTCACCAAGAGGGAGCAAACCACAACCTCAACCTCTACCAAAGAGGGATACAACAAACAACCCAAATCCACCTCTACCAAAGAGGAATATCAACAAAGAAAGGGGTTTACAACTTGGTGGTATCTTTCAACCACAAATAATCTCTTTTCCCACAAATAAAAGTTCCTAATAGAATAGGATAGGAGATATAACTCAAGTGTGGAGAAAACCAAGAGTTTGGAAATCAAAAACTCAAAGAAAAACTCTAGGAAAAACTCTAGATAAAATAGATAATTAAGATCAAAACAATTCCCTAAGAATTTCCTTTTCAAAATGATTTTCCAACTCTTTTTAAAATAAAGAAAAGATCAAATCTTTTTAGCTCTAAAAACTCTTTTGAATCTTGAAACAAAACACTAGAAGGTAGGAAAATTTGGCTTATGAAAACTTGGTGAAAAACCCTAAAGAGATGGGGTATAAATAGCCCCCACCAAAAACTAGCTGTTAGGCTGAATTTTCAGCCTTTGGCGGCTGGCGGTCGACCGGCCGGTCGACCGCCAACGGTCATATTTATGACCGTTGGAAGAAGCCGGTCGACCGCCCAAAATCAGAGAGCAAAGCTCTCTGGCCGGTCGACCGCTCGGTCGACCGTGCCTTGAACCTGGCCAACGTGCACAAGCTTGTGCACGTCGGTCGACCGACCCGATCGACCGACTCTGGGTCCGGTCGACCAGACGGTCGACCGCCAGAGCCTGGCAGGATGGGTTCTGGGTCAGAAAACTGGGTTTAAAAATATTCTAAAAATTCTCATAAATCTTCCAAAAATCCACAAAAATAGTTTCTAACATAATATATGATATATAAACATGTGATAAAAAATTCAACACAAATATCAAACATTATGAACCATTTTTGTGTTATGGAAAAATTACCGAAAATCAAAACCTGTATTTTTCCAAACTTTGATTTTTCAAATGAACTTTGTCCAAAACTTATCCAAATACAAAAACATGATACTTAAACACTTTAAAGCATGTTGCATATGGACATAGGTCCAATATACATGAAACATATACATATCATAGTTTTTGTATTTAATTCCAAAATAATGTTTTGTTAATAATACAAAACACCAAACCACATGAATAGGTAAGTCAAAATAAGTTTGTCTAGGAAGTTAAGCATGCATGTATATAGAATGAATCTACTATACATAAACCATTTAAACTTGTTTTGATCTAACTATTCATGAAAACCAATATCGGTTAAACCAAAAACTGAAAACCAATATCTAAAACATAAAACGTGTGTGTGTTGTGAACTTGAGAATATCAACTATCTAATCTTTACACATGGATCTAAAATAAATTATAAACTAGGTACCGAGGTCTTCTTGTAGAGCGCCGTCTCCAAGCCGACTCGATCCAAAACTCCGTGATCCACCGAGCTAGACTCCAACGAGTGCTATGTATGATCTTGTTGCTCGGGCTCTGGAATCACCATGTGAAAGGCTTCAAAACTCCTTTGTTGAAGCTAATCATAAACTAACATCTTGGTTAATGATCTGAAACTAAACATCACAAGATTATTAGTAAACATAACTACATGAGTTAATCATCATCAAAACTAGAGTGGAAGGCCTCTGGGCCAATATATATATATATATATATATATATATATATATATATATATATATATATATATATGTATGTATGTATGTATGT
This sequence comes from Agave tequilana, assembly GCA_038442645.1. Classification (NCBI taxonomy): domain Eukaryota; kingdom Viridiplantae; phylum Streptophyta; class Magnoliopsida; order Asparagales; family Asparagaceae; genus Agave; species Agave tequilana. The sequence goes on along the minus strand of JAVJIF010006255.1, from coordinate 139,434 downwards.
ATGTATGTATGTATGTATGTATGTATGTATGTATATGTATATGACTTGATAAGTATTTTGATGATCAGAAGTGAGTGTGTGCATATGTGTGTGCGCGCGCGCACACACACACACACACACACACACACACATAAGTTGTCGAGAATTCTAGTGTAGTGATGTGTGTATATGAGTATATACATGTTGCTAAGGTATTCTGTGCATTGATGCATAGACTAGTCGACTGACAGTAAGCTAAATCTTGTGTTTTTATGACTTGTGCATTGCCCAATCAATTGGGCCTCTTTATCAGTCGACTAGTGGTTCCAATAGAGAATTTGGTCCTTACAGTTTTCGATTGGGATTTTTATTAGTCGACTGATTGCTGTCAGTCAGCAGCAGTTTTACACTGACACCTATTTAGTTTTTGATCATAAATTTCTGATATGATTTTTGTTTTTTATGATTCAAATTGCATTTGAAAGTTAACTTCCAGGTCTACAAACTTTATTTTATGACCATTTTGTGATTTAATTGTTTATAATATAAAACATTGGTTCTAAGTCAACCTATATGCTGAAAACAAGTTCTTTCAATCTCTGTGAGGGGCCAATCGACTGACCCTTGGTTATAGTTGATTGATCCAACTGACTTATGACTTATAAGTCGACTTATACCTCTTATAAGTTGACTGACATGGACGACAGAGCTGTATTTTGATTGGATCTCAACTTTCACTCACTCTACCCAATATATATGGGCAGTGGGCTATTTCTTTTCATGTTTTTCAGTTGTAAAACTATACTTTCTGATCCTCTTTCTTCCCCACTTGATCAAACAACTCTAGAGAGAGAAGGAGAGAATATCTAGAGAGAGAAAGTGGATTTTGAAGGAGATTTCAAGGTGAATCTTAGATTTTCTTTTGGGTGTGGATTCTTTGCACGGAGATTGACTTCCTCTTCAGAGTTCATCATCAAACTATTTTCCCTTTTGCCTAGCAAGGCAAGTTCTACCTCTCTTGGTTATTTTCTTTCCATCATTTTGATGCTTGGGAATGGTACATGTTAAAAATATGATTTTTATGATATTGTCATGGTTAGAATTATGTAAGTTTAGTATATGATTACCGCTCGATTGATGATGTATATCCACTTGAATATTAAGGGGTTCTGATTCATAAAAAAAGGATTTTTTTTGAGATCCATGTTATATAATAGTGAAAAATGTGATTTTTATTGCAAAAACATGTTTAGATTGGATTAGGCTTAGTATATGTTAATCATATATTTAAATGGTTGAATTATACATGAGTATTAAGCATGCTAGGTTTATAAAAGAGTAATTTTTAATGAAACCTAGGAAAGGATTCCTTTGAAATGATAGGGATACTTTTCCCATGCAATGTGGTGGGTATCTCTATAAGAAAGACCAAAGAAGATGTCGCCTCTCTCACTAGTTCAGGAGAAGAAGAGTCAGCCTTTGCAGCTGACATAGGCGCACCTCCTATGTTGAAGATTCGATCCAGCAAACAGTACTTGAAACAGTATGGCAAGCCAATGGTAGACTCCCCCCAGCCTGCTGTGCAGCCAGTCGAATAGTCCACGAGGCCATCTGTGGAAAAATAGAAGAGCTTCGGTATGTCAAAGCTCTTCAGAAAGGCGGTGTGGGACCATCAACTCCCTTCCGTTTTGATGTGATAGCTCAACTGGCCAACGTCCTTACTCGAATCACTTTGTATGAACTCCTGAGGCTTTCCAAGTCTACAAAGAATGTCTTAAGAGAAGCATTAGCAGATGTAAATATTTTCATGACCCAGATTCCTACTATATGCGGAGAGGAAGAAGGCAACCATTGCCACCACACCTCGAAGAAGTTTTCCAGCATCTCCTTTACCCCAGAAGACATGCAAGTTAAAGGGAAACATGATAGACCCCTATATTATACAGAGTATATTGGATCATCTGAAGTGAGTCATATTCAAGTTAATCTGATATCTGCGTTGAGCATTTTGCCTCGCAGGGTCATGCAGCATTTGGGGATCCCCACCCACTGGTTAAGCACCATTCAGACAAACATTTATAGCTTCAACGCCAATGGTACGCGCCCGATAGGAAAGATCAAGCTCAGATGTCAAATTGAGGACCTGAGATCCGAGGTGACATGTTATGCCATTGATGCCGACACCTTGTACAATTTGCTGCTGGGACGACCTTAGTTCCTCAGCAACCCCATCGTCCCATCCACTTTTCATCAAGTGATGAAGTACATTGGTGAAGATGAAAAAGTGAGAACGTTGATTGCCAAAAGGCATCCGTTTAAAGAAGTTGACAATTATTTTACTGATTCCCTCCTCTATCAGGACTCTCTTAAAGTTGATGAGAATCCACACCCGAAAGAACTCGACTGTGGAAATGAAGTAGATACGGAGCCAAAGAAGACGAATGTCTTTGGGAAATGAATCTCCTTGTAATGAGCATTGATAAGCTCGGTTTTGATACCACTGTCAATGTTGAAGGCGAGTAGTTTATCAATGAAAATTTAGATTTGGTTTACTTTTCTGCATTTGCTTTTGACTCTGTACCTCAGATACCAGTACTGATGTAGACAGTGACCCTTAGTCAGCAATGAATGCTCTGACATTATTGTATGCACCAATAAAGTCATCCCTTATGGTACGCAAAAAGATCGGAGATGCACACAATGTTCTCTTTGAAGTATCAGCCAAGCAGGAAGGTCAAAAGCCAATTCTATTTGGATGAATCGAAACTCAGCCCATAGCTTGTGACAGCTCAGGGGGTAATTCTGAGTCTCCACAATTCTTTCATTATGGACAAAAGTCATGTCACGTGTGTTGGCCCAAAGGTCTATCACCCTAGTTTTGATGATGATCAACTCATGAAGTTATGTTTACTAATGATCTTGTGTTTAATTAGTGACAGATTCATTATCAAGATCTTAGTAGGTGCATAGCTCAACAAAGGATAAAATGTCAAGATTTGGAGCTAGCACGGTGTGATCTAAGGAATTTTTGGATCAAGCTTGGACCAAGTCAAGAAGATGAGAAGCCTTCAAGGGAAGACTTCAAGAATATGAAGACTTGTGTCTAGGTATAAGATTTAGTTTTTTTTTGTTTTAGTTAAAAATGTAAAGGATAGATAGTTGGTGGATTGCTCAAGTAGATATCACACGCACACTCTTGTTTAGTTGTCTTTTCATAAAAGAATTTTCAGTTTAGAAAAGACTTTCTTTTTGGAAAAATATCATTTTGGTTTTTGGTATTTCATTTACATATGTTTAACCCAAAACCATATTTAGAGCTTAATGACAAAAATATAGATATTTCATCTTGATTGTGTAGTGGATCATATCCATACACACTATGTCTTAAAAGTATATCTTGTTTTTGTATTTGATGAAGATTTGGAAAAACATGTTTTGAAAAAATATTGTTTTGGAAAAACAGTTTTTATCATGGGCCAAATATTTCCAAGTTACAAAAATAGTCCAATCTTTTATAACATGCCTTGATTTTGTGCAAGCATGTTTGTATATCAAAGTATATTGGTAAAATTATTTTTGTAGATTTTTAAGTATTTTATGGGATTTTATATGAGCCAAAAAGACAAACTTTTTAATCCCAGAAAAATTGTTTCAGGCTTCAGCTAGTCGACTTATACTAGCTTATAAGTCGACTAACCCTGAAGTCGGTCGACCGGGTCGGTCGACCGACGTGCACGGACGTGCACGTTTGATCTGGCAGTGTGCCGGGCGACCGGGGCGGTCGACCGGAATTCAGAGATTGCTCTCTGTTTTTCTGGGTCGACCGGGTCGGTCGACCGGTAGCTCCAACGGTCGGATTTTTGACCGTTGGCGGTCGACCGAGCCGGTCGACCGGCAGTTCTGACAGATCCCAACGGCTAGTTTTCTGGCAGCCTATAAATTGGGGGTCTTGTCATTGTTTTGCCACAAGATTTTGGAGTCTCTTAGAGCCAGTTTTTCCCAGACTTTTAAAAGGGTTTTCTCCACAAAATAGAGAGCAAATATTTCCTATCTAAAGGGAAGTTTTATCAAGAGTGTTAAAAGAAAGTCTTTGAGTTTTCCTCCACCTTTCACATCCTTATTTTTCTCACACCACACTTGAGCATCCATTGATTATTCATCCTATAGGTGTGTTGTAGTGAGAGTGCTTTAGGTGATCAAAGTGTTGTGATCACCAAAGATCTTTTCTTTGTTCTTTGAGGAGACGGGCAAGTGTGCTCGTCGTTGTTTTGAGTTCGGGTGCAGACTCGGTTGTTTGAGGTGCGGCCTCGGCGAGCCGGTGGGCTTGCGGTGTGTACGGGACTAGGGAGTCCGAGGGCTTGTAGGTGTTACGGCACCGAGGAGAGATCCATTGGGATCTTGCATAGTGAAAATCCTTCGTGTGTCGAAGGCGGGGATGTAGAGCAAGTGTGCTCGAACCTCGAAACATACCCTTGTGTTTGCGATTGCTATTCTCTCTCTCTCCTTGTCTCTTGTTATATCTTGCATGTTATTTATTGTGTTCATCTTTATATGCATGATATATTCCTTGTGCTCATATTGATATACTTGCGTGGGATTGTTGCTAACACTTGTATTCAACCAAGAGAGCCAACGCGGCACCTCAACCCATTCAAGGGGAATCTAGAGGAGTTTGTCCAGAGCCCTTCACGGGAATTCGGTAACACTCTTGTGTTATACATAGTGTTTAGTGTAAAAGTTTTAATTTGGTCATAATTAGTTTTAGCTTTCGCATTATTTGCATCATTTGCCATTAAGTGACCATTAGATTAGCCTTCACCTATTCACCCCCCCCAGGTGAACCTTCAACGTGATGGAAAAGATAGGGTACGATCTTACCAAAGGATCGGGCCTTAATTTCGACAAAGGAAAATGAGTGCTACTTCATTCATTTGTACCGAAAAGCAAAGACCCTGATTACTATCACAAAACCCAGAGAGGACTCGGTTACATATCTACGCCAGTCTCGTCAGATTTTGAGTTTAAAGAAGAGGTCTATCATGATAGCTCATCAGCAACAGTGTCATTGACTCAGTCAGCGTCGGCGATATCTTCGAAAGTCTCTCAGTGAATATGGTACCAACCAGCCATTTAGAAGATGACGGAGAAGATACCTTCAAATCAGAAGAATTAGTCCAATTGGACTCGAATTCATGGATTAAATACTTAAATACTCTTTGAGATATACGCTTTGAACAACGCGAACCACTCATTAAGGATAAAGTGACTCAAGTAAATCTTAGAGATAAGGCTAACCAAACCCATTTTCATAAGTGAGATCTTGTCACCTTCCATGAAAGAAGACTTAATACAGCTCATATGAGAGTATAGATGTTTTTGCTTGGAACTACGAGGACATTCCCAGACTCGATCCCCATATTGCTATGCATCATTTCAACATCAACCCGAACGCCAAATCAGTCAAACAATAACAACGACAGTTCCGTCTTGAGATCATGGAAGCAATCGAATCTGAGATCAAAAAGCTCATAGACTATGGTTTCGTCAGGGAAGAGCAACATCCAGAATGGGTGGCCAATATAGTCCCCGTTCTTAAAAAGAATGAAAAGATTCGGATTTGTATCGACTACCGTGATCTAAATGACATATATCCAAAAGATGAGTTTCCTCTCCCGATCACGGAGTCATGATTGACAATACGTGCGATTTTGAGAGGATGTCTTTTATGGATGGCTTCTTAGGGTATAAACAAATAAAGATGTATCTTAAAGATGAAAAGCATACATCTTTCAGGACGCTTTTGGGAATATAGTGCTACATAGTAATGCCCTTTGACTTAAAGAATGCTAGTGCAACCTATTTAATGCACCATGAATATGATCTTCCATGAGCATATCATAAGACCGTAGAATGCTACGTCGAAGATATCGTTGTGAAATGTCATGGCAAAGGCGATCATCTCATAGACTTGAGGAGAGTGTTTGACATCATGTGGGCTCACCAGTTGAAGATGAACCCAACCAAGTCCTTCCTGAGGGTAACCATTGGCAAATTTCTTGGATTTGTTGTTACATCCAAAGGAATTCACCTGGATTTAGAGAAAATCCATGCCGCCCAAAGAGATGCAACCTCTGAGAAATGTTAAAGAACTCAGAGGTTTACAGGGACGATTAGCATATATATAAAGATTTATATCAAATCTTTCAGAACGCAGCCGACCCTTCACCAAATTAATGAAGAAGGGAGTCTCATTTGTTGGAATAATGCTTGTCAAGAAGCATTCGAAGAGATCAAGGAGTATCTCATACATCCACCCGTTCTGGTAGCTTCAGTATCAGTAAAACTTTTTTTGTTATTTGTTTGTGCGATGGATCATTCCTTGGGAGCTTTACTAGCTCAAAACAATGATCAAAACACCGAACAGGCTAAGTAGAACAATGATTAAAATGGAGCACCGTTACAACCAAATCTAGAAAGAATACATAGCGTTGGTTTTCGCCATCCAAAAGATGCGACATTATCTTATGTGTTGGCTCATAAGGTTACACTCTCCATTTGTTTAGAGTTTTGATGATGACAAACCAAATAGGAGCTATATGGTACTAATTAGTTTGTTAAGATAAGTTTCAGGTTTGTACCATATTTGGAAGCCATTACTTAGCTATTGCAAGAAATTCTAGGTTCATAAAGCAAAGAAGGTTTTTTTGCACATCGAGGAAGGAACATAGAAGAGAAGGCTCTAGCAAGGCATTGCATGGCTCAAGACTTCAAGATTGCTCAAGATATTTTATTAGATTTGTTTTTAGTTTAGAGTTTTGTTAAAGAATAGTGAATAGGTTTGAAGTTCTATCACACACGTTTTTGCGCACATCTTGTTTCCAAAAATATTTCCTATAATATGTACAAAAATAGTTTGTATACAATCTTCAGCCTACAAACTCCTTTTTATCCATTATATATATCTCTATTCAAAATTGTTTTGTTAAAAATAGATTTCTCCTCAAAATTCTGTTTTTGTTTTGGCTTTTGACCTGAGCCGGTTGACCGTCCGGGTCGGCCGACCCTGTGTCAGGTCAAGCCGGTCGACCGACCCAGTCGACCGAGGTTCTGGCAGCAGTGCGTATCCGTGTGCACGTTTCACGTTCGACCCGGCGGTCGACCGACACCTGCCTGACTACAAGACCATTGCTCTCTGTATTTTTCGGTCGACCGGACGGTCGACCGAGAGCCTGCAACGGCTCTTGTTTTTGTACTTCGGTCGACCGACCGGTCGACCGGAATAGCCGTATGAACAGTAACGGCTATAATTTTAAGGCTGATTTATTTTGTCTTTTTCTCTCTAATAAGGGTTTAAATGTCATTTGCTGATCCTACTACTTTCTAATTAGCCTTAAGTGAGTTTTATCTTCTAACCCTATCCCTCTACTATAAATAGGGGTGTTTAGGGAGAGGTTGATTGCAAGAAAAATTTGCAAAAGTTTCAAAAGTTTAAGGCATTCAAAAGAGCTTGGTTTCTTGGTTTTGTGCTGAAATTCTTTCTCATTTTCTGAAGTATTTTCAAGAACTCTCTGATTTCTTTTTCTTTTCTCCTTACACACAAGAGCTTCATTCCTACTCATTGTTCTCTAAGGACCTTTGTAAGGGAAGAGAATTTTGCAAGAGAGAGTTTGTGGTCTTTAAACTACTAAGAGATTGCTTGTACTTGAGATTGTGGAGTTGGGTACTCCGGTGAATCTGTAACATCTTTGTGATAGTGGAAGTGGTTGGAATCCTTCTGGGGAAGGCGGGGAAGTAGAGCTGGGTGCTCGAATCTCGATAACAATTCTCGGTGTTTGCGTTTGGTTTACTTGCACTTGATTCTTGCTTTACTTTCATTGCTCTTATTACTTGCTCTCTATCTTCATTGCAAGATTCATTTATTTTCATTCATCTTGTCAATCATAGTCCCATAAACAAGGTTACATTGCCCACCTCTAACTCATTTCAAGAGGAATCAGAAGGAAGGAGTTCAGAACCCTTTGCGGGGTATTCGGCTCTTAGTCTTGTTTTGGGTGATTGTTGCATCATATTTTTAAATTGTGCATTGATTAGCATTATCACCTATTCACCCCCCCTCCCTCTAGGTGATTTTCAATTGGTATCAGAGCTTGGACTCTAGGTTTGGCTTAACATCCTTAGAGAGATCCTTAAAATTTGCTAATCAACATTTTCATTTCATCATTTATTCACTAGTAAACATGGTCGATAACATCAAAACCCCTCCTAAATTTGATGGACTAAATTTCCCTATTTGGAAGGTTAGGATGACTATCTTTTTGCAATCATTAGGGAGCTTAGTTGCAAAATCTTTGATCAAACCCTATGTTGCACCCGATAGTGATGAGAGCACATGGACCGACTTCACTTTTAGAGAATATGAGGCTAACTCCAAGGCCCAAAATTCCCTCTTAACCGCCTTGAATGAGGATGACCTTACACGGGTAATTCATTGCCAATCCGCCTATGAGATTTGGCAACATTTGTTGGTCACACACGAAGGGACTTCACAAGTTAAGAGAGCTAAGATAGATCTCTTAAGGTCCCAATATGAATCCTTTAAAATGATTGATGAAGAATCTATTGATTGTATGATTACTAGATTTACTAAAATCACCAATGCTCTTTCTTCTTTAGGTGATGATATCTCAAATGATCAAAAGGTGCGAAAAGTAATTCAGGCTCTTCCTTCATCTTGGGAGATAAAGGCCACCACCTTGAAAGAGTTGAACGACAAGGATGAGATGGACCTCATTAGTCTCATTGGGAACTTAAAAATCCATGAGATGGAAAAGAAAGCAAGAGAAGAGACCGCTCCACTAAAGAAGAAATCCATAGCCTTCAAGTCTTCACCCACTCTTGAAGACGATAAAGAAGATGAAGAAGAAAATGAGGAGCTATCACTACTTGTTCGCAATGTGAAGAGAATGTACCGGAAGAACAAGCTCAACTTCCGAAGGAAATTTGAAGGCAAAGAGGAGAGAAGAATTATATGCTACAATTGCCAAAAACCCGGACATATCATGGCCGATTGCCCGGAGTTCAAGAAGAAGATGACCTCCTCCTTCAAGCCAAAGAACCTGGAAGAAAAGAAAGCGTACAAGGCAACTTGGGATTCAGAAAGCGAGTCCGAGGAAGAGGCGGATATAGCGAATATGTGTTTCATAGCAAACACACCAAAGGTAACCCCTCAACCTCTTGATGAAGAAGATGATGAATTAAGTAAAGAAGTTCTTGTGCATGCTTTTGTTGAACTTTCAGAAACATATGATAATAAAAAGATTGAATGCTCAAAATTGGAAAAGGAAGTTGCTTTTCTTAAGAATCAACTTGCTATTATTTCTAAAGAAAAAGATGAAATTTCTTCAACTCTCATTCTTACTCAAAATGAATTTAGTACTTACAAGGTTGCTTGCAAAGCAAAATTTCCTAAAATTGATGAAAAGAAATTTCTTCTTTAAAAACTAAAATTGTTGATTTTGAAAAAGTATTGAAGGATTGTGCTTTTAACACTAAGAAACTTGAAGAAATGTTTTCTAAAAAGCACACCTCTCATGCTAAAGATTCACATGTTAAGATTCCACATGCTCATACTACACACCACACCCATGCTAAATCCACACATGCTCACAAGTCTCACACTCACTATGCTTTTAAATATGGCAGAGTGTATAGATGCACATATTGTGGTAAAAATGGACATTTGGCTAAATTTTGTTATGACCAAGTAAATAGATCAAATAATCTTATTTGGGTTCATGAAACTAACTCTTTAGGACCCAAGAAAATGTGGGTACCAAAATCAAGTCCTAAATTATTTGATGTAGGTACACACCAAGGCTCCAAGACGTAGGGAGCGGTGGTACCTTGATAGTGGTTGTTCAAGACACATGACATGGGACATCAATAACTTTACAACCCTATCAAGGTACGTGGAAGGTGGCTCCGTCACCTTCGGGGATGACTCCAAAGGCACTATCATCGGTATAGGTAACATTCAAATTGGTGCATCTCCTATTATAGAAAATGTTGTACTTATTGATGGTTTGAAGCATAATTTGCTTAGCATTAGTCAATTTTGTGACCGTGGACTTAAGGTTGTTTTTGATGATTCTTCTTGCAAAATCTTTGATGTTAAAACTAATGATTGTATTCTCACCGGTTTTCGTGATGATAATGTTTATATCATTGACATGCTTAATGTGGAATGTTCTACTAAATGCTTAAATGCTTTTGATGAAAATTCTTGACTTTGGCATAGAAGATTAGGACATGCATCTTTTGACCATCTTTCTAGGATTAATTCAAAGGAATTGGTGAAAGGTATTCCTTGCTTGAAGTTTGAGAAAGACCGCATTTGTGGTGCGTGCCAACTTGGGAAACAAACCAAGTCTTCCTTCAAACCAATCAAGGATATCATGTCAACTAGGCCTTTAGAATTAATTCATATGGATCTTTTTGGACCTACTAAAACTAAGAGCTTAAATGGTAGTAGATTTGCATTTGTTTTAGTTGATGATTTTTCCCGTTTCAGTTGGGTTTTCTTCTTGGAACACAAAGATCAAACTTTTTCTCATTTTAAGATTTTTCGAAAAAGAGTTGAAAAAGAAAAGGGTTTTTCGATTTTGAGAATAAGGAGTGATAGAGGTGGTGAGTTTGTTAACCAACTCTTCATGACTTATTGTGATGAAAAAGAAATTAAGCATGAAATGTCTTGTCCTAGAACTCCACAACAAAATGGAGTTGTAGAAAGGAAAAATAGAACACTTCAAGAGATGGCTAGGACAATGATAAGTGAGTATGACCTCCCTCAATATCAATGGGCCGAGGCCGTAAACACCGCATGCTATATATCAAATCATATTTATTTATATAAAAATTCTTCCAAAATATCTTTTGAAATGTATCATTCTAGAAAACCTAATGTTGCATATTTTAAAGTTTTTGGATGCAAGTGTTTTGTTTTGAACACTAAAGATAACTTGGGTAAATTTGATGCTAAGGCTTATGAAGTAATCTTTGTTGGATATTCTACAACTAGTAAAGCTTATAGAGTATTCAATAGATCTTCACTTACCATTAAAGAATCCATGCATGTTAAATTTGAAGAATCTAATGTGTTTGTTGAGAATGTTGTAGAGATTGAACCATTAGGTGATAACATGGAGAGGCTATCCTTGAAGGACTCACCCGCTCAAGAAGAAAAGCTAGAATCAATTGGTGATGTTCAAGAGGATAAAGAGGAAAGCTCTCTACCGCTTCCTAAAGCTTGGAGATACGCTACAAATCATCCCAAGGAGCTCATCTTAGGTGATGCATCTAAAGGGGTAACAACTCGCTCCAAACTCCATGACCTATGTGGTAACTTTGCTTTCATTTCTCATTTTGAGCCCAAAAGCATCCTCGAAGCCGAGGCGGACTCATATTGGTTGCTAGCCATGCAAGAGGAACTCAATCAATTTGAGCGCAACCAAGTTTGGCATCTTGTTCCTAGGCCCCACGATAGACCAATAATTGATACTAAGTGGATCTTTAGGAATAAGATGATGCGTCCGGAAATGTGATTAGGAATAAAACTAGGTTAGTGGCCCAAGGTTACACTCAAGTTGAGGGAATTGACTTTGAGGAGACCTTTGCACCCGTAGCACGGCTTGAAGCCATACGGATGACACTAGCTTTTGCATCGTTCAAAAATTTTAAACTTTTTCAAATGGATGTGAAGAGTGCATTTTTGAATGGTTTTATAAATGAAGAAGTTTATGTTGCTCAACCTCCCGGTTTTGTTGATCATGTTCATCCCGATTTTGTTTTTAAACTTGATAAAGCTTTGTATGGATTGAAACAAGCTCCAAGAGCTTGGTATGAAAGGCTTTCTAGTTTTCTCATTTCAAATGATTTTGTTAAAGGCAAAGTAGACACAACTCTATTCACTAAGCATGTTGATAATGACTTTTTAATTGTGCAAATTTATGTTGATGATATAATTTTTGGTTCTACTAATGAGTTTTTATGCAAGGAATTTGAAATGGTTATGCAACGTGAATTTGAAATGTCTTCAATGGGTGAGCTTAATTTCTTTCTTGGACTCCAAATCAAGCAATTGCAAGATGGGAACTTCATATGCCAAGCCAAATACGCAAAGGAACTCGTAAAGAAGTTTGGACTTGAAGACTCTAAAGTTTGCAACACTCCCATGGCAACTACAACCAAGCTTGATAAGGATGACCAAGGTAAAAATGTTAATATTAAATTGTTTAGAAGCATGATAGGTAGTCTTTTATATTTGACAGCAAGTAGGCCGGACATCATGTTTAGTGTGTGTCTTTGTGCTAGATTTCAATCGTGTCCTTAGGAGTCCCATCTTATTGCGGTAAAACGCATTATTCGTTATATTAAGGGCACAATTGGAATGGGCCTATGGTATCCGAAAACCGGAGATTTCTCAATGACGAGTTATTCGGATGCCGACTATGCGGGTTGTAGAGTAGATAGAAAGAGTACTAGTGAGACATGTCAATTTCTTGGTAATTGTCTTGTTTCATGGTCCTCTAGGAAACAAAATTCCGTAGCTCTCTCAACCGCCGAGGCGGAGTATGTTGCCGCGGGGGCTTGTTGTGCACAAGTCCTTTGGATGAAACATACTCTCCTTGATTATGATTTGCATTATAACCATATAAAAAATATTTTATGATAATACTAGCACCATACATATGACAAAGAATGCAAATTAACATAGTAAGACCAAGCACGTTGAGATTAGATATCACTTTCTTAGAGATCATTTTGAGAAAGGAGATATAGATATTGATTATGTTTCTATAGATTTGCAACTAGCCGATATTTTCACTAAACCACTTGATTTTGCTAGATTTTCTTTCATTTGTGGTGAACTTAATGTTTGTGTTATTGAATAAAAATGTTTTCATAACCCTTTTTGATGTATGACAAAAAGGGGGAGAATGAGTTTTTATGATAGAATTATGAGTTCATATGGTTTTGGTTCCATATGAGTTTATACATGTTTAATTAGTTTTAAGGATTTCTTGTTTTTGAGTTTAAGTGTTTTGCAAGCATATTTTGATTTTTAATCATATGGTTTTTGGTTTGATGGTTTTTGCTTGCACCTTACATTGTTTTTATGATAGCATAATTTGAGGGGGAGCTTTGGTTCCATATGAGTTTATACATGTTTAATTAGTTTTAAGGATTTCTTGTTTTTGAGTTTAAGTGTTTTGCAAGCATATTTTGATTTTTAATCATATGGTTTTTGGTTTGATGGTTTTTGCTTGCACCTTACATTGTTTTTATGATAGCATAATTTGAGGGGGGGCTTACTCCTTCTCTATAGTTTTGCTTATAGCCTATTTGTTTTGTCATCATCAAAAAGGGGGAGATTGTTGGCCCATAAGGTTACACTCTCCATTTGTTTAGAGTTTTGATGATGACAAACCAAATAGGAGCTATATGGTACTAATTAGTTTGTTAAGATAAGTTTCAGGTTTGTACCATATTTGGAAGCCATTACTTAGCTATTGCAAGAAATTCTAGGTTCATAAAGTAAAGAAGGCTTTTTTGCACATCAAGGAAGGAACATAGAAGAGAAGGCTCTAGCAAGGCATTGCATGGCTCAAGACTTCAAGATTGCTCAAGATATTTTATTAGATTTGTTTTTAGTTTAGAGTTTTGTTAAAGAATAGTGAATAGGTTTGAAGCTCTATCACACTCGTTTTTGCGCACATCTTGTTTCCAAAAATATTTCCTATAATATGTACAAAAATAGTTTGTATACAATCTTCAGCCTACAAACTCCTTTTTATCCATTATATATATCTCTATTCAAAATTGTTTTGTTAAAAATAGATTTCTCCTCAAAATTCTGTTTTTGTTTTGGCTTTTGACCTGAGCCGGTCGACCGTCCGGGTCGGCCGACCCTGTGTCAGGTCAAGCCGGTCGACCGACCCAGTCGACCGAGGTTCTGGCAGCAGTGCGTATCCGTGTGCACGTTTCACGGTCGACCCGGCGGTCGACCGACACCTGCCTGACTGCAAGACCATTGCTCTCTGTATTTTTCGGTCGACCGGACGGTCGACCGAGAGCCTGCAACGGCTCTTATTTTTGTACTTCGGTCGACCGACCGGTCGACCGGAATAGCCGTTTGAACAGTAACGGCTATAATTTTAAGGCTGATTTATTTTGTCTTTTTCTCTCTAATAAGGGTTTAAATGTCATTTGCTGATCCTAATACTTTCTAATTAGCATTAAGTGAGTTTTATCTTCTAACCCTAGCCCTCTACTATAAATAGGGGTGTTTAGGGAGAGGTTGATTACAAGAAAAATTTGCAAAAGTTTCAAAAGTTTAAGGCAATCAAAAGAGCTTGGTTTCTTGGTTTTGTGTTGAAATTCTTTCTCATTTTCTGAAGTGTTTTCAAGAACTCTCTGATTTCTTTTTCTTTTCTCCTTACACACAAGAGCTTCATTCCTACTCATTGTTCTCTAAGGACCTTTGTAAGAGAAGAGAATTTTACAAGAGAGAGTTTGTGGTCTTTTGACTACTAAGAGATTGCTTGTACTTGAGATTGTGGAGTTGGGTACTCCGGTGAATCTGTAACATCTTTGTGATAGTGGAAGTGGTTGGAATCCTTCTGGGGAAGGCGGGGAAGTAAAGCTGGGTGCTCGAACCTCGATAACAATTCTCGGTGTTTGCGTTTGGTTTACTTGCACTTGATTCTTGCTTTACTTTCATTGCTCTTATTACTTGCTCTCTATCTTCATTGCAAGATTCATTTGTTTTCATTCATCTTGTCAATCATAGTCCCATACAACAAGGTTGCATTGCGCACCTCTAACTCATTTCAAGAGGAATCAGGAGGAAGGAGTTCAGAACCCTTTGCGGGGTATTCGGCTCTTAGTCTTGTTTTGGGCGATTGTTGCATCATATTTTTAAATTGTGCATTGATTAGCATTATCACCTATTCACCCCCCCCTCTAGGTGATTTTCATTATGGGGCAACACATTCACGTCATCTCCAGAGTTAATCTCTTGCGATTGCTCATGACAAGGCCATCTTCGCTGAATTGCAAATTAGTGAAATGGGCCATATTTCTCTCACAATATGAGATGCAATTCATGCCACAAAAGGTGACCAAATGTCAAGCTGTGGCAGATGTTCTAGCTGATCATCCAGTTTCAGGAACTTCAAAACTTTATGATGATTTCCTTTACGAGATTACAGAAGTTAACTTGATCAACGCCTCCTCAGAAGAACAAGTGTGGCAACTATTCTTCGACAGAGCATCAAGAACAAGTCCCGAGGGAAATATCATCGCAGGTATGGGGGTAGTACTCATTTTTCCATAATATGTGATCCCTCATGCATTCTCATTAATTGAGCTGTGTTCTAACAACATCATAGAATACAACACCCTCAGAAGAGATTGGAGTCAAAAATCTTGAAGCATACATTGATTCAAAGCTCATCGTCAACCAGGTTCGCGGGGAGTACGAAGTCTGACATGAAGACTTAGTGCCCTATCACAATGTGACCATTGACATGGCAGAGAAGTTTAAAAACTTTTACATTAACCTTGTATCGTGTCAGCAAAATGCACATGCAGATGCACTGGCGTCTTTCGCTACTCATTGGCCCTTCCGGTCGGAGCCACGGAGAGAGTACTCGTTTACAGTTGTGACATGTACTGTTGCAAATTCGCCTCTTGAAGATAATAAAACCCTAAAAAGAGACTTTCAAGTTAAAGAGGTTCTTGAGACTTCGATAAGTCTCGAACCTACGGATTGGTGATTCCCTTACATTGGCTTCATCCTATACACTATATTGCCCGACGACCCCAAGATGTCATTAGAAGGAAATCTCTTCGGTTCTATTACAATGTGATCACGCGAACATTGTATCGGCGATCGTATGATGGAATCCTTCTCCGATGCCTTTCACACAAAGAGGCCCAGGAGGCACTGAAAGGAGTTCATGACGATACATATGGAGCTCACCAACCTGGATCTAAGCTCAAAAATAGACTTAGAAGACTTGGCTATTATTGACTGAAAATGATCCTTGACGCTATCGCTTATGCTAAGTGATGTCATGCATTTCAGATCCACGTTGACTTTGTCCATCAAGCACCAGGATATCTTCATTCAACATCTTCTTCATGGTCATTTGAGATGTGGGGAATGAAATTTATCGGACCCATCAGCCCTCTAACATCCAAAGGACATCGCTTCATCTTGGCCATAACAGATTACTTCTTTAAATGGGCGAAAGTTGTTCCTCTGAAGGAAGTAAAGGCATCAAATGTGATCAAGTTCATCAAACATCACGTACTCTACAGCTTTGGTGTACCCCGATGAATCGTCCACGATAATGAATCCCAATTCATTACCCAAGCCTGGCAAAGGTTATGTAATAAATTCAGAATCCAAAGTGTGTCATTAACAGCATACTATCCAGCTACTAGTGGCCTCACAGAAGCTTTTAACAAGACTATTGGAAAGATGCTCAAGAAATTTGTCTCAAAAAGTCAATGTGATTGGGACGACAAATTAGGTGAATGCCTACCCCGCGTCGGTGAGAACTCCGACAAAGGCTATGCCATTTTTCTTAGTATACGGATGTCAAGCTGTACTTCTCCTGCAGATCCAAATCCCATCGCTCTGAGTTGCCTTGACAACCAGGATGATGGACGAAGAGAAACATCGATTGCGCCTCTAACAGTTGGAAGCTTTAGGTGACAAATTTCTGCAAGCCCAACTGTAAATCAAGTTCTATCAAGCTCGGATTGCCAGAGTCTTCAATAAGAAAGTCAGAGAACAAATTTTTCAAGAAAGGCGATCTTGTCTTAGCTGTCAGAAGACCCATGGTTATGACACTAAGATGAAAAGAAAATTCCAACTCAAATGGGAAGAACCATTTATAGTAGAGTCAGTCTACTCAAATGGAGCAAACCGCCTTGTAACCCCGGACGGCGATACACTCATGATGTCGATCAATAGCAGATTCTTGAAGAAGTGCTATCCTTAGAGGGACTTTTCTCATGATTAGGTTAACATTACACCTCTAATCAAAGCTTCGCATTCCAAGATGATTGAAAGAGCGCCAAAGAAGAGCTTCTTCCTTTAACGGATCACATCACGGTCGATCGACGTCGGACCATCCGAACATTATAAACATCACGATGCATAATGTGATATTGAAGAATAAAGTTGAAAACTTTAGTTTTAGCCTTGTCACTTTTCTCATGATCAGGTTAACATTACACCTGTGATCAAAGCTTTGAGTTCCAAGATGTTTGGAAGAGCGCCAAAGAAGAGTTTTTTCCTGCAACGGATCACATCACGGTCGATTGACGCCAAGCCGACCGAACATTGTTGACATCACGATGCATAATGTTAATATCAAAAAGAAGTTAAAACTTTGGTTTTAGCTTTGTCACTCTTTTCATGATCAGGTTAAAACTGCACCTCTGATCGAAGTTTTACCCTGATCAATTAGATGCATTAGGGTTTGAGAGACAAGATGTTTGAAAGAGCGCCAAAGAAGAGCTTCTTTCTTTAACCAACCACCTCGCGGTCGATCAACGTCGGGCCGACTGACTAAAAAGTGGTGACATTATGAAGTATGATATAAGCATTGAAGAAATGACAAAGACCAAAATGTTAGTCTTTAGCCTTGTCACTCTTCTCTAGTATATAAACATGCACCTATCTTCAACTTAGAAGAATAGGTCATATTTTGAAGTCGAGCATGCCTACGCATCCAGAAGGATGGCTTATCTAGCCTGACTTTTCTATTTGTAATGGTGGCATACCTCCCTACTCATGTTCGATCGATCGAAACTCGACGACAAAGGGTCCGAACAATCAGATGGAGGATCAAATGAGTTTATCTGATGGCTTATCAAGCCAAACTCATTGAAGAAGGTTTGTGATGCATCTTTACAGAACCTTCTATTGTTTCTACACTCATATCAAGAGGTGGTAACTGATTGAACGGAGGAACAAATGACTTTGTCTGATGACTTATCAAGTCAAACTTATTGAAGAAGGTTCGGGACGCATCTTTACAGAACCTTTCTATTATTTCCACGTTCATATCAAAATGTGGCAACCAAATGAAGATCAAAGAGGACTTCACGAGGAGGCTAAGCTCCAGACAAAAACCCTATGGAATTCAAGTCTACCTTTGTGGCCCCTAGCTTATTTGCAGGAGGCATACTACACTGCATCTAATACCTCCAACAACTAAAAGATAGAGGAAACAGTTGGCATTTAAGCCCAACGAAAAATCTTCGACAACTCATCATGCTGAGGGGAATAACATGACTAGTCCAACTCAAATGGTAGTTGGTAAAGGCGTACCAAATCCGTTGATAGATGAGTGTTTGTTAAAAATCCTAAGGGACCCAATCTCACCTTCCCTTCAAAATCTCTTACCAGCTCCTGTCCATGGAATGGTAAGACCACGAAAAGCTGTAGTTGTCTCCCCAGTGAAATAATCACAGTACAAACCTACCGTGTTAACATTATACCTCTGGCATACCACGCTGTTAGGTTAATATTATACCTTTAACAGTGATTTCTTTCAATGTCCTCAGCAGATAAAATTTCAACTTGTCAATTCTTTTTAATAGAATGATGAGTCTACTAAATTGCTCTAACACGAAATTCCCCGGCCATATTACACCTCTGACCAATATTGCTCATATCGCAATCAAAATCACTGTTAAGTTAATATTATACCTCTAACAGTGATTTTTCTTAATTTTTTCAGTGGATAAAATTTCAACTTGTCAATTCTCTTTAATAGAATGACGGGTCCACTAAATTGCTGAAACTGCAAAATTTACCAATCAAGTTAAACATTTTACCTCTGACCAAAGTTGCTTATATTGCAATATATATCCCAATAAAGTTAATATTATACCTATGACAATGATTTTCTCAATTTTCCCAATTGAAATGAGATATTTGATGCTAAGTTAATATCACATGTGGCATCCATTTTATTGTTAAGTTAAATACTATACCTATGACAATGATCTTTCCTCGAGCTTTCTCATCAAAACTGAGACATCAAATGCTAAGTTAATATCACACCTTTAGGATTCATCTCGCTGTCAAGTTAACACTAAACCTATAGTGACTTTTCTCAGTTTTCTCAATGAAAACGAGATCTCCTTGATGCTAAGTTAATATCATACCTCTAGCATATATATTCTTATCAAGTTAATATCATACCCTAACAATTCAATTTGCTTTCAATTATAAATTCAAACCCGTCATGTTAATATTACACTACTGACGGCAAAAATCTCCATAAATCCCTTAGTGGATCAAACTCCACTTGTTATTCTCATAATAGAATATCAAGTCTACAAAATTCATTCAAATTATGAACTCAACTCCTGTCAAGTTAAGCATCACACCTCTGACAGTGACTTTTTCAAATTCCTTAATGAATTACCAAACTTTGAGTTGTTATGTTAATCATCACCTCTGACAAGCAAACCCAATTGCTTTCATTTGTCTGATTTTCAAACACAAAAAGAAAATAAGACAAAATGAAGGCAAAATTGTCACTTTTATTATTCATAATCAAAATTGTAAATGTGATACAAACACTCTCTTATTTAATAAGATAGATTGTTACAAAAGAAGTACAAAGAGTCACTCTTGCTCATTGAGAGATTGTATTTGCTCCTTAAGATGTTAAATATCCCTCTGACGAGCTTTTTCAACCTCAGCTAAAGCCCGGGCCCTCAGCTCCTCGTCGGATAAAAGCTTCTTCGCAGTGAGCTGTACTTGAAGAGCTTCCAAACATGAAGTATGGACATCGAGTTCTTGTTGTACCTGACTTTTGGCGGCTTTGAGCTCCTTCATTCTCTTTTTCTCGTTCGCGAACTTTAGCTCATTATCGTGAATTACAGCTGAGCCTTACCAATCGCAGCTCGAGCACTCACTATTACACCTTCCGCACCCTTGCTAACAATCTTAGATCGCTGAAGGTCGTCAGCTAAATTTTGATAGATGGCTTTGGAACCATCAAGACAACGGGCTTCTTCAGCTATTCACTCCTCAATCTAATTACGCTTCTGTTCCTGGTTGGTGCGAAGATTCTCTGATACCCTTTGAGCATTAGCAATCGAACTGACTTTCTCCAGATTCTTAAGGTCCCTCGAGTATGCACCTAGTTGCTTGACTAACACTTGGTGTGCTCTCACTCGATCAGGACCCCCAATTTGCCAGATATTCTCAACCTTATTCTTGAGGAGTGCGTGTGTGAACTCGAAAGAACTTCACCCAGAAAGCACCAATTCAGCGCAATACCTCAACATGATGAAGAATTGCTTGAACATTTGGAGAGAACTCTTCCAAGATGTCCATAGCGGTGTTGGCACCGAAGGAGTATGATCGCATACGTGTGTTGCATATTTTCATATCACATGTGTCACATTTCTGCATTTTTATGCATTTTTATTTAAATAAAACTCTACTATTTATGTATTTTCATGTTTAATGATGTGTAAGGTAATTAAGGAAGAAAAAAGAGAGATAAACAGATTTATCCAATTAAATCCAAAAGTTCAAAAGAAAGGGGATCGATTCAAATTCAGAGGTTCTAAAGGCCATCTTATCTAAAGATCGGGTATATTAGATGAGATACTATCATCCGAATTCAAAGAAAAAATGGATTAGAAGAAAATCATATCGATTTTGCTGAGGATAAAGAGATAGATTGTCAAAATCTCAAGCTAAAATTCAAAAGGACAAATGGATAGAGAGAATATCAACGGAATGAAGCAATTTAGACTCGGATTCAGACTGGATATAATTTAGTATTTTAATCATAACTTTGCTATCGGAACTAAAATCTAATGATTCATGACAATCCAAAAAGAAGACTTAAAGGGTTACAACTCTTACATTTATCACTGTTTCTAATTCCATCATTTGATAAGTTATATTTAGTAATCAGCACGCCAACAAACTGCAGATCAGAATTGAATATCCACATCAAATCAAGCTTGGAGATAAGGGGATGATTCAAATTTAGAAATAACCAGCTTCTCCTATCTCTCCACTTGTTTCTTTATCAATTTCTATCTTATAAATACCCCACACATCAGAGGCAGAGGAACGGTGAAGCAGAGATTAGAAGTTAGGCTATTTTGTAGCTTGTAACTTAGGTTTTTTGTTTTCTTTTATGTAAATTTTGTTTTATTTATGTAACTGAGAGGAGAAGAAGGTATCATGAAGGAACAAGACCAAAGCTTGTAATGAGGATGACACCGGTGTAAGTAAGTCTTTTCTTTCATTGTCATTTGAATCAAATCGAAGTTTCTTTTCTTCTTTATTCTTGTTTTTGTTTGCTTCCCTCTTCTGTGTTTATGAATCCAAATGACTCTGATAGCCTCGAAGTTGCCTTGCCCTTGCAAGCGTCAATGATGGCCTATGGTGATGAACAACCATTTCTCTGGTAATATAGCTTGCAGCTTCATTTAGTAGCATAGATCGGGAATGGGGAAGATCTCATCTATCATGCTTCATTTGCCTTCAAGCAAAGGTACACCGTGACAAGGATTCCAGGTAACTCATCAATCGAAAGAAGTCGGTAAGTTCTTTAGTTTTCTTTTTCTTTCTTTTAATCTTTAGTTTAGATCACTACCATCTTCCAACTCTTTTGTTCACTTTTTCTAATTTCTTTATATAAATCCATTTTCTATTTTCTCTACCTTCTCAATCTACCACTTTTTTCACAAATTAACATAACCTATTTTTCTTTTCTTTTAAAGAACAAGAGAAGAACTTTAACCATTTCAAGTGAACTAAAGAAAACTTACTAAAAAGCTTCCATCACTAGTCCCTCCTTGTGAATCACAACCCGCATAGCCACTTGCTATAGCAGTAGCATTGAGTCCTTGCACTACCTATTATAAAATTCTGAAATTTTGTATTTTCTGTGTGCAGGTCTGAACTCAATCAAATTTTGGCGTTGTTGCCGGGGAGGGACGGTAAGTAATTCTCTTTTTAAATTTGCATTTTTGGTTAACTTTTTTCTTTGTTCTTTGTGTGCAGTGATAGATATCAAGGATATTTTTGCTGCATTGGACATATAAGTGACCATGGCTCTGCTCAAGAAAGCAAAGACCAAAAGCCCTCAGATTTACTACATTCTAGTGGCAATCTGAGTGAACTACTGACCGGTATGTTTTGCAGCTTGGCTGAATTGCAAAGTTTAAATATTTATAATTATTTATTTTCTTATTTGACTCACTGTACATATATTTCTAATTTAATAGTAAAAAGTTGACTGTAAATGCTAAAAACAATTTAGACTTTGCATTTAGGCACGTGTCTATTTTATTACATTTTTTATTTACTGTTGAAAAGTGCTAGAGCCAAGGTATGTGTCCATTGCATTTAGTATAAGGTTCATTTTTGTATGAAATACTGCTTGAGTGTTACTTTTTCTATATACTTGTATACCACACTAAACTGAGTTAAGGGCTTGTCCTATAAACAAGAGAAGGTGGGAAAGTCATTACCCTCCCTTAGCCCACAAACAATCTTCTCAATCACTAACCCAAACCTAATTAAAACTGAGTAGACGTTGGCCCTAGGGACATCTCAGACTCAAATTGGAGACTGGCCTAAGGGGAAAGTTGATTATAATTTGACTCTTGTCAAATCAGTGTCAAATGTTGGGGATTGATGAGGCGAAACCTCGAAGGACAGTAATTTGGCATAATTAGGCATGTTACTTAGGCACGAATACCTCCCACTAATTTTGTCCCTACCTGGCTGATTAACTTGCGGTCCAATTCTGCAATATACCCCCATGGACAGTCTAACCAGTTAGAAGTCGTTTAGGTCTAAGGTTTATCCTAACTTAGGTTAGATTTTTTTTTCTTTTTTATTTGTTTGTTTTTATTTGTTTGTTTTAACATTTCTTGTGTGATATGGCTTATAAAAATAATTTTTTCAATTTTAATGGTAATCCATATTACACCCTAACCTTTTTTGACTCGAATATTACCAACCCGGCATATAATAACTTTAACCAACCAAGTGTGCCGGATTGGTCTTATTCGAATCAAGACATGCCCCAGTCCTAATACTATAAACAAGACTGGAATAATCATCACTATTCTTCACAGAGATACAACTCCCCTGAGTTATATTATCAACCATCATTCCAACATTCATCCTATAAATTTCTTAGTCATGATCAACCAATAGAAGAAAAATCTGAGGGTATGAAAAGTATAGAAGCCATGATTCAGTCCCAAGAGTAAAAGCTGAAAATGATGGACTCACAATTCTCACAAGACTCCCAAATTCAAGATCCTTACTCCATGTTCCAAGTCCCACAATAAGAAGAAGAACCTATGGACTCAGATAGGAGTATGGAAAACTTGATTCAGTCCGAAAATAATTTTTTTCAACCTATTGATAGGCTAGAAGCACAAAAGAGTCGTTATATCAACATAATAAAAGAAAGGAATGAGGAAACTCTACCTAACAATGTTCGACAATTCCCGATTGCCCTAACCATATTGATAGGAATGAAAAATCTTAGTGTCTTAGAGACTTTGATCAAGGCTCAATTTCATCACAAAAATTTGAACTTGACCAATTCCAAACCTTGGACAAATTGGTAAGTTTTCTATTCAACGAGATTGAACTTGAATATGAATGTGACTCTGATCCCCAACCTTGTGATTCAATTTTCATTTTTGACTTTATGTTGACTCTGGTATCATTACCCAATTTGGACCAATTTCCAGAGCCAACATTTATTCCCGTTCCCATAAATCTATAAATTGAATCATCAAATTTAGATAGTCACATTCCATTGATGGGAAAAGAATGTGAATTTCAATTCTTCGATTTGTACTCAACTCTTGAATCAAAACTAACTCTCGAACCCAAATTTAATTTTCCCGAGTTAGTATTGATTCCTGAACCTATCACTCTTGAATCCAAATCAATTATTCCGTCAAGTCACGTTCTTTTGTTGGATATAGGTCTTGACCACTATGACTCGTGATGATTTTTCAAGACCGGTCATGTAAAGAGAATAAGTTTCATGACAGGATCTTTCATGATCCTATTCATATTGGGAAACATAAATATATAAATAGAAAAGAGGTCAATAAAGGTGAGTTCCGTGAACCACCACATTGGGTCTGTTTGGTTGTCGTAACTGGCCGTAATTCGTAGTTGTAATTGGTAAAGTCTTTTACAATTGTAAATGAGTTACATGTATGTAAATTTTACGGTGTTTGGTTGGTAATATAAAATTGTAAAGTGAGAAAGTGTATTGTACTTTACGGTATTTGGTTGTCGTAATGTATAAGTCGTAAGTGAAAAAGTTGACCACAAAATTAACTATTTGGTGATTTTAAAAGCTTTAATACTGCAAATAAATATTAAAAAAGTTAAATATTAAAAAATTTAATATTAATATAAAAAATATTACAAATTTGTATGACCACAAAATTAACTGTAACTGGGCTGTAAGTGAGAGGTAACTGGGTTGCAAATGAGTGTTAGTTGAGTTACGTAAGTCTTTTACGAATTACGGTCCAAACAAACGCCGTAGTTGTAACTGGGTAGTAAGTCATTTACGAATTACGGAGTTTTACGCGAAACAAACGGCCCCATTATCTTAGCAACGCTTGGCCCAATCTGACCGCTACCAGAACCACCACCTTAAGATAATATTTTCTTTCCCTTCTTTTTCATGTATCTATGCATTCATTCATACATTGAGAACAATGCATAAGATAAGTGTGGGGAAGGGTTCTAACAAACATAGGTTTTCTTTTTATTTAAAATATATATATTTTTTTAACATTTTTCTTTCTTTAAAAAAACTTTTTGAAAAGAGAGCAATATTAAGACATATTTTTTATAAGAAATTAAGTCAATTTTAGGAAAACAGGAGAATCATAATTAGGATTTCTTATACTTGGTCAAAATAA
The DNA here is from genome assembly GCA_038442645.1 of Agave tequilana. Lineage (NCBI taxonomy): Eukaryota > Viridiplantae > Streptophyta > Magnoliopsida > Asparagales > Asparagaceae > Agave > Agave tequilana. The sequence continues at coordinate 114,417 of JAVJIF010006255.1, read as the reverse complement.
GATTATTTGTTTGATTTATGGAGTTAGGAAAAAAATTTTAGAAAAGTAATTTAGTCTTGATTTTTACCTTGATGAAATATGCATGCTTTATACACTTACACACTTAGGGTTCAAAAATAAAGATTCTTATGCCTTCTATAAAAAAAAGAAATATATATATATTTATATCAAAAATCTTCTGATTAAGCTGGGTATTTATGCCTCATAAAGCATAAGTATTCACACCTAAAAGTGGTCCATATAATATAATCCTTAGTTTTGTGGCCTTATTTGCTCGAGTTCTTAAGTTCTTGGAGTGTTTTCTCACCCGGTGCCCTAAGACCGTCTAGCTTGGGAGTCACCGATTAAAGGTTCATTACATAGGTAAATTAGAAACCTAATAGAACTAAGGAATAATAGCACCAAAAATATAAAAAAAAAATAAACAAATAAGGCATAAGAGTTAGAGTTAAAGAATCCCTAGTCAAAATTTCACGGTCATGAAGGTGCATATAACTTAAGGTAAAGTAATAGACTAGATAAGAAATACAGTTTGACTCCTAACCTTGATTGATAACAAGTTTTTGAATAGAGACTAAGTTTAGAAATGAAAATTTTGATTTTCCTATAACTTATAGATTACTTGAACTCTTACAATAATACTTCAAATATTTTCTCTCTTTTTCAAAATGCTTTTCGAAAATACTAACACTTTATTTCTTTTTTTATAGATTTTGTGGGTGCAATCCACTGAAAACCCTCACGAGACAAAACTCGTCCTCTAGAGGTAACCTAGAGGTTTAACAGCTTGTTGCACATGCTCAGTGCAATCGCATGACCTGCGAAAGTGGTCTAATAAATTCTTAGGTTTAGTTTTGATATTTTGCTCAAGGACAAGCAAAGATAGGTGTGTGGGTGTGATCACATACGTGCGTTGCATGTTTTCATATCATATGTGTCACATTTCTGCATTTTTATTTAAATAAAACTTTGTTATTTAATGTATTTTCATGTTTAATGGCATGTAAAATAATTAAGAAAGAAAAGAGAGATAGACAGATTTATCCAATTAAATCCAAAAGTTCAAAAGAAAGGGGATCGATTCAAATCCAGATGTTTTAAAGGTCATCTTATCTAAAGACCGGGTATATCAGATGAGATAATATCATCCAAATTCAAAGAAAAAATGATTTGAAGAAGACTTATCGATTTTGCTGAGGTAAAGAGATAGATCGTCAAATCTCAAGGTGAAATTCAAAATCCAAAGGATAAATGGATAGAGAGAAGATCAACAGATGAGATGAAGCAATTTAGACTCGGATTCAGACTGAACACATTTTAGTATTTTAGTCATAACTTTCGCTATCGAAACTAAAATCAGAAGATTCAAGATGATCCAAAAAGAAAACTTAAAGAGACAAAATGCTTACGATGATTACTATTTCTAATTCTATCATTTGATAAGTTATTCAGCAATCAATACGCCAATAAACTGCAGATCAGAATTGAATATCCACATCAAATCAAGTTGGAGATAAGGGGAGGATTCAAACTCAGAAATGGCCAGCTTCTCCTATCTCTCCACTTGTTTCTTTATCCATTTTTATCTTATAAATACCCTACACACATTAGAGGTAGAGGGACGATGAAGCAGAGAGTAGAAGTTAGGCTATTTTGTAGTATGTAACTTAGGTTTTTTGTTTTCTTTTATATAAATTTTGTTTTATTTACGTAACTGAGAGGAGAGTAGAGTTTCATGGAGGCATGAGAGCAAAGCTTGTACTGAGGGTGACACTGGTGTAAGTAAGTCTTTTCTTTCATTGTTATTTGAATCAAATCGAAATTTCTTTTCTTCTTCTGTGTTTGTGAATCCAAATGACTCCGATTGCCTCGAAGTTGCCTTACCCTTGTAAGCATCATTGATGGCCTATGGTGATGAACAAAAATTTCTCTGGTAATATAGCTTGCACCTTCATTTAGTAGTATAGATCGGGAATAGGGAAGGTCTCATCTATCATGCTTCGCTCGCCTTCAAGCAAAGGTACACCGTTGACAAGGATTCCATGTAACTCATCAATCGGAAGAGGTAGGTAAGTTCTTTAGTTTTCTTTTTCTTTCTTTTAATCTTTAATTTAGATCACTATCATCTCCCAACTCTTTTATTCACTTTTTTCTAATTTTTTTGTATAAATCGATTTTCTATTTTCTCCACCTTCTCAATCTACCACTTTCTTCACAAATTAACATAACCTATTTTTCTTTTCTTTTAAAGAACAAGAGAAAAACTTTAACCAGTTCAAGTGAACCAAAGAGAAGTTACTAAAAAGCTTTCATCGCTAGTCCCTCCTTGTGAATCATGATCCGCATATCCACTTGCTATAGCGGTAGCATTGAGTGCTTTGTACTACCTATTATAAAGTTTTGAAATTATGTATTTTTTGTGTGCAGGTCTGAACTCAATCAGAGTACTTCCTAATCTAATCTCTACAATCGCAATAGAGATGCTCTCAGCAGTCGAAGGTGAAACACTTGTTCCTCCCACGAGCGCAGCAGCAGATTGAGTTAGAAGTTGCCTCATCTCAGAGATTACCACAGGAGCTTCAGGATTGGGGACTGTAATAACTTCCTGTGTGGCAACCTTAAGTACAGGCTCTAAAACGATAACCTTCTCTGTCGAAGTCTTAACAGGAGCCTCCTTTGCACCGTTGTCCATGACAGGCTCTTCTGCTTGAATCGGTTCAACTTCACCTGTTGTCATTACGATAATGTCAGTGACAATATTAAGAGTAAGGATATCAAATTCTGATGTCTTACCAGGTTAAGGAGACGTAGATGGCAAATCCTTCGGGAGCTCTCCTGGTAGAGAAGATTCCTCAGCCACAGATATTGCAGTTATAGAGGCCACCTCGGTGCTGATCTTGAGAACTTTCTGTGCCTCTGGCTGAGTCAGTTATTCAATCATATCATTTATGTTTGAGGAGGTTTCGCCTTCAATAATAGCAGTATCCCTTGCAAAATATTATATAAGCAGATGTTAGAATGTCATCTATCCAATAAGAGCAGCCATAGAGGAAAAGAAAATATACCTTTAATGTTAGCAATCTCCATAGACGACGGCTCTGTCTCTTGGGCGGTTGCTTGTATTTTCTCCTCTGTCATATATGAGAACTTACTGGCATCATGAGGGGCATGCTCAGACTCAATATCATGGTTGTTGCTTCAGACGACAAAGACGATACTTAAACCAAGGGAACCTCAGCAATTGGAGTTCTCCCACCAATTGGTCCTGTAGTCAAACTGGATTCCGGTATCCTCAAGGCCGGCATCATAATGCTTGGAGAACCCGGTTGCATTTTGGCACCTTCGCTTGAGGTCATCAAGGAAGCTAACAAAGCTCTGACAGAGGCCCCTCCATAACCTCTACTCCTTCTGAAGTGGTAGGACCCCTACTCCGACTCCGAATTAGCTGAGGAGCCACCTCCTCGTCTTTCTCAAACTCGTAAGACCCAACTCTGGCTGAGAAGCTCCCTGTGATGGAACTTCAGCTCCAGGCTCTCTTTGTGCCTTCTTCTGACTCGAACCACCTGCAGAAGAGGATGGATGAGCACACTTCACCACGACTTGGGAAGATTTTCTTACAGAGCGTCCTGCTACAACCCGCCCTGCTGCTTCATATACACTGGCCTCTTTCTCAGCTTCTAAATACTCGTTCATTCTCTTCTTACGAATGGTCTTGGATCCCCTATAGGCACTACAGGTGGTCTTGATGGCTTTAATTGTAAAGTCACCTAGAGGGGGGGTGAATAGGTGATGGCTAATCTAATGGTCACTAAATGCGAAATTAAAAACTTATTACATTAAACACCAAGTATAACACAAGAGTGTAGGCGGATTTCTCGTGAAGGGCTCTGGACTAACTCCTCAAGATTCCTCTAAATAAGAGTTGAGGTGCCGCGTTGGCTCTCTTGGTTGAATACTAGTGTTAGCAAACAATCCCCAAGCTTATACAATATGAGCTCACAATATATATCAAGCATATAAGATGAAAGCAATAAAAGCATGCAAGATATAAACAAGAGTAAGAGATAGAGAGTGAGCAATCGTAAACACGGGAGATTTATTTTGAGGTTCGAGCACACTTGCTCTACGTCCCCGCCTTCACACTTGAAGGATTTTCACTATAAACCGATCCTACCGGATCACTCGAAGCCACAACACCTATAAGGAGTTCCCACTAGAACTCTTGGACTCTCTAGTCCCGTACACACCGCAAGCCCACAAGCTCGCCGAGGCCGCACCTCAAACACCGAGTTCTCACTAGAACCCGAAACAACGCGAACACACACATCCGCCTCCTCAAAGCAAAGAAAGAAGTCTTTGGTGATCACAACACTTTGATCACCTAAAAACAATCTCACAATAACACTCCTATAGGATGAATATATCAATGGATAGCTCAAGTGTTGTGTGAGAAAATAAGGATTGAAATGGTGGAGGAAAACTCAAGAAAATCACTTCTAAAACACTCTTGATAAACTCCCCTTTTGATTGGAAATATTTGGCTCTAATATAAGTGGAGAAAACCTCTTGAAAGAGTAAGTAAAACTGGTGTAAAAATCTACTTAAAATCTTGTAGAAAACAGCCCCCAAAAACCCCACTTTATAGGGCTAGAAAAACTAGCCGTTGGAGCCAGATTGGCCTGTCGGTCGACCGCCCGGTCGACCGGCCAATGGTCAGAATTCTGACCGTTGAGCCAGCGGTCGACCGGCTGGTCGATCGTGGCACTGGAACAGAGAGCAGAGCTCTCTGCCGGTCGACCGGGGCTTTCCAGAGAGCAGAAGCTCTCTGCGGTCGACCGGGTCGGTCGACCGGCCCTCCAGCAGTCCTGGCGTGCACGTTCTGTGCACGTCAGTCAACCGGCCCGGTCGACCGACTTCAAGCACGGTCGACCGGTCCGGTCGACTGGCAGAAACCAGACAGGTCAGTTTTAGGGATTAAAAAGTTGATCATTTTGGTTAAAATAAAATCCCATAAAATCATGAAAAATCTACAAAAACAGTTTTAACATTATATTTTGATAATCAAACATGTTTGAACAAAATCAAGACATGTTACAAACAATTTAAACTATTTTTGTAACTTGAAAATTTTGGCTAAAAACGAAAACTGTATTTTTCCAAAATTGGTTTTTCTAAAACTTCTCCAAATACAAAAAGAAGATATTTTAAACTCTTTTAAAGCATAGAGTGAATGGATATGATCCATTATACATACATGGTGAAATATCTATGTTTTTGACATTAAGCTCTAAATTTGGTTTTGGTTAAAACATATAAACTTTGAATTATAAAAACCAAACCGGTATTTTACAAAAAGAAAACTCTTTTGTATTTTTTTCAAAATAAAAATTATTTTATGAAAAACTTATCTAAATCAAGAGTGTGTTTGTAAGATATACTTGAGCAATCCACCAACTATTCTATCCTTTACATTTTATCTAAAAATAAAACCTTATAAAAAAACAAACCTAGACACAAGTCTTGATCTTGAAGGTCTTCACTTGAAGTCTTCACATCTTCTTGACTTGGTCCAAACAAGATCCATAGAGTTAGACTCCTCTTGAGTACTTGATGTGGTCTTGATGCACAAGCTCTTGAATCAAACCGTGCTAGCTCCAAAACTTGACTTTAAATCCTTTGTTGAAGCTACACACCTACTAAGATCTTGATCACAAATCTGAAACTAAATAAACACAAGATCATTAGTACTATAATTACATGAGTTGATCATCATCAAAAATAGAGTGATAGGCCTTTGGGCCAACAATCTCCCCCTTTTTGATGATGACCAAACTCATGAAGTTATATATGCATGGATTAAAGTAAAGCTTCAAGGATGCTCCTCCTTAACTCATACATAACAATAAATAATAAATATGCAATGAAAGCTCATAAATATGTATGCAAATACAAGGAGATAAACATGCATAAACAAGCATAAAACTCATCAAATTCTTTTTCTCCTATTTGCAATACAAAACATATATGCATAAACATAAATCATTCTCCCCCTTTATGAATAAAGTAAGGAAAAACATGCATATATACTAAATACTTCTCAAATACTTCTCCCCCTTTTTGTCAATCATCAACAAAGGGGTTAAAGTAAAAACAAAATGTTCTCCCCCTTTTTGTCAAAAGCAAAAATCAATAAAAGGGGTGACATTAAACAAATCTGCATATCTGCATTACATGAAAGAGGAAGACGCTAAGTTAGCTTCCCTACATATCTGCATTACATGAAAGAGGGATGACAAGCCCTAATTCACATAACACATAATATGCAATGCATAAGAGGAGATGTGAAGCTCCCCCTACACACGTGTACCACATAAAGAAGAGTTGTCAAGCTCCTCAATATAAGATACACTCAACATGAATCTATATGTAGAAGAGATGTTAAGCTCCCCTTGCATATAGGCAATATAAAACAAAACATTTTAATTTTCTCATTTAAAAACAAATTTTGAGTTTCTCAATAAAACAAATTTTGAGATATCTTAGGAAACATTGTTTTGTTTTTACTTTCAAATTTTAAGATACCAATTGTAAATAGAAATTACAAATTTTGAAATCAAAATAGAATCATATTGATCATACCAATTGTAAAATTATTGTAAATTATTTTGATACCAATTGCAATCAATAGATACCAATTGAAGATTATTGCACAAATAAATCATATATATGTATGAAAATGAAAAAACCAATAAGAATTGATATTATGAAAATTATGAAGCATACATATATAGAAAACAAAACATGAGTATATACAAAATAAAAATACCAATTGGGATCAAGTATATAACTCATAACCTTCCACCCATTATATGCTCAAGATAAAAGATTTTTTCAATTAAGCTTACAAGGCATACTCGCCCATCCATCCTCCCATGACGGTGTTGGAAGGGGTTTTCACAAATAGGGTTTGAAAATATTTTTATAGTGAAAACACTACCAAATGAAGAATAATAACTAGTTAAAGATAATTTTTGAAAACTAGTTAAAGATCCTTCAAAAACATGAATCTATATATATATATATATATATATATATATATATATATATATATATATATATATATATATATATATATATATATATATATATATATCCATGTAGCATACTAAATACACAAGAAGCGACACTCGAAATCTATAAGGCACAAAAGTAATCATGAAACAAAGTCATGAATAAACAAATAAAGTGTGACTGCACAAAAATCATGTAATTAGCATTTTTCATGAAGATAATCAATGAAGCTCAAAACATGAATATCATTTTATTAAACAAATCATGAAAATTCATTTTTATCATAAAAATTCATTTTTCATCTTAAAAAAAAAACTTCTAGGTATATGTATGTTTTTATTCAATCCTAACAATATGCATACATATCCCAAACATAAAAAGAGTCCATAATGTAAATTACATGAAGGCAAATGACTCATGGGGTATACATGTATATTTATTAGATTTGAATACAAGATACACATACATGAAGTAAAACATGAAAATAGGTAAAACAAGTGTAAATGAGAAAATCATCAAAACTAGGCTATACATGTGCATATAGTGAGTACAAATGAACAATGAAGTGCAAACATATATGAATCAATTTGTTGCTCACTACTTGTACAAGTATACATCTAAGTTTTGATAAAAATTACATTTAAACTAGTATCTACCACATGAAGTACAAAACAGATGAACATGCTAAAAATATCATATATAAATAAGCATGTAAATAAAGTAGGAGTTTTTAGAGATAGTTACCAAACTAAAGAACTATGCTCCAAATCTCCAAAACATGGTGGTTGTCCCACCAAACCTCCTTGATAGCGGTGCATCAAAAATATGTCCATCATGTCCATGTTCAACCACCACTAAGGCACCATCCCTCTCACGTTTTGTGAGAGCCCGAACCTACATCAAAAACACAAGGTGGGAATTTTGGTACCCATTTTCTTTTGGGTCCTTGGGGGTTAGTCCTGTAAGGAACCCAAACATTTTTCTTATTAGCAAAATTTAAAATATTTATCTTATCATAACAAAATTTTGCTAGATGGCCTTTGCGGCCACAATGTGTACATTTGTACACCTTAGGATGCATATGTGTATGAGTGTGATCATGGTGTGCAAAATGTGCATATGCATGATGTGGATGATGTGCATGAACATGGGAACTTGTTTCTTTGAAAACAAGGACTCAAATCTCTTATGGTTAAATGCACATGTGCTCAAAGTTGAGCTCAAACAATTTATTTTATTTTTTAAAACTTTAATCTCATTTTGATTAATGGTGGCATGTAAAGCATGGTGAGAATGAGAATCATTTTTCTTATTCTTTTTAGAAACTTTTCTTTTTCTTTTTCAACAATTTTTCTTTTCAAAGAAGTGTTTTCATTTAAAGCAACTTCTTATTATTTTTCCATCAAAACAACTTTATTTTTCAAAATAGTGTTTCCTTCACAAAGCTCATTTAATTTAGAAAGCAAGGAAACATTTTCATTTTTCAAAGATTCATTTTCTTTTGAAACAATTTCAAATTTTTCTTGTAAAGAATCTTTTTCTTTTAACATGCAATCAAATTTGTTTTTCATTTTCTTATTATCTTTTCTAAGCATGTCATATTTTTCTAGTAATTGTTGACAAAATGAAGTAAGCTCATCATAAGTCATGTCAACATCTTCATCTACCTCGGATTCGGTAGTTACCTCAAGGGGGTTATCCCCTTGGACCATGTAGCACACGTTGGAAGCGTCACTTCCAACATCCGAGTCGCTCCCCGCATAATATTGTTCTTTTTCGCTAAGGGAGATAATTGTGTTCCATACTACAAAAGCCGAGTCAAGATAGCAACCCTAGCTAAATAAACATCATTTAGGGTAGATCTTAAAGCATGTATGGCTTTTACATTAGCCTCAATATTATTGCCATTTAAACAATATGAATTTTTAGTAGTGACAAAATAAACATGAATACCTAAACCTTTGAGGTACAAAGACATCTTAACCTTCCAAGTTTGGATGTTAAGAATGTCAAAGGTGGGAGGTGACATGAAATCCATGGTGTGTATACAAATATTGTGATTAGCCTAAAAATGACGATCTTTAACTCTAGGTTGTAAGACCCAAATCAATAGCACTTGGCTCTGATACTAATTGTAAAGTCACCTAGAGGGGGTAAATAGGTGATGGCTAATCTAATGGTCACTAAATGCGGAATTAAAAACTTATTACACTAAACACCAAGTATAACACAAGAGTGTAGCCGGATTCCCCGTGAAGGGCTCTGGACTAACTTCTCAAGATTCCTCTAAATAAGAGTTGAGGTGCCGTATTGGCTCTCTTGGTTGAATACTAGTGTTAGCAAACAATCCCTAAGCATATACAATATGAGCTCACAATATATATCAAGCATATAAGATAAAAGCAATAAAAGCATGCAAGATATAAACAAGAGTAAGAGATAGAGAGTGAGCTATCGCAAACAAGGGAGATTTGTTTCGAGGTTCGAGCACACTTGCTCTACGTCCCCGCCTTCACACTTGAAGGATTTTCACTATAAACCGATCCCACCGGATCACTCGGTGCCGCAACACCTACAAGGAGTTCCCACTAGAACTCTTGGGCTCACTAGTCCCGTACACACCGCAAGCCCACAAGCTCGCTGAGGCCGCACCTCAAATACCGAGTTCTCACTAGAACCCGAAACAACGCGAACACACACGTCCGCCTCCTCAAAGCAAAGAAAGAAGTCTTTGGTGATCACAACACTTTGATCACCTAAAAACAATCTCACAATAACACTCCTATAGGATGAATATATCAATGGATAGCTCAAGTGTTGTGTGAGAAAACAAGGATTGAAATGGTGGAGGAAAACTCAAGAAAATCACTTCTAAAACACTCTTGATAAACTCCCCTTTTGATTGGAAATATTTGGCTCTAATATAAGTGGAGAAAACCTCTTGAAAGAGTAAGTAAAACTGGTGTAAAAATCCACTTAAAATATTGTAGAAAACAGCCCCCCAAAAACCCCACTTTATAGGGCTAGAAAAACTAACCTTGAGAGCCAGATTGGCCTGTCGGTCGACCACCCGGTCGACCTGCCAACGGTCAGAATTCTGTCCGTTGAGCCAGCGGTCGACCGGCCAGTCGACCGTGGCACTGGAACAGAGAGCAGAGCTCTCTGCCGGTCGACCGGCCCGGTCGACCGGGGCTTTCCAGAGAGCAGAAGCTCTCTGCGGTCGACCGGGTCGGTCGACCGGCCCTCCAGCAGTCATGGCGTGCACGTTCTGTGCACGTCGGTCGACCGACTTCAAGCACGGTCGACCGGTCCGGTCGACCGGCAGAACCCAGACAGGTCAGTTTTAGGGATTAAAAAGTTAGTCATTTTGGCTAAAATAAAATCCCATAAAATCATAAAAATCTACAAAAATAGTTTTAACATTATACTTTGATAATCAAACAAGCTTGAACAAAATCAAGACATGTTACAAACAATTTGAACTATTTTTGTAACTTGAAAATTTTGGCTAAAAACGAAAACTGTATTTTTTCAAAATTGATTTTTTCAAAACTTCTCCAAATACAAAAACAAGATATTTTAAACTCTTTTAAAGAATAGAGTGAATGGATATGATCCATTATACATACATGGTGAAATATCTATGTTTTTGACATTAAGCTCTAAATTTGATTTTGGTTAAAACATATAAAATTTGAATTCCAAAAACAAAACCGGTATTTTACAAAAAGAAAACTCTTTTGTATTTTTTTCAAAATAAAAATTCTTTTATGAAAAACTTATCTAAATCAAGAGTGTGTGTGTGTGTGTGAGATATACTTGAGCAATCCACCAACTATTCTATCCTTTACATTTTATCTAAAAACAAAATCTTATAAAAAAACAAACTTAGACACAAGTCTTGATCTTGAAAGTCTTTACTTGAAGTCTTCACATCTTCTTGACTTGGTCCAAATACGATCCATAGAGCTAGACTCCTCTTATGTACTTGATGTGGTCTTGATGCACAGGCTCTTAAATCAAACCGTGCTAGCTCCAAAACTTGACTTTAAATCCTTTGTTGAAGCTACACGCCTACTAAGATCTTGATCACAAATCTGAAACTAAATAAACACAAGATCATTAGTACTATAACTACATGAGTTGATCATCATCAAAACTAGAGTGATAGGCCTTTGGGCCAACATTAATGCATAAGGCATTCATCTTATAGCCCGGCACCATACCAAATGCAAAAGTTGAGGCTAGTATATGCATTGGGTGATCTCTGGGGAAGATTAAACATTGCCCCTGTCCCTCCGGCCACCTAGAAGTACCACGCATGTGCCCCTTCGAAAAGGTTCCCGCTGAAGTGAAGGCCAGTATTCGGGTTTCCCTCATAAAGCTGATCATACCCAAATTGACGAGCAAATTGGCTTGGCAGATATGGCTCGATCGTGCAGGTATCACCTTAAAATGAGATATTTGTGAAATCACCTAGAGGGGGGTGAATAGGTGATGGCTATATGAATTATGACAATAATGCGGAATTTAAAATTTAACACACAAATAGCACAAATATAGACTTGCAATAAATAGAACAATAAAGGTGCAAGAATTAAAAGGAGTAGAGTTGAGAGAAAATTCGAGCAAACGCAAACGCAAGGATGTGTTTCCGAGGTTCGAGCCACGCTCTACGTCCCCGCCTTCACACTTGAAGGATTTGCACTACTATCGTTGATCCCACCGGATCGCCAATATAAAGACACACTTGTCCCTACACTTGTGATGCCGCAACACCACCCGAAGCTCACTAGCTCCCTTGAGGCCGATGCCTCTACAACTTCACTCAATAAGAAAGGTGATCACACTTGATCAAAATAGCTCACTTGCACAATCCTAGAACCAATGATATAGATGTAGAGCTTGGGATTGTGGTGTGCAAAAACTAGAGAGAAGGTAGAGGAATAGGCTACAAGTTGGGTGTTGGGAATTTAGGCTTTGAAAAATCTTTTGTAAAAGAAGGAATTGAAATTCTTTGTAAAGCTCTTGTGAAATCTTTTGGAATTATTTTGCAATAGTTGTATTATCAATATGAGGTGACCCTCTATTTATAGGGGTCAAAAACAGCCTCACAAAATCGTTGGTATCAAATCCCAAAAGAGAATTAGCCAGAAAAAAATAGCTGTTGGAACTGTCAGAAAATCTGACAGTAGTCGGTCGACCGGGTCGGTCGACCGCCAACGGTCAAAAATCCGACCGTTGGGGATCTGCGGTCGACCGGGTCGGTCGACCGAAAAATCCTGTGAACACAAATGTGTTTCGGTCGACCGGGGCGGTGACTGATATACACATGCACAGTTTGTGCACATCGGTCGACCGGTTACTGTAAGTTCTGAAAAATTAGAACTTCCAGAACCAGAAATTGGGTTTTTGGTTTTAGGTTTTGGGTTAAATTTTTGGAACTTGTAAAAACATAGAGTATGAGCATATGTCATACTTCTATCATGTAAAAATAGTTTGATAAAAATCCTTTTGATAAAAACTTGTTTTTCCATAAAAATGTTTTTCCAAAACTATTGTCTTTCTAAAAAGCTTATTTCCAAACATGTTCACTTTAAATCTAAGTTAGAAATGGAGATTGAAAATCTTTTTGAAGCCATGAACCTAACTAAAAGGTGTGTGTGTGTGTGTGTGTGATAATCCCATAGCTCTACTTCTAATATCTAGCTTTGACAAAATATCTAAAATAAAAATAAAAATACAAATCTTGTTTTCTTCATAGTCTATGCTAGTTCTTTTTCTTCGTAGTCTTGACTCGTTTTTCTTCAATATCTTATTCCCGAAGCTTCCTATTGTGCTTTAGCTTGGGAATGCAAATCTTGGGCGAACTCCAAACGTGTGAGTCTTTAAGTGGAGTCGTCAAAACCTGTTCTTGAACCTGAAATCCTTTTAAACAAAATTATTAAATACATAACTAAATATGTTTTGTTATCATCAAAATAACTGGGATAATGGCCTTTGGGCCAACAATCTCCCCCTTTTTGATGATGGCAAAACATATGTAGTTATCACAAAATATTTTGGGTAGAGACTTCAAATGAAGCTCCCCCTCAACACATGCATATATAGGAAAACATATGTAAATGATAAACACCATATTTCCATGCCAACAAATGATACCAAATACTCATGTCATAGAATAGATGAAGGAAATGAGTTCATACATGACATAGATAAGAGATACACAAAAACAAAAGATACGCATAAAGTAAATAACCATGTCCATGTCCACAACACATACTAAAAATACATGTCCAAAGCAAAATAAAAATAAATACTACATGTCCAAACACAAATACTACATGTCCAAGCAACACACAAAGTACTACATCACAAAATATCTCTCTCAAGATAACTCTCCCCAAATAACTCTCCCCCTTTTGACATCATCAAAAGGGGAGGTCACTCAGCAGCATCACCATCATCTCCAGCATCCTCATCATCGGCGTCCTCCTCGTCGTCGGCATGCTCAAATGAGCTCTGTGCAGCAGAGCCCTCAGCCATCTTCTTGTCACCACCATCTTCTTCCCCTGAGGAAGAAGCAACCTCCTCTGGATCCATGCCATCTACTCTGGTCCGCGGTGGTGGAACAGAAGAACGAGCTCTGGGAGGGAATGGAGGACCGGTGGATGGGAGTCGACAAGCAATCGGAGTACGGTCAGGAACGAGCATGTCAAATTTTGTGAAAAGAGCCTGAAACTGAACGTCCACGAATCTCATGGAGTCAGCAAAATAGGACATGTCGTTTCGGATCTCCGCTCGAAAAGCAGCATCCTGAATAGAACGAGCATCCATCTCCGCACGAATAGCTGCGTCGCGCTGCTCGACCCAGGCCTGGTGTGCCTCGATCTGAGAGCGGACCTCCGAAGAGAGAAGGGCCTGAAACTCAGGAGGAAAAATAGGTGCTGGAACAGAAGAAGATCCTGGTGCAGAAGATGAGCCAGGACCAGCAGGAGGAATAGGTGGTTACACAGGAGCGTGTCTACGCAGCTGGGCTTCCATCATCTTCAGGACAACTCCGTTGATGTTGGTCAAGGGATTAGAGGGACTTTCAGCAGATAGATCAAAATCAAGAGCCCTAAGAAGATGGGTAATTAGCATGCCGTAGGGCAAGCTCCTACCCGCAGTACGAATCTGATCTGAAGCCATGTGAGAAGCTATGACTCGAGGAAAGTTTATCTTAATGCCTCGAAGAAGGCAATAGATAATCAATGGTACGGAACCCCTAGCGTGGCTATACTCACCATGTTTGGGGACAATGTTGAAGAAAATAATTTTGGCCACGACTTGGGATTGGAGAGTGTACCTACTCACAACCTCATTTCTAACCAAGCCGGGGTTGTCATCCCCGTGGATTAGAGTGGATGCGGTGAGCGAAGACTCACCCTCCGGAAATTCAAAGTCATGCAGGTCATGGGTATACACATCCGCTCCACCAGTAGAGAGATGCAGAATTCTAGCAAACCGACCGATAGAAAGGTCGATGTCCCTACCTAAAACTCTAGAGGTGATACGATTACCATCAAATTCGAAATTTGCATAAAAATAAGGAACAAGAGATGTGTAAACTTGCTCTTTGATGGTCAAAAATTCAACTAAATTGTTTGTCTGCAGGATGTGAGGAATATTCAAATGTTCGAAATCTTGAATAACAACAAATCTCCCCGAGTTAATGTTTCTCGTGGAAAGATGGGAGTACCGATCAGCAGCAAGGTCATTTAGGAAGAGCCGAACGGGTCTAGGAGCCTGAGATGAAGGTTGAGCAACAGCCTTCCCTTTCTCAGTTCGAGTTCGTTTCGGCATGATGAGTAAAAGGTGGATTTTTAGGTATAAACAAGTTAGGGCACGATCTAGATAGCTAAGTAACCTAATGTATTGACAATAGAAGGAAGATTACAAAGCTAGAAGTGAAGAACCACAAGAAAAATCAAATTTTTACCTTGAGGTGAAGAACTGAAACCCTAGACAGAAAAATCCGATTTTCTGCAAATCTGGCGGATGGATCGACTTGAAACTGAAGATCTGGCACTTGAAGAAGGAATTGGAAGTGGGTTTTAAAAAGATTTGAGATCAGATGAAGGATTAGAGAGATAGAAAATTTTTGGAAGAGGGGAACTCCGGGTTCGCGCTGAGAAAAAGTGAGAGAGTGAGAGAGAAAAGTCAAATAAATACCAATTTTAGGTCAGAATTCGACGATCGGTCGACCGGTCCGGTCGACCGAAACAACCCGAGAGTTCTGAATTTTCAGAACGGTCGACCGGCACGGTCGACCGAATTATCCCGAGAACTCTGCTGGTCTGCAGCGGTCGACCGGGACTATGGTCGGTCGACCGTTAACAGAAAAGAAATAAAAAATTTTCTTCTCAGGCAGAGTCGGTCGACCGGGGCTTTAGAGGTCGGTCGACCGGCTTTGCCTGAAATCTGTTAACAGCATCTGGCCCCAAAAAAATTTTAAAGAAATTTGTAGTCAAAATAGGTATGACATATTAAACATATAGGAATACACCAACAGGTTTTAAATCTTCATTAAGTTATTACAACATCAAAATTCATGCAATCCCTTTTTAATTTTATTTTCATATTTAAACAAAGATTTTAAAGATGTTGAAGCCGAATACCCAGTGACGGGTTCTGAACTTCATCCTCTTGATTCCTCTTGAATGAGTTGAGGTGCGCAATTGCCATCTTTAAGGTGTTTGTTTAAATAGGAAATTTTACAAATGTTTATTTTTATTTATGAAAATAATGTGTATATGTATACAAGTATATAATCACAAATTATAAACTATACATGTGGACATACAATAAACAAGGCATGAAACAAAAGATATAGAAGTTAACACAAGGCACATATACAATATGATAGAAAAGTAGTTCTATACAAGCATATATCAATAGAGTACAAAAGCAAACTATCAATTCTATACATATGTATACATGACTAAAAATCAAAAACTTTTAAATGGAGATGTTACCAATTGAAGGGCAATCTCCAAAATAGGTGCCTCCACGATAGCGATGCATGCACGATTTGTTCTTTAAGCTCCGATGCATCAACCACCCGGGCACCACCTCCTCCTAAGTCTTGGAGGGTGTAGATCCACCTATACCTGTATTATTTAAATTCGGTGACTCTTTTGGTACCCAAATCTTAGTGGGTCCTTTGGGGTTAGATCCGGGGCGAACCCAAACAAATTTATTCTTAACATTGTTCTTAGCATAACAAAACTTTTCTAAATGGCCTTTGCGGCCACAATACGTGCAAATAAAAATTCTACCACTATTGTACATAAAAGCATGGTTATGTGTGTGTGTGCATGTTTATGTGTAGCATGTTTATGATGAACATGTTTCCCTTGGGCTACTCTCTTAGGAAATTTAGATGCAAGCTTGTTAAAATCAAATGCACATTTCTTTAAAGTGTTATCTAAAGAATCAACACGTTTTTGAATTTCAACAAAAACATTTTTATTACTAGAAATCCTGGGGGTTTTTGCTTTATTAGCTACCTTATACTTATCAAAATCACTTTTCAATTTTTCAAAAGAACTAGATAACTCATTTTTCTCTTTTAAACAAAATTCAAGTTTGTTCTTCAAAACATCATTTTCCTTTTTCAATTTCTTATTATGAGATTGTGAAATCTCATACCTATGTTGCAATTCTTCAAAAAATTGAGCAAGTTCATCCATTGTAAGATCATCATCATCAATAGAAGTTTCTAGACATACCTTAGATGAATCCTCACCTTGTGCCATAAAGCACATGTTAGCGGCGTCGTGCTCCTCTTCGGATTCCGACTCCGAGTCATCCCATGTAGCGGCCAAGGCTTTCTTCTTCTTCCCGTGCTTGGAGGTGGTTGCTTGGAGAGCGGGGCAATCGGCAATTAGGTGACCGATCTTCTTGCAATGGAAGCAAGGACCGGGTTCTTCTCTTTTCTTCTCGTACCTTCCTTGAGGCTTCCCCCTTCGGAAGTTACTTTGCCGTCCCTTCTTGTAAAACATCTTGCCCACCTTCCGGATGAGCATGGCGAAATCCTCATCGCAATCTTCCGATGAGTCGTCTTCCTCAATGGTAGTAGGAGTGGCTTTGAAGGCAATCGTCTTCTTCTTTGGTGCCTCCCTCTCTTCTGTAACTTTCATCTCCATCTCATGCGTCTTGAGATTTCCGATGAAGCCGGAGAAGTCCATCTCCTCTTTGTCATTGAGCTCCTTGAGTGTGGTCGCCTTGACTTCCCAAGCTTTGGGAAGAGCTCTAATCACCTTCCTTATCTTTTGATCATTATCAATCTTGTCGCCTAAGGAAGAAAGAGCATTAGTTATTTTTGTAAAACGGGTGAGCATATCATCAATGCTCTCATTATCAAACATATAAAAATTCTCATATTGAGAACGTAGCAAGTCAACCTTAGCTCTTTTGACTTGTGACGTTCCCTCATGAGTCACAATAAGAATGTTCCAAACCTCAAATGCGGATTTACAATTAATTATGCGTGCAAGGTCATCCTCATTTAATGCTTGGGTCAATGCATATTGTGCCCTAGCATTAGCCTCATAGTCTTTGGAAGTATCCTCGGACCATGTGCTCTCATCGGTTGTAGGTTCTATGAAATCTTTGGTTATGGCCCTAGCTACCCTAACACCTAAGGATTTCAAAAATAAGTTCATCATGACTTTCCAAATGGGAAAGTTCAAGCCATCAAATTTGGGTGGGGATTTAATGCTAGAGAAGTCCATGGATGCCATGAATGCACAAGCAAATATAAATGCAACAAAAATGTCTATAGCCAAATATGGATCTCCCTAAGGTGGTTAGACCTAAGTTGTAGGGTTAGGCTCTGATACCAATTGAAATCACCTAGAGGGGGGGTGAATAGGTGATGGCTATATGAATTATGGCAATAATGCGGAATTTAAAATTTAACACACAAATAACACAAATATAGACTTGCAATAAATAGAACAATAAAGGTGCAAGAATTAAAAGGAGTAGAGTTGAGAGAAAATTCGAGCAAACGCAAACGCAAGGATGTGTTTCCGAGGTTCGAGCCACGCTCTACGTCCCCGCCTTCACACTTGAAGGATTTGCACTACTATCGTTGATCCCACCGGATCGCCAATACAAGGACACACTTGTCCCTACACTTGTGATGCCGCAACACCACCCGAAGCTCACTAGCTCCCTTGAGGCCGATGCCTCTACAACTTCACTCAATAAGAAAGGTGATCACACTTGATCAAAATAGCTCACTTGCACAATCCTAGAACCAATGATATAGATGTAGAGCTTGGGATTGTGGTGTGCAAAAACTAGAGAGAAGGTAGAGGAATAGGCTACAAGTTGGGTGTTGGGAATTTAGGCTTTGAAAAATCTTTTGTAAAAGAAGGAATTGAAATTCTTTGTAAAGCTCTTGTGAAATCTTTTGGAATTATTTTGCAATAGTTGTATTATCAATATGAGGTGACCCTCTATTTATAGGGGTCAAAAATAGCCTCACAAAATCGTTGGTATCAAATCCCAAAAGAGAATTAGCCAGAAAAAAATAGCTGTTGGAACTGTCAGAAAATCTGACAGTAGTCGGTCGACCGGGTCGGTCGACCGCCAACGGTCAAAAATCCGACCGTTGGGGCTCTGCGGTCGACCGGGTCGGTCGACCGAAAAATCCTGTGAACACAAATGTGTTTCGGTCGACCGGGGCGGTCGACTGATATACACATGCACAGTTTGTGCACATCGGTCGACCGGTTACTGTAAGTTCTGAAAAATCAGAACTTCCAGAACCAGAAATTGGGTTTTTGGTTTTAGGTCTTGGGTTAAATTTTTGGAACTTGTAAAAACATAGAGTATGAGCATATGTCATACTTCTATCATGTAAAAATAGTTTGATAAAAATCCTTTTGATAAAAACTTGTTTTTCCATAAAAATGTTTTTTCAAAACTATTGTCTTTCTAAAAAGCTTATTTCCAAACATGTTCACTTTAAATCTAAGTTAGAAATGGAGATTGAAAATCTTTTTGAAGCCATGAACCTAACTAAAAGGTGTGTGTGTGTGTGATAATCCCATAGCTCTACTTCTAATATCTAGCTTTGACAAAATATCTAAAATAAAAATAAAAATACAAATCTTGTTTTCTTCATAGTCTATGCTAGTTCTTTTTCTTCGTAGTCTTGACTCGTTCTTTTCTTCAATATCTTATTCCCGAAGCTTCCTATTGTGCTTTAGCTTGGGAATGCAAATCTTGGGCGAACTCCAAACGTGTGAGTCTTTAAGTGGAGTCGTCAAAACCTGTTCTTGAACCTGAAATCCTTTTAAACAAAATTATTAAATACATAACTAAATATGTTTTATTATCATCAAAATAACTGGGATAATGGCCTTTGGGCCAACAATTTGGGTCGAATATTCATTATCCAACAGAAGACAGCGGTCGATAAAATGGTATACCCATCTGGCCCTGCGATACCCAGGAATCGATCTCCATACGATGTATCCTAAATGTCGGAGAGGTATTGGACCAACTGATAATTGGAGTTACTCTAAATGACCCTCCTAATGTAGAATATATAGGTATGTTGCCAAGACGAGCGCACCAACTTCTAAAAAATGGCACAAAGTCTTCTGATGTGTGCGCGACTGTCACCAGAGATGGGCAATGCATGATATACCATACCACCAAGTAAGTATAAGGAAGTTCAACTCTGGGATTAGGCACCTTGACCTCGGGATCACCATACTGGTCAATAAGCACATTGCCATCATCATCTACCAGAACTTTCACTTTGAAGATGTCTTGGTTAATGCTCGAAGCCTGCTCTGAATGCATCCCACCATCATTGGAAGAAGGGCAATACTTCGGCCAAATGCTAGTAGGACAGCGGGGTATATCACATCAGCCACTATAACTTCGTGGGGAAGTGTTGGCGTGATGCACCGTTTCAACCATACGAATCCAGCTAGCAAGGCCCTATTAGAATAGGGATCTTGGATTGATGATGAAAACTTTCAAAGATTGTACCTGGTCTGAAAGTATCCTCGGCTGATTCTGTGGTATATGAGGATGTTGAGGAGCTAATCATCTTTTTAATTTCTGTATTTGCGCTTGGAGCAAGGCGAGTCAATTGGTTGGCCTTGTTCCCAAGACCGTTGAAAAGGTAATCTGCCCAGGCCTTCTGTTTAACCCCTTCGGACATCAAACCAGTGAGCTCAACGCAGATGTAGAAGTGACATACACTTCTCAATATGTCGCATACACTAAAGAGGTACTCTCCTCCATCAAGTGCAGTTCTTTGGCTGGTGGGACATTCTTCATAGGGAATGTCTCCCATCGCTAACCCAGAGACTTCGTTCATTTTATGAAGAGCGAATCCCATCTCCCCGACCGGGGTGAAGAACGTGCATGTCTCCGAATTGTAAGCTCCAACATAGCAAAAAGATGATGACTGCTCTGTGTGATGCCATACTGAACAACACGAATGGAGTTATAAAGACCGGTCTGTAGTAGCTCGTCCTTCAGATCTTCAAGGACGAAGCCCACAATCCTGGACCACCAATATTTGTCCAAAGAATGGACCCATCCCAACGCCCGAAATTCTCCTTTTGGGAAATCACTATTTACAAACATAAATTGGTTAATGAATATGGTCGCCTGATGAGGGGTCTCACCTGCAGGATACTCCGCCTCTGAAGAACCCGACAGCAATCCAATTACATTCATGTCATGATCCGCCGGGATTGCCATGTGATGAGAGATCTGCCCGAGAGAAACTTCAGATTGCTCCTCCGTCAAATCCCACTCCATCAGTCGATGAAGGGACATCGACTGAATGGATAACAAAGAAAATAACATTTCCATGTCCGAAAGAAAGAAGTGATGTTCTCCAAGCTGACGAAGTCATTTGTAGTTGTCGTCAAGTATCACCTCTGCATCCTCATTAATGGAGTCTCCGAATAAGAAATCTGGCTTTCTTAGTAGCGAACGGGCATCTGATTCAAGTCTCCCATCTGTGATGAGCTCTCAAAGACTCTGCAAACTCGCCTAACTTAACTTGGTTCACCGCTCTCAATCTGTCCCGGTGAAAGTTGACACAGTCCTGTTGGCGCCAGAGATGACATCCGGATCTGGTCCACATACAGGGCCAAAATGATGTCTCTTCGCCAGAGGATTCGAGGAATACCTCACTGCAAAAAGAAGAACAGAAAGTTAATACTTTGAGAACAATGAAATAACACCAAGTGTTAGAGTTCAAACGCGGGGCTCAACATATGAGACCCACGTTCTGTGATTAAAACGCGAGGCTCACATGAAGCCCGCGTCTGGACTCCACACTTAGAGAAAATTTTCAAGTCCTGAGACTCAAACGCGATTCTTTCAAACGAGACCTGCTTTCAGAAGTCTCAAGGCACAGACTCCGTTGGATTCGCGTTCAATTCGCAGACGCGAAGGTCACGTTGATAAAGAAGAAAAATGTCAGGATCATGAAGACCCGCGTTCTGCTCATCAACGTTAGAACCGCGTTTACAAATCAAATGCGGACCAGCGAGATCCGTGTCGACTGTTCAACTTCAATAAAAGTTTTGAAACTTCAAAAAGAAGTTAAGAGATGATGTCTCTTTGTATTCTAATGACGAAAGCCATTTAACTTACGAGAAATGGGAGCTTCCTGAAAAGAACTACCCACAGTGATCGGTGTAGTGACAGCGCTCGAAGAAGCAACAGTTTGCTTGGGTTTTAGATCCATCTCGACATGAAATCTTTGAAAAGATTATAAAAAAGCTCGGAGCTTTATGGGTTCTGAGAAAGCTTAAGAGCTTTTTTGATCTTCGGATGCGGGTCTAATCGAAGATGATGAACATTCAAAATTGACTGTTAAAAAACTCAGGTCTTTTATAAGCCTTTCAGTGGCCAAGATACGTGGCGTGTATCTCGAGCTCGATCTGAGCCAAACATACGTTTGACGTGATATTCACGTTCGCATCTGGAAGCATCCAACGCGATCTTCGTGTTTCAAACTGAGAGCCGCGTCTCAGCAACAATTGAGAGCTGCGTCTCAGCAGCAATTGAGAGCTGCATCTCTACATCAACTAAGTGTCGCATCTGCATGACAATTGCGTCTATGAGGGTCGCATTCTCTTACATATAAGGAGTATTTCTCTGCTTCTGCAATCAGTTCAATAATACACTGACAAAAGTAATCGACAACTCTACCAGTTTAATAATACACCGATAAATAAACCAGAGCCATGACAAGTGCTAGACTTAGTTTCTAAGGCACTTGTGACAATCTTCTCTGGAGGCTTCAAGCAGTTCAACAGTACACTCACGAAGACCAGAATTCAGACAAGATTAAGCTCAGGACATCTCGAAAGATTATCAGTCTAATCATCAAGAGTTCAAAATAAATATGAAGTCCAAAGTATTCTGAAATTAGTCCCAGTCAACCGCGGAGTATTGAAAATATTAGAGGGGGTTTTATAGGCTGTCTAAAAATCATTAAAGACAAGTCATCAGATGCGAACCTCCAACACGAAGGTCGTGTTTCAATCAAAACGCGGACCTCGCGTCTAAGAAGAAATGCGGACATCAAATGTGGGTCTGAGAAATCCTGCGTCTTACTTCAAACGCGAGTCTTAGTAACTTCGCATCCCATTTCAACCCTGCGTCTCACGTCAAACGCGAGTCTGAGTAACTCGCGTCTTATTTCAAGCGCAAGTTTGAGCAACTTTACGTTTCATTTCAGAGGCGGGTCTGAGAAACCCTTTATTTCACTTCAAACGCGGGTCTGAGCAACTTTACGTCCTATTTCACACAAAGGTCCGAGCAACTCGGTGCTCCTCCTCAAACGCGGGTCTGAGCAACTCCATGTTCTAGAAGAGATGTGAGTTTAAACCCTATGTTCATACAAATGCAAGATCCGGGTCCAGTACGAGATTCGCGTTTCTGTTGTAACTGATCCCCATTACTGGGTCAATTAACTTCCCACGTAATGTGGGAGTTAATCCACATTATGAATGAATTTTAGGGGAAAATAATACCCCTATGACTCTCTATAAATAGCCTAAGTAGTTATGAAGAGAGGAGGACTATTTTAGCATAGAAGAAAAATAGAAACTCTTAAAGATTAAGAGTTGAGAATTCTCAAGTTAAAAGCTTCTTGCTTTTCTCTTGCATGCTCAAAAGTCCAGAGAGAGGAGAAAAAAGAAAAATCAGTAGATTCTAAGCACTTAGTGTGTTAACAAAGTTCCTTCTGATTGATCTTTGAGAGCATCTCGAAGAGAAGCTTGTCATTCAGCCAGTTAATGGAGAACAAGAATCACTCTCCATCGTCACACGAAGAACCCTGTCTTAAACAAAGGGGAGAACCAGTTATTCTCCCCTCTTTTATAATCAGAATTATTCCATTGTAATCTTTCATCCATTCAAAGAAATTTTACTTTGAGCTATTTTTCTGACCAAACAACCACCGCTTCCTCCGGCAGCCTCCGCCGCCTTAAGAACCTCCTGCCACCGTTAATCCTCTTCACGCCCGTTCCACTTGTCATATTTCCCCATCTCCTCACCCTTCCTTTCCTCGCTTATCTGCAGGATTTTGCCATCAATGATGTCCACCTTCACCTCTTCCTTGCTCAATCCTGGGAGGTCGACCTTGAAGACGTAGGCATTCGAAGCCTTTTTCCAGTCAAAGTAGGTGTTGGCAGAGGCCAAGGAGTCTAAGAGAGAGCGGAGAGCTTGAAAGGGGTTGATTGAGCCAAACTTGCACAGAAAAATATAGAAGTTTAAAACAGTGCTAGGTCCTCACTGCTATCGTGTAGCATAGGGCTAACAGGTCGTGATCCACAGGAGGGACGACAATGAAAGTGTTGTGTAAGTCTTCTTCCTAAGTTACTACACCGGTTAAAGATCTTCTTTGTTTTAAAAGAAAAGAAAAGAAAATATTCAACTAAATTAGAAGGAAAGTAGAAGGTAGAAAAAGAAGATGATGTTAGTGCTTTGATTACAGGGAGAACTAAGTTAAAAAAGCAAGAAAATAAACAAGAAAAGAAAGAACATACCTTGGAGTAATTAAAAAAAAGCAAGTGATCAATTAAGTTGAGTAGCGATGAGGAGAAGTGAGATAGTTCATTGGCTGTCACTTTCAATATAATTACTTTTAAGAAAGATTATATCTAGTGTCACTCTAAAGATAATTCTTCCTCTATTTTTTGTCATGAAACTCTCCCTAATCCAAGTTATAAAGAAGGCATGATTAAAAAAGGCGTAAAAAAAGTAAATGAAAGTAAATAAAGCAATTAAACAAGTAAAAATAAAAAGAGGTAAATTGAAAAGCACATAAGAACCTTTATTGAGCTGTTACCATCAATTACAAGCACTCCATCTTCTCTTTACAATTCTCTCTCTTAAATTGAAAACTACAATGAAACTTTGAAAATTAAAAATCCTAACCCTAAAACTTTCTACGGAGTTGTGTTGTGGAGTCCTTCCTTCCAAAGTTGTACCCTCTTTACTTTCGAGGTATGCAGGTATTTATAGGAGAAAAATAGAAGGATAGGAAGCGTACAAAGTTGGGGGAATTGGCGCTCTCCCAGATTCAAAACCAAGGCCGTGAAAACGCGGCAAAATCCTAGCGGCAAGATCCTGGTCATAAGCCAAGGTCAGGGAGCCATTTGTTCGTTCATTTATTCCCTATCCTTTTATCTTCTTAGATTTTGAATATCTGCTTTAGATTTGATGATCATCTCTTTATCCTCAGCGAAACCGATAGAGTCTACAATCCATTTTTTCCTTAAACTTTGATGATATTATCTTATCTGGTATATCTAATTTTCAGATAAGATGGCTTCTAGAACCTTTGGATTTGAATCGATCCCCTTTCTTGTGAATTTTTAGATTTAATTGGACAAATCTGTCAATCTCTCTCTTTTCTTTCTTAATTACCCTGCACGCCACTAGACATGAAAATACATCAAATTGTAAAGTTTTATTATAAAATAAATGCAAAAATGTGACACATGTGATATTAAATATGCAATATACGTGTACGATCACACCCCCACATTTATTTTTTTCTCGTCCTCGAGCAAAATAAAAAAATAAAACCAACATAATCTAATTCACTTTGGTAGGAATCACAGTTGCACTTAGCATGTGCAATAAGTCATTAAATCTCTAGGTTACCCCTAAAGGACGAGTTTTATCTCGTGAGAATTTTCAGTAGATTACACCCACAAAATCCATAAAGAAAGAAAATAAGGTGTTAGTATTTTCGAAAATGCAATTTTGAAAGATAGAAAATATTTGAAGTATATTTGGAAGGATTAAGCAATCTGTAAGTTAAAGGGATACCAAACTATTCATTCATAAACTTAGTCTCTATTAAAAAACTTGTTATCAATTAAGGTAAGGAGTCAAACAGTATTTCTCATATAGTCTATTATTTTACCCTAAGTCATATGCACCTTTGTGACAGTGAAATTTTGACTCGGAGATTCTTTAACTCCAACTCTTATGCCTTATTTTTTTTTTTGGTAGTATTATCCCTTAGTTCTATTAGGCTTTCTAATCTGCTCAAGGAACGAGCCTTTAGTCGGTGACTCCCAAACTGGATGGTCTTAGGGCACCGGGTGAGAAAACACCCCAAAGACTTAAGGACTTGAGCAAATAAGGCCATAAAATTAAGGATTTTATTTACTATATGAACTATTTTTAGGCGTGAATACTTATCCTTTATGAGGCACAAATACCCGGCTTAATAAGAGGATTTTATATATATATATATATATATATATATATATATATATATATATATATATATATATATATATATATATATATATATATACTTGTATCCTTTCAAAAGGATTTGATCCCGGATCCTTCCCACTCAAATTCAACCCTCCAACATTCGAATACAAGATCCACTCCGTTGAAGTTGATCTATACTATTTCAAGTATCTATAAACCAAAAATCAAGTGTTTTAAATTTTTTTGCCCATCCATCAAGTAGGGGAAAAACCGACGGCCTAAATAGTGAGTTGGTTAGTTTAACGGTGTAGAACATTTGAAATCTAACAAAAATTAGTTTATAGGGGTTTTTAAATGTTTAGATCATAATGAAATGGCCGGATCAAGAATTTGTATGTCTAAAGACATAGATCTAACCAACTCACTACTTTCGGCCGTCCATTTTGCGTCGCTTGATGGACGGGCAAAAAGTATTTAAAACACTTAATTTTTGGTTTATAGATACTTGAAATAGTATAGATCAACTTCAACGGAGTGGATCTTGTATTCGAATGTTGGAGGGTTGAATTTGAGTGGGAAGGATCCGGGATCAAATCCTTTTGAAAGGATACAAGTCTATATATATATATATATATATATATATATATATATATATATATATATATATATATATATATATATATATATATATATATATAGACTTGTATCCTTTCAAAAGGATTTGATCCCGGATCCTTCCCACTCAAATTCAACCCTCCAACATTCGAATACAAGATCCACTCCGTTGAAGTTGATCTATACTATTTCAAGTATCTATAAACAAAAAATCAAGTGTTTTAAATACTTTTTACCCATCCATCAAGTAGGGGAAAAACGGACGGCCTAAATAGTGAGTTGGTTAGTTTAACGGTGTAGAACATTTGAAATCTAACAAAAATTAGTTTATAGGGTTTTTAAATGTTTAGATCATAATGAAATGGCCGGATCGAGAATTTGTATGTCTAAAGACATAGATCTAACCAACTCACTACTTTCGGCCGTCCATTTTGCGTCGCTTGATGGATGGGCAAAAAGTATTTAAAACACTTGATTTTTGGTTTATAGATACTTGAAATAGTATAGATCAACTTCAACGGAGTGGATCTTGTATTCGAATGTTGGAGGGTTGATTTTGAGTGGGAAGGATCCGGGATCAAATCCTTTTGAAAGGATACAAGTCTATCTCTCTCTCTCTCTCTCTCTATATATATATATATATATATATATATATATTATTTTTTATAAAGCATAAGAATCTTTATTTTTGAACTCTAAGTGTATAAGTGTATATAGTGTGCATATTTCATCAAGGTAAAAATCAAGACTAAATTACTTAGTCAAATTTTCTTCCTAATCAAACAAATAATCTTATTTTGATCAAGTATATGAAATCCTAATTATGATTCTCCTATTCCTTAAAATTAACTTAACTTCTTACAAAAATAGGTTAAAATATTGTTTCTCTCTTCAAAAGGTTTTTAATAACAAAGAAAATGTTAAAATAATTTTTAAAAAAAACTATATTATGTTAGAACCCTTCACCATACCTATCTTACGCATTGTCATCAATGTATGAATGAATGCATAAATGCATGAAAAAGAAGAAAGGGAAGGAAAATATTACCTCAAGGTGATGGTTCCAGTTGTGGTCGGATTGGGCCAAGCGTTGCTATCCAATCAAGATAATATGGTGGTTCATAGAACCCACCTTTATCAACCGCTTTTCTATTTACATATTTACAATCCCCAACATGAATAGGATCATACAAGATCCTACCATAAAAATTATTCTCTTTACATGACCAATCTTGAAAAATCATCACTGGGTCATTATGGTCAATGCCTTGGTCCAACAATAGAATGTGGTTTTGTGGAATGGATGATTTGAGCTCTGAAATGAAAAGTTCGGGAGCCAATATTAACTTGAGAAAAGTCAACTTTAGGTTCGAGAGTCGATTTTGGTTCAAGAGTTGAGTCCAAATCAAAGAGTTCAATTTCACATTATTTTCCCATCAACGAAATGTGACCATCCAAAAGAGGTGGTTCAATTTCAAAATCTATGGATACAGGAATCAATGTTGACTCAGAAAATGGGTCCAAATTGGGTAATGATACCGGAGTCAACATAGATTCAAAAATTAGAATATAATCACAAATTTGTGGATCGGGGTCACATTCATATTCAAGTTCAATTTCATTAAAATGAAAACTTGCCAATTTGTTAATGGGTTGATATTAGTCAAGTTCAAGGTTTTGTGGTAAAATTGAATATTGGTCAAAGTCTTTAAGATACCATGATTCTTGATTTTCATCAATATGGTTAAAAGTGTTGGGAATAGTCAAAAATTGGGTAGGGAGAGTTTCCTCATTCCTACGCATGTTTTCTAATTGACTAAGTCTTGCTTCTATCATATCGAAAGGATGCTTTAGAATTGAATCATGGGTTCTATACTCTTTTCTAAGTCGGTATGTTCTTCTTATTGTGGGACTTGAAAAATGGAATAAGGATTTTGGATTTAAAGATTTTGATGGGATCTCGAGTCTTGTGGAATTTAAATTCGCCACTCAATCTCTTCTAAGGCTTCCATCCTTCTTTCCCAGTCAATTGATTCTTCTAGTGGTTGTTCGGGAGAAGGAGTATATGATCAGTTGATAGTATGACTCAGGGGAGTAGTGTCTCCACGGACTCGATTAAGAGTGGTGATGATCATCCTAATATTGTTCATAATACTGGAGTTGGGCAATATACTGATTCGGATAAGACCAGTCCGGCATACTTGGTTGGTTAAAGTGATAAAATGTCAGGCTGGTAATATCCGAATTGATTGCACACATTTATTGCATTATTCTTTATTACATATCCACATTTATCATATAATAAATTTGCTAAATTCCTTATCTTAAATGTCTATTTTGCAGAAGATAATCATGAGGAGAAAGAGGATAAAATCAAATAAATATCAGTTAAATTCAGATTTAACTAGATTTATTTGGTTAGAGGAGGATGATGCCAAATCCAGTTGGTTAAATTCAGTTTTTGGTGAATCAGATGGTTAAAGCTAAAGATCAACCAAGGATAACATCAAATACAGAGTTCAAATCCAAAGGGATAAATGAATGAGAGAAGATCAACGGATGAGATGAAGCAATTCTGACTCAGATTCTGGCTGGATATATTTTAGTATTTGAATCATAACTTTCGTTATAAGAACTCAAACCTGATGATTCAAGATGATTCAAAAGGAGGACTTCAAGAGCTACAACTCTTAAGTTGATCATTATTTCTAATTCAGTTATTTGATAAGTTATATTTAGCAATCAATACGCCAATAAGCTGCAGATCAGAACTGAATATCCACATCAAATCATGTTTGGAGATAAGGGAATGATTCAAATTCAGAAATAGCAAGCTTCCCTTATCTTCATACTCCTCTACCCTCTTATTTCTCCTATAAATACATGCAATCTCAAAGGCAAAAGAGGAACGATCAAGCAGAGATTGATTTTAGGCCAGTTTTTCATTCTTTGTAATATAGGTTTTTATTTTTATTTTATGTAATTTTTCTTTCTTTGTAAGCATAGGATAGACTGAGATTCATGTAAGTAAGAGAGAGACTTATGTTGAGAGTGACACCGATGTAATCTCCTCCTTTCTTCCATCGTTTCTGCAAGCAATAAAAGGTAACTTTTTTATATTCGTCTTTACTTTCGTTTTCTTCTTCTTCTCTCTACTTTTTCTCTTTTGGTTTTGATGAGTGTCCAAGTGAATCTAGAAGCATCAGTATAGCCATGTTTGTGTGAGTGCCACCGATATTTCATGATGATGTTATCCTCCTTAAGATTCCGTATCATTTCATTCTTATTCGTCTTGATGATGTAATGCGAATGGGGACTGAGCTCGATCTTATGAATTATGCGTGTTGATCGCCTCCGATGTAAGGTAAAGCATGCAAGGTTTCTAAGTAAGTCATAAACCAGAAGAGGTAAGTTGTTCTTTTAGTTTTCTTTTCTTTTAATTTTAGTGCAAATTACCAACATCACAATCTTCCAAATTTCTTTCAATCTTTTTCAATTTCTTTGTACATATCCACTTCCATTTTCTCCACCTTCTCTATCTATCACTTTCTTCCTAACTTAAGTATAACTCTTTTTCATTTTCCTTTTAAGAATTAAAAGAAGAATTTTAACCATTAATTGTAGCTTAAAAGAGAACTTATTAAAAAGCTTTCATCGCTAGTCCCTCCTTGTGGATCACGACCCGCATAGCCACTTGTTATTGCGGTAGAATTGAGTAACTTACACTTTTCATTCTTAGTTCTGAAATTCTGTATTTGTGTGCAGGTCAACCTCAATCAAATTTTGGCGCCGTTGCCGGGGAGGGACAGTAAGTAATTCTCTTTAAAGTTTATATTTGTTTAACCTTCTTCTTTATTTTGGTGTACAAATTTAACAAGGAATTTTTGCTACAATGGACATATAAGTGGCTCTGAACTCTGTTTAAGAAAGTAGAACCCAGAAGCCCTCAGATTTGCTACATTCTTATGGCAATCTGAGTGAACTACTAACCTGTATTTTCTGCAGGTTGGCTGAATTGCATAGTTTAAATATCTGTAGCATTTATCTCCTTATTTGACTCACTGTATATACATTTCTAACACAACAGTAAAAAGTTGACTGTAAATGCTAAAAATGATTTAGACTTTTCATTTAGGCACTTGTCTATTTCATTACATTTTCTATTTACTGTTGAAGAGTGTTGGTGCAAAAGGTACATTTGCATGGAATATATTTTAGAAAATATTCTTGAGTAATTATTTGCTTGTTGAATGTTACTTTTCTTTATCTTGCACACTTTACACAATCAATCTTAAGGGCTTGTCCTATATACAAGATAAGGTGGGAAAGTCATTACCCTCTCTTACCCCACAAACAATCTCCTCACTCACTAACCCAAGCCTAACTAAAAATGAGTAGACATTGGCCCTAGGGACATCTCGGACTCAATTAGGAGATTATCCTAAGGGGGAATGTGTTAGAATTTGACTCCTGTCAAATCAGTGTCTAAGAAAAGGGATTGAGGGGCGAAACCCTGAAGGCTGGTGGTTTGGCTTAATTAGGCCCGTCGCTTTTGCGCGGATACCTCCCACTAATTTTGCCCTGACCTGGCTGATTTGCTTGTGGTCAAAGTCAGCATTATACCTCCCGTGGACAGTCTAACCAGTTAGGAGTCGTCTAGGTCAAAGATCTACCCTAACTTAGTTTAGAATTTTTTTCCTTTTTTTCTTTGTTTGCTTATTTGTTTGTGTTTATTGTGAGATATGGCTTATAACAATAATTTTTCAATTTTAATGGTAATCCATATTACACCTCTTTTTCAGATATTACCAATCCAGCATATCATAACTTTAACCAACCTAGTGTGCCGGATTGGTCTTATCCGAATCAATATAATCCATGCCCCCAATCTTATAAACATAGTTTCCAGAATAATTTCAACTCTTCAAAGAGTCAATGGGGATTCACCTCCCCCGAGTCTAATTTTCAACCAACTTGTCCTCCTTATCCACCTTGTCCATAATATTTTCAAGATTCATACTCAGTTCCACTAGTCCAAAATAGAAAACCATCAATTTTGGAAATGAGTATGCGTGAGTTCAAATAATAATCACAAAATCTGATGGACTCATAATTTCACCACAAATTTTAAAACAACACTTCATCTTTTTAAGTCCAATCGCAACAAAACGATGAACCAATCAACTATGAAAAGATGCTTGAAGTCATGACTCAGGCTCAAAACGCTCGTAATCATGACATAGATATGATGGTCCAAACTTTATGTTCTCACTGTTTGGCCATTTCTGATGTCGCTAACCATTCTGTTAGAGCCGAAGAGTCATGTTTTTTTGGAAAACAAGGTTCCATTTAAGCGCAATCATTTGAACTTGCCCAAACTCCAAATTTTAAAAATGACATTGACAGTTTGGTAAGTTATCCCTTTTCTGAAATTGAACTTGAGAATGAATATGATCATGAACCTCAACTTAGTGATTCAATTCTACTTCCTAATTCAATTATGACTCCGGTGTCTTTACCTGATTTCAATCTTTTTCCCGAGTCAACATTGGATCCTGTGCCAATTCATCATGAAATTGAACCACCCATCTTTGATGATCATCATATTGAACTTGACCAATTTCATACTTTTGAAAGTCTCATTGACAAATTGGCATGTTCTCATTTTTATGCAATTGAACTCAATGAGAAATGTGACCTAGATTCTCAAATTGTGATCCAGTTCAAATTCCCGAATCAATATTGACTCCTGTTTTGTTACCCGACTTGAGTAATATTTTAGAGTCAGTTTTGATTCCCACACCTGTCATTCTTAAACTTAAATTACCAATATTAAGTCACATTCCATTGTAGGAAAATGAATGTGGACTTGAGTTTCAGCTTCTTGATTTGGACCCACATCCTGAACCGATCTCGACTCCTGAACCTTTACTTGACCTAAGTCACTTTCCTGAGTCGGTATTAGTTCACATACTTCCTAAGTCCAAGTCAATCATTCCATCTTTTCACACTCCATTTTGGGATAAGACGGTTGACAAAATTGACTCCGAAATTAATTATGAAATTTGAAAATTAGATGGGGTAAAATATTTAATAAAAATCGGTCATATATACATCATTTTAGTGGGTTATATAAGAGAGATTTCTGGTGGGTTCCTCTGAACTCCACGAAAATTCGATTAGGCCGTATTTCGTGGACCAATCAGACCACCACCGGGACCACCACCTTAAGGTAATATTTTCCTTCCCTTTCTTCTTTTTCATGCATCTATGCATTAATTCATATATGAGGACAATGCATGAGATAGGTGTAGGGGAGGGTTCTAACATAACTTAGGTTTTTCTTTTTTTTAAAAAAACAAAAAAATTATTATTAACATTTTCTTTACTTTTAAAAAAAACTTTTTGAAAATAGAAACAATATTTTGACATATTTTTTCTAAGAAATTAAGTCAATTTTAAGGAATAGGATAATCATAATTAGGATTTCTTATACTTGGTCAAAATAAGATTATTTATTTGATTTTTAAGGTTAGGAAGATAATTTGTTAAAGTAATTAGTCTTGATCTTTGCCTTAATGAAATATGCGCACTTTATACACTTACACACTTAGGGTTCAAAAACAAAGATTCTTATGCCTTATAATATATATATATATATATATATATATATATATATATATATATATATATATATATATATATATATATATATATATATATCTATGAAAAATAAACAAATCTAATTATTGATTAGCTAGGTACTTTGGCCTAAGCAAGCCTTGGTATTTATGCAAAAGATGATTAGATAAATTTGTAAAAAATGAAAAAAAGAAATATATATCTATAAAAATCCTCTGATTAAGTTAGGTATTTGTGCCTCATAAAGCATGAGTATTCACGCCTAAAAGCGGTTCATATAATAAAATCCTTAGTTTTGTGGCCTTATTTGCTCGAGTCTTTAAATTCTTAGGGTGTTTTCTCACCCAGTGCCCTAAGACCGTTTGATTTGGGAGTCACCGATTAAACGTTCGTTACATGGGCAGATTAGAAAGCCTAATAGAACTAAGGAAAAATACCACCAAAAATAAAATAAATATATATATATAAATAAATAAATAAGGCATAAGAGTTAGAGTTAAAGAACTCTTAGTCAAAACTTCACGGTCACGAAAATGCATATGACTTAGGGTAAAGTAATAGACTAGATGAGAAGTAGAATTTGACTCCTTACTTTGATTGATAATAAATTTTTGAATAAAGACTAAGTTTAGGATTGAAAAATCCGGTTTCCTATAGCTTATGGATTACTTAAATCTTACAATAATATTTCAAATATTTTTCTTTCAAAATGTGTTTTCAAAATATTAACATCTTTCTCTTTCTTTATGGATTTTGTGGGTACAATCCATTGAAAACCCTCACGAGAAAAAACTCGTCCTCTACGGGTAACCTAGAGGTTTAACGGCTTATTGCACAAGCTCAGTGCAATCGCGTGACCTGCGAAAGTGGTCTAATAATCTTTGCTTTAGTTTTGTTGTTTTGCTCGAGGACGAGCAAAAGATAGGTGTGGGGATGTGATTGCACACATTTATTACATTATTGTTTATTACATACCCACATTTATCATGTAACAAATTTGCTAAATTGTTTGTATTAAATGTCTATTTTGTAGAAGATAATCATGAGGAGAAAGAGGATAAAATCAAATAAATATCAGTTAAATTCGGATTTAACAGATCTATTTGGTTAGAGGAGGATGATCCCAAATCCAGTTGGTTAAATTTAGTTTTTGGTGAATCAGGTAGTTAAAGCTAAAGATCAACCAAGGATAACATTAAATACAGAGTTCAAATCCAAAGGGATAAATGAATAGAGAGAAGATCAACGGATGAGATGAAACAATTCTGACTCAGATTCTGGCTGGATACATTTTAGTATTTGAATCATAACTTTCTCTACAAGAACTCAAATCTGATGATTCAAGATGATCCAAAACGAGGAATTCAAGGGCTACAACTCTTAAGTTGATCATTATTTCTAATTCAGTCATTTGATAAGTTATATTTAGCAATCAATACGCCAATAAGCTGTAGATCAGAACTGAATATCCCACATCAAATTAAGTTTGGAGATAAGGGAATGATTCAAATTCAGAAATAGCAAGCTTCTCTTATCTTCATACTCCTCTACCCTCTGTATTTCTCCTATAAATACCTGCAATCTCAAAGGCAAAAGAGGAACGACTAAGCAGAGATAGATTTTAGGCCAGTTTTTCATTCTTTGTAGTATAGGTTTTTATTTTATAGGTTTTTATTTTTATTTTATGTAATTTTTCTTTGCTTCATAAGCATAGGATAGACTGAGATTCATGTAAGTAAGAGAGAGACTTATGTTGAGAGTGACACCGATGTAATCTCCTCCTTTCTTCCATCGTTTCTGCAAGCAATAAAAGGTAACTTTTTTTTTATGTTCGTCTTTACTTTCGTTTTCTTCTTCTTTCTACTTTTTCTCTTTTGATTTTGATGAGTGTCCAAGTGAATTTAGAAGCATCAGTATAGCCATGTTTGTGTGAGTACCACCGATATTTCATGATGATATTCTCCTCCTCAAGATTCTGTATCATTTCATTCTTGTTCGTCTTGATGATGTAATGCGAATGGGGACTGAGCTCAATCTTATGAATTATGCGTGTTGATCGCCTCCGAAGTAAGGTAAAGCATGCAAGGTTTCCAAGTAAGTCATAAATCAGAGGAGGTAAGTTGTTCATTTAGTTTTCTTTTCTTTTAATTTTAGTGTAAATTACCAACACCACAATCTTCCAAATTTCTTTCAATCTTTTTCAATTTCTTTGTACATATTCACTTCCATTTTCTCCACCTTCTCTATCTATCACTTTCTTTCTAACTTAAGTATAACTCTTTTTCATTTTTCTTTTAAAAATTAAAAGAAGAATTTTAACCATTAATTGTAGCTTAAAAGAGAACTTACTAAAAAGCATCCATCGCTAGTCCCTCCTTGTGGATCACGACCCACATAGCTACTTGCTATTGCGGTAGAATTGAGTAACTTGTACTTTTCATTCTTAGTTCTGAAATTCTGTATTTGTGTGCAGGTCAAACTTAATCACGAATCAAAAGAGGTCGGTGTGATGTATGGATCACTATATGCATTGGAATAATTGTAATTGTAATCCATATCAAAAAAAATTCAAAAACAAAAACAAAAAATAAACAAATAAACAAAGAAAAATCTAGCCTAGGTTAGGGTGGACCTTAGACCTAGACGAGTCCTAACTGGTTAGATTGTCCACGGGGGTATATTGCAGAATCTGACCGTAAGTTAATCGGCCAGGTAGGGGCAATACCAGTGGGAGGTATCGGTGACTAAGCAGCGAGTCTAATTATGCCAAACCACTGTTCTTTGAGGTTTTGTCTCTCAATCCCCAATCTTTGATACTGATTTAGCAAGAGTCAAATTCTAATCAACTTCTCCCTTAGGTCAGTCTTCTATTGAGTTCGAGATGTCCCTAGAGTCAAGGTTTACACAATTTTAAGTTAGGCTGGGTTAGTGAGTGAGGAGATGATTTTTGGGCTAAGGAAGGGTAATGACTTCCCACCTTATCTTGTTTATAAGACAAGCCCTTAAATCGTTTAGTGCGTGTGTGCAAGTATATAATAAAAAGTAACACCCAAGTAATAACATACAAGTATGTTCCTAAGTTATATACAATGCAGACGTACTTTGGCTCCTGCACTCTTCAACAGTAATTTAAATGTAACGAATTAAACAAATGCCTAGAATGCAATATCTAAACGTTTTTAAGCATTAACAAACAACCACATTACTGTTGAGGTTAGAACAATGTGCAGCATATGTTAAACAGGATATAAACCGAAGTAGCTAAATCTTTGAATTTCAAGCAACCTGTAAGAAACTTCAGTTAGTAGTTCATCACAATTGTGGGTCTTGATGCTCTGCCTTCTTGGACAGAGGTACAGAGTAGCAATATGTCCATTGCAGCTCCTACTTGTCAAATATTAGCCCCTGCACATAAAAACAGAGAAGAAGAAATTAAACCATTTAAAGTAAATCAAAAAAAGAAAAACTTATCGTCCCTCCCCGGCAATGGCGATAAAATTTTGATCGAGCCAAACCTGCATAGAAAAATATAGAAGTTTAGAACAGTGCTAGGTCCTCAATGCTACCGTATAACCTAGGGCTAACGGGTGGTAATCTACAGGGAGGGACAGCGATGGAAGTGTTGTGTAAGTCTTCTTCCTAAATTACTACATCGGTTAAAGATCTTCTTTGTTTTAAAAGAAAAGAAAAGGAAACATTAAAGTAAATTAGAAGAAAAGTAGAAGGTAGAAGAAGAAGATGATATTAGTGTTTTGATTACAAAGGGAACTAAGTTAAAAAGAAAGAAAATAAACAAGAAAAGGAAGAACATACCTTGGAGTAATTAAAAAAAAGCAAGCGATTAATTAAGTTGAGTAACGATGAAGAGAACTAAGATAATTCTATTGGCTGTCACTCTCAATATAACCATCTTTAAGAATGATTATATCTAGTGTCACTCTAAAGATAGTTCTTCCTCTCTTTTCTGTCATGAAACTGTCCCTAATCCAAGTTATAAAGAAGACATGATTAAAAAGGAGGCATAAAGAAAGTAGATGAAAGTAAATAAATCAATTAAAGCAATTAAAAGTAGAAAGAGGTAAATTGAAAAGAATAGAAGAACCTTTATTGAACTGTCACAATAAATTACAAGCACCTCGTCTTCTCTTTATAATTTTTTCTCTCGAATTGAAAACTACAGTGAAACTTTGGAAAAGAAAAATCCTAACCCTAAAACTTTCTGCGGAGTTGTGTTATGGAGTCCTGCTCTTTGGAGTTAAGCCCTTTCTGCTTCCGAGGTATGCATGTATTTATAGGAGAAAAATAGAAGGATAGGAAGCGTACGAAGATAGGGGAGCGCCAGCTCCCTCAGATTTAAAACCCAGGCCGCTGAAATGCAGCTTTTGTCGCGTTTTCGATGTAATATCCGGCTGTAGGGCCAGGGTCAGGGAGCTGTTTGTCCATTTATTCGTCCTGTATCCTTTTATCTTCTTAGATTTTGAATATCTGCTTTAGATTTGACGATCTATCTCTTTATCCTCAGGGAAACCGACAGGGTCTTTAAACAATCCATTTTTTCTTGAACTTTGATATTATCTTATATCATATAACCAGTTTTCAGATAAGATGACTTTTAGAACATTTGGATTTGAATCGATCTCCTTTCTTTTGAATTTTGGATTTAATTGGATAAATCTGTCAATCTCTCTCTTTTCTTCCTTAATTACCCTGCACACTACTAGACATGAAAATATATCAAATAACAAAGTTTTATTATAAAATAAATACAGAAATGTGACAGATGTGATATTAAATATGCAATGTACGAGTACGATCAAGGGTCCTAGGCGTCGAAGATACCGGGAGCTAAAGACATTGGATAAGGGTTTTCTTAGTTATTTGGCTGTTGAAAGTGAACTTTTTTCTTGAACGATGATGGAGAAGTGATTCACTGTGTATTTATCGTTGGATTAGTGAGAGAATGATTAAGTAAAAATTGAATTATTTGTGGATGAGTCTGGAACTTAGTCATCTATGATTGCAATTTTGCGAAGGAACTCTAGGTTTTGAAAACCTCCATGATTTCACAGCCAATGCCACGCCGCAGACCAAAAATCCAACAACCTCAAGCTCCACCTCAACCACTGCCCCAACTCGACCAAAAAGGACTCTGTTGCCACCGTCGCTCATAATGATCTCACCCACATCCATTCCCTCGTCAGTAACATCATCTCCGACTCTACCCCACCACCTGCTGGACCCAAAAACCAATGTCATCAACCACTCCTCGACCTCGTCGGCCATGCCATGGCGACCATCACCGACCGTGCCATGGCCGCCATTGCCGGCCAAAGGCTATAGGACTATCCCGAGTCGGGGTTGGGGCCGAAACTAAGGCCCCAAAGTTTTTTTAGGTCGGGGTGAGGGCCGCCCTAGGGCTCGGCCTGACCCTGATTCATTTTCATCCCTAGTTGAAGGTCTTCACGAGCAGTCACAGATGAGGATTAGTGTTGCCGATTTTGATCCATCGAGGTTCCTCTAATGCTCAAGTCAGCTCTAAGCTCAAGAGAAACATAAGAACTTAGAGTAATATATAAAAGGCCAATTAGACTCTCCTACCTAGAACTATAGTCTCCCCTGCTATTTATAGGCGAGTCGAGATGATTAGTGTGTTATGCTAGGTTGGCAAGCTTTGCCAGGTTGGTCATCAAATAGCTTGTCAAGGAAGACCATGCCTGTGTTGCGCAATTCAAAGTGACTACTTATGTCAATGAGTCATTTGACTAGATAATTGAGCCAACTACGAACCTTCATATTTTGATCGCCCACTTTCTTGTCCTATTTAGAATTTTGATAACTACATGGGTTGAAGTTGCCCATCATGGAGCGAGTTACAGGGAGAGTAAAAAACTAGTAGTAAAAAACTAGTATACCATCATTATCAGTGGGAAACCGACCGATCAGTTAGGAGGAGGAGGAGGGAGAAGAAGAAAGAGGAAGAAGGACGGGAGCCGAGAGAGGAAGGAGGGGTAGATGTTGCTCTCTCTCTCTCTCTCTCTCTCTCTCTCTCTCTCTCTCTCTCGCTGATGAAGACAGACCGGACGGACGACGGACAGACAAAGTTTTTATATGAGGTAGGGGTGAGGATTGGTCGGCTCAGTTTAGTATTTGCTAATTTTTGCAAAATCGAACCGAAATCGACTCAGTTCAGTTCAGTTTTTTGGTTTTTTCGGTTAGGCCAATATACTGCCATCATTTCTTGCATTTTTAATCACCATTATATTATCATCCTTTAATATTCTAATCTCAAATATCCATTACCCAAATTAGAAATAAGAAAAAGACCCTAACCTTAATGTGATTTGAAAATTTCATATTTTAAAACTTTTACACTGTATTTGAGCTCTTATATCAAAGCTCATATAATTATTACTAACTTTTAATAATAAGAATGAAAAAACTATATTAATATAAATATTATTTTCAATTGTGATGGTGTACTTAGCATAGCTTTCGTATATTCAACATAAAAAGATGGTATTACTAAAAATAATGAGATAAGCTTCCACCAATTTTTGTTATGAGCTATATAACTCACTAAATTGAATTTGAGTAGGGTGATATATAGGGTGAGATATTCGGTTCGATTCGGTCGGGTTCGGGTTTTGGAACACAAAACACCCGACTGAATTAGAGCGGTTCAGTTTGGATTCGGGTTTTAGTTTTTGATCGGTTATTTCGGTTATAACTAAACTCTACTCACCCCTAATATAAGTCAGAGAAGAAAACCTCCCTTCAATCAGTTTTAATAAAAATAAAAATAAAATGAAAATGAAAAATGCAACCATTTGACGGAAAACTTTGACAATGGATACTACTCTATCTCGTATGTATCTCACAACCTTTATGAGAACCCGACCGAAAACTAGAGAAGAGAAGAAGCAGAGGCGCGGTCTCCACTCGCACAACTCGGGTCTTCCGTTCTCCGTTCCTCCCCTTCTTCCTCCTCCAACAAGTAGATCTGTTCGTTCCTCTCTCCATCTATCTGTGAAATTATTATTCCAAACAAAATCCTTAATTCGATTAATTTCTCACCATGGAGGCTGCTGGCCTCAAGAACGGCGACGCATCTCCACTCCACAACGGAGGATCCAATCCCAATTCGGATCCCGCGAACGATCCTAAACAGAACGAGAAATCAATCCAACAGGGCGAGGGGAGCCGTACTTTCACGACGAGGGAGCTGTTGACCGAGATGAAGGCGGACGGCAACGGATCCGGGTCACTCGAATCCGAACCCAACAAGAATATCGACAGGTTCGTCTATTGTGCGTTACTGGATAATTGTTGAGATCTAGGTTGGAGCTGCAAAATTTGAAGTCTTCATAGAAAAGTTTAAATTCTGGGCTACGTGGCGAATTTTGCTCGTACGTATAAATGATTGTGCATTTTATTGTGCTCCATTAAGTAATGAAGGTTATATAATTGTGAAATTTCTGATAACAAGCGTTGGCAGCTCAGATTACCAATGCTAGCTTGCTCTATTCACCTCTTAGAAATACTTGCTGTGTGTCGCCTTCCTAAACGCTTCCTTGACTCGCAGACTAAATCTTTCAGTGTATTGCATTCTTTGCATGTTTGGCACTAGACCCATGTTCACTTAATTTGAAATTGAATTTTGTTTAGCTTTAGTGCTACCAAACACATTGCTTTCTTAGTTAATTATCTTGTGCCAAACTCTCATTGGGACCTATCCTTGTGGTATCTGTTCATGTTCAGATTGTCTATACTCATTTGTTTTCTTCCATTAATTAGTGTAGCCACACTGTGGTGTGAGTTTTTAAGGTTGCCCCTTTTTCATTGGTGTGTATGCATGGTTGATTAGTTCATTATCTTGTGGTAAATTTCTGCTGACATGAGCGCCACCCCCCCCCCCCCCCCTCCTCTCACACACACACACACACACACACACACACACACACACACGAACACACTTCTGTACACAAACATAGAGCCATGTCTATATCATCTCACACACATATGTACATTACATACATAATTGGAAGTAGGTGTTAATTTAAAAGTCAATATCCAGTTTAAAAATTGACACTCTTCCGGTGGATGTACCTTGATAGATGGCCATC
The DNA here is from genome assembly GCA_038442645.1 of Agave tequilana. Lineage (NCBI taxonomy): Eukaryota > Viridiplantae > Streptophyta > Magnoliopsida > Asparagales > Asparagaceae > Agave > Agave tequilana. The sequence goes on along the minus strand of JAVJIF010006255.1, from coordinate 73,183 downwards.
CAGAGGATAGTTTGAGATCCATGATCTATTTTTTCTCACAATTTAGTTAGATTAGGTAATATCAGTTAAATTTGTGATATGGTTATTAGTTTACGAATCAAAATAATTGAAAAAAAGATTGAAAAGTTAAGACATGGTGGCTTATTGAATAGTATAGCTTGAATATAATCTCCGCTTTCTGATTGTGCTGACTGGTAATTTAAGATATATATTATCTTTCTTCTAAGGCCTATTGAAAGGCATATCCAAGGTTTGAATAGTGCCTGATGCTCAATATCTACAACCTAAGAAGCATAGACATGATACAAAGGTATGTCACGGACACAGATACCGTCACGGCACATTTTTCGACTATAGCCTTTGACATATACGTGAAGCTAAAGCTAAGTAAATATCTCAAACATGTAATGGGAACAAAAAGTGCATGATAAATGTAGCATACATGTCGAAAAAAGTATCTAAAAGTATCGTAAATTAAAAAATATGTTGTATAATAATGACATATTTAGAAAGTGTCACCGTATGATACGGGTACGAGTTTATGTAGAAGTGTCCAATGCTACATACGACCAATACCAGTGTTCTCTATACAACCTAGAAAATACTGAAATTGCTGATTCGATTGAGAAGAAATGGCAGATAATTTCGGATGGCGATACCGATATTGTTGGCTACAACTGAGATAATACCGTTATCAGCAATACGACCAACTCAAAATGGCTAATATTTCTGATATTGCTGATTTTGATACCAAAAACTTACGTATGATGCGGTACTTGTACCTAGATTTCAAACCTTTATTGATTGTTTTCTTAATTATGTACTCATAATATCCAGATTTTTATTTTTTCTGAAATTAAAATAGTAAGCATTATATCCAGAGAATTCTTCTTTCTTCTCCTCCTTAAAGTTTTGTTTATATTTCTACCTTCCATTTTGCTGGAATCACCAGCAAACATTATATCCATCAAGTTCTCTTTCTTATTTAACACAATTCCAGATCATTCATCAATTCGTGACCTAAAATAAGGTCCAGTTTGGGATCAGGGCAAACCATTCTTCGGGTTTCTTTCTGAATAGTGTTACAAAGATTCAAACATGATGACATCCATAGATATTGAGTTTCAACATGATGCCTGCTCAATTTTATATCAGAATGGGGACTCACTAGCCACTATCCTCTATAAAATTTCAATGCACGCATCATTATTGACTTCTGTCACAACACCTATCATCCTGGTCATGAATTGATTCATCTACTCCAATGCTAATTATATAGATCACTGTACGTGATGTTACCACCATGTTGACCATTCAATCCCTTTCCACACTTGAATCACCAAAATCATTATTACCATCCTTTCTGCTATTGTTGTTGCCATTAACACCCCTCAGATCTGACCATCGTCTCCTTGAAGATATGAAGATCCTTTCTTTTTTGTTTTGTGTATTCTCCAGTGTACCCCCTCATGTGACAAGTGTTAAAGGCTTCTTAGCGCGTTTTAACATGCTTCATGCGAAAGCACATTTAGTCTTCATGAAGCACTGATAGAAAGTGCTACACCATAGAAGCTTTAGCTTATCTTCACTTTGCAGACACGACGGTGCGGGCATTGAGTAGCTACTATAGCATATGCCTTGATGTGCTCTAGGAGTAGCTACTATAGCATATACCACAGGAAGAATATTTTTTTTTTACACTGTTTTTGTTATTGACGCCCTATAAAACTTGCAAATATCTCTTCATTCTCAATGCCCTGGGCCCAACTACACACCAACCGAGGTAATTCAACATCAAGCCCTAAGAAGCATGGATACAAACACAGGACATGTGATGGGAATTACTAGGCTCTTTATTTGTTAGGCTATTTTTTCTTTATTTTGGGTTAGACTTACTTTACTCTTTTGTTTTAGTCCCATATCGGATATGACAAAAAACTTCTAGTTGTATGGGTCTATAAAAGATCAAGTGCTGTAGTAATAGTTCAGTTGATTTAAGAAAACCCTAAATTTTGCATTGCAGTTTTGCTTTGTGTTAAATCTCTGCATGGTGAAGTGCTGAGTGGGAGAGCGATCTCCTTGGTGTTGAAACCAAAATCAATCATTATCTCTAAACCCTAATTTAATTTCCCCGTTTCCTCTTCCTTCAGTCTCGTTTTACATTAGTTTGGTATCAGAGCTAAAATCTTGATTTTCTTCTTCCTTAAAAAAAGCTCTTGTTCCACAAAACCCTAGACTTTCTCTTCTCCACCTTCTTCTTCAGGTTTAATTTAAAAAAAAAATCTGAAACCTTAAATCAGATTTTTAACAATAAAAAAGAAAAAAGAAAGGAAAAAGAAAAGAAAAAGAAAGGAAAGTAAAAGGGTCTTCATGTTCATCTTCTCCACGTGGACAACCCTGCCAAGCGGCGCCTTCACCAACGTCACCGAAGCGCCACCACCTTCCCTCCGCAGTCGTCTAGAGCTCTGGATCCTCTACCGAAATTCCTCCTTAGCCTCCGATCGTCAACCAGCCAGATCCACTCCCAAACTTCCCCACGATTTCACTGACATCCACCGCATCCACTGCATCAAGCCTCACCGCTGCAATTCCTCCCCCGCTGCCACTCCCTGTTCTCGCCACCGATGACATCAGAAGTTGCCGACATCCTCGACTTCGATCGATTCCGCCATCATCTTCATCTCCTCTCCATCTCGTCTCCATCCCCGACATCATCATCTTCATCTCATCTCCGTCATCCTCCTTTTCCCAGGCCGACATCGCTGGCATCCAAAAGGCCAACATAGGCCACAACCGACATCTGCCGATGAACACGTTGCCTTCGACGACCTCAGATCCAATTGTCGACGATCTCAGATCCAACCACCTTAGATTCTGCTAGCATCGACGAACACGCCGCCATCTCATTTCGCCGACGACCTTGCTGCCTTTGACGACCTCAGATCAAACCGCTAACATCACCACATCTTGCCTTGTCGCCGCCTCAAGAAACCCTAACCAGTAGGTTTCCAAATCTGGTCTGACCCGTTTCATTTGGCTTGGATCCAACCCGTTTCGAAGATTCGACCCGTAATTCAAGTTGTGGTTCAGATCGGTCGAATTTAACCAACCGGATCCAACCCAGTCCAAACAACCCAGACCAGCCTAAGCCTGCCCGAGCCGCCAGCGCAGTCCTAAGCCAGTTTGAGCCGAGTTGAGCCATAACCTAGGCGAGTCATAGCCGGACCGAGCCAACACTGTAGCCGAGCTGACATTGTAGCCGACCGAGCTGCTACTGTTCCCTTCAGCATCAGTCCCGAAGTAGTACAACAGTATTCTGGAGTTCGTTTCAGGCCCATTCGGAGTTCGATTTGAGTCCCGTCTGAAGTGTTGGATCCGCAGCTGAGTGTCGGAGATACTGGCAGAATTTTGTAGCTTTTGGGCAATAGATATGGTCTCCATAAGTCCTTTTTTTAAGTCACTACTCGATATCGGTGCTTTTTCAAGCGTCTTTGGGTAAATTCTGAACTCATCTCTCACTATTGCGATATTTTACATGTCTTGTGTATCTGTGGTGATTATTAGTTGTAGTTTTTGCTACTATTTGCCTATACTGCTACATGTTTGCATATTCACTTTTAGGATTCATTCTTTGCATGTTCATCTTAGGAGCCATTAGATTTTTTTTTATTTGATCATATAGCGCATGCCAATGTTTAAAATAACGATAACGTAATGATAATATTTTTCTTTTGTTATGTTAATATAGGTTATAACGTAACGCATAACGTAGGTTACACAAGTTAATATTTATTTAATAAAAATAAATATATATTATATTTAAAAATTTATAAATAGGAAAATAATTTTAAAAAATCTAAAAATTCAAAATAATATATAACACATGTAGTAAGTCTGACAACAATTTTTGGTAAGTATCACAATAATTTTTCACATTCACAAGTTATAATTCATATTTCATCTACATAAATAATAATATGATCCACATAGTTCATTATAATTCATAAATTTTAGTGATGCTATTCAATCTACACAAACATTCATAATTCATAATTCAATCATAATTCATAATTTTTTAGTCATTCTATTCATTATAATTCATAATTCAATTTACAATATGCTATTCAATATATCCCCTGTGTCCTTCACTCTCTCTGATATTTTACCCCTGATCTCTCTGCTCTCTCTCTCCCCCTCCCAATCTCTCTGCTCTCTCCCCCTCCCAATCTCTCAGCTCTCTCTTGGGGAGAGAGCAGAGAAAGATCAGGAGAGAAAGCAGAGAGATTGGGAGGGAGAGAGCATAGAGAGATCGGGAGGGAGAGAGCATAGAGAGATCCAGGGGGGACTGGAGAATGAGAGAAGAGAGAGATCGGGGGGTAGAGAGCTTACATGTGCATGGAGAGAGAGAACCACCGCTTGGAGATAGGCGTGCCACCGGATGCGAATTATTCGAATCTGAATCTGCCTCCAATCCGGATACGGATATCATTTTTTCACATCCGTCAATATTCGTATCTGTATCTATATTTGAAAGTTAGGTGCGGATACGGATATGGTAAAAGCAATATCCTATTCGTATCCGATCCGATATTCGAATGTTGGGTGCTTGATAATGATATCCGTATGGAAGAGACTATTCTTCAACGGAATTAAACATTAGATTTTAATATTTTGAGTTGGTGAAAAAGTAATAGTGAAAAGTATTTAATTCTTGCAAGAGTAGCACGAGATATTTGAGTATTTCGATATCAACTGTGGCATTCGAATTGACATTTAGCACCGGAGATCGTGTAATCCATTGCTATAAAAGCCGAATGACTATGGATACGATGGAAGTATTGATATGTACACAATACTATCATAATATGTATCACATTTAATATTGTTGTAGATAAAATAAAAAGTAATATAAGTATATCAGTTTAGTTTATCCTTAACGATATTCAATTTTACATATCCGATTAGTATTCACATCCGATCTGCTAATATCTGATCCATATCTGATATCCGATTGACGGATATCATTTTCTCACATCCGTCAATATCTGTATCGGTATCTGAAGGTTGGGTGTAGATACGGATATGGTAAAGACAATATCTGATCCATATTCGATCTGATGGCACCCTTACTTGGAGACAATACCGTCGAACCACCACGACGGAGAACCATCAAAGGAGTTCTTATTTTGCTGTTGAATCTTCTTCTTTCTTCTCGACGCTGAATGGGGAGACGACTGCAAGTTACGAGAGGACGAGCGAGCGAGCGAATTTGGGGGATTTTTTTGCTATAGACCTAGAGAATATGTGGGGTTTATAAAAAGTCGGCTTGCACCGTAACGTAGGTTACAATGTGTTATGTTAATAACGCAACGTAACGTAAGTTACGGGCAAAATAACCATAATTATCAAACATTGCGTTTTTTAGATCTGTTACATAACGATTGGTCGGCGTTACGTTATATAACGAGTTATAACGGGTTACATAACGGGTTTTTTAAAACACTGACGCACACATCTAGTGACATTTAGGTGACTGTTTGTATTCGTGTGATTATCTGTATCCAATTTGCATTCTTAGTGCATGCTCCTTCGTAGTGGTATAACTTATTCCCTAATCACCTACATATGGAGGTCAAACTACACCTAATTTTTAAGGACCTTCAGGACTTAAAACTTAGGGTTGAGGTGTTAGAAAATAAAAATAAAGATGATAGCTCTAGAGATGACACTCTATATAGAAGAGAGGAGAATACAATAGACATAGGGATGGCGAAGATGATATAATCCGTAGGATTAAAATAGATACTCTCACATTTGATGGTATCATTGACTATAAAATTTATAGTGATTGGATGGCAGACTTAAATTACTACTTTGATTGGTATAGGTTTACTGAGAAAAGTAGGATTCGGTTTGCTAGGATGAGACTTATAGGGTCAGTTAGGGTTTACTGGACCCAATGAGAGAGTACACGAGGCGTGAAACTTTCATAGACTCTTGATAGGAAATGAACCATAAACTTAAAGAGAAATACCTTCCCGACTCCTATAAATATCGCCTCTTAGACAAACTGCATAGTCTTCATCAAAGAGTATGTCAGTTCAGGATTACACTATCGAATTTGATGACCTAATCTTACATTGGGAGGTGCAAGAAGACTCCTACCAAGCTATATCTTGGTACCGTTCTGGGTTGAGATTAGACATTCAACGAGCAATGCTCATCCACTCTCACAAGATAGAGACCCTTGAGCAAACTAGCCAGCTAGCTCAAGACATAGAAATCTCCCTCAGATTTTTTTAGAGCGTAGGATTATTTTTAAAGCCGGGGAGTAACCTAGCCTAAATACTCACCACTAAAGCCCCCAAGGGCAAGTCTGTGATAGGTGAATATTCTATGAACGTCAGTGGTAGTTAGTATTTTAAGTGTCAAAGTTACGGTCACGTTGTCGCAAAGTGTCTCTCTAAGAACCTTCTAGTTAAGAAAGCCGATGATGATGAGATCAAGACAGTAGTTTATGAACCAACTAGCATCGCTACTGATTTTGATGATGATGTTAGGGTTTCAATGTCATTAGTGTTCATACACAACTGTTGTTAATGAGGATTGGCACATCTATATTACACATGAAATGAAGAATTATAAATTGATGATAGATGGTGGTAGTTGTGCGAACATCATTGTCAAGACAACTCTTAAGAAAATGAGTCTCAGGGCTGAACTACATCCCCACTCATGCAACGTGAATTGGGTTGATAAGACTGCTTAACTTATTAGACAGCGTTGTCAGGTCCTTATTCATACGTCTAGTTACGAGGATCATATTTGGTGTGATGTCATAGACATAGACGCTGCACACATTTTATTGGGTAGGCCTTGGTTGTATGACTTGAATGTAATCAGCCTGAGTAGGTTTAACACTTATAAATTTAAATTTTTAAAAAAGAAGATAGTGTTGAAACCTGCGAAACCCATATCGACAGTAGCAATAATGAGGAGGGAACAGTCACCGAAAAAAATAACAATACACCATATTACTTAGTGACGAGATCCCACTTTTCTCCTAAGTCTTCTATTGATGGGTTTACTCTCTCAAGTCTAGAAATTCCCTCAGCCTTCTCCCTCTTCCCCTAGTTATCCTACCCATTGTCACATTTGAGCATCTGCATCACATTTGCATGAGTTGCATGATTATGATACAAAGCAAATGACAATTGGCAATCATAACTATCAGTCTGCTGTAAAGTCTTACAAGCGATTGCAGGACCTCGCAATAGGTGATAATGTGTTGATTAGAGTGCATCTAGAGAGGTTTCTATTGAAAACTTTAAAAGAGCTTCATACTTGTGCAAGGGTCCATTTAAGGTTTTGAGGGGGTTTGGTTCCATCGCCTATGAGCCAAATATTTCCCGTGATCTTGGGATCAACCGCTGTTCAGCGTCGAAGACCTGACTCATTATCGCACTTCTACGAGACCACAACAGTTCCCAGTCTATCGCGGCCACCATTGCTGAGGAGACTCAACATTAAGGAGTTTATGCAGCCCTTCCCGGTTCGATTTCATTATCCACACCCCTGCCATTTGCCAGTAGCGAATTTTTTGAAGCCGGGGAGAATTAATAGGAATCACTAGGCTCTTTATTTGTTAGGCTATATTCTCTTTATTTTAGGCTAGGCTCATTTTACTCTTTTGTTTTAGTCCCATATCAGGTATGACAAAAAAACTTCTAGTTGCATGGGTCTATAAAGGCCTAGTGCTGTTGTTATTTAATAGTTTAGTTTATTTAAGAAAATACTAAATTTTGCATTATAATTTTGCTTTGTATTAAATTTCTGCATTGTGAAATGCTGAGTGGGAGAGCGATCTCCTTAGTGTTGAAGGCTTGAAGCCAAAATCAATCATTATCTCTAAAGCCTAATTTCTTTTCCCATTTTCCTCTTCCCTCAGTCCCATTCTACATCAATATGGATACGCCACGACACGGACATAACAACACGACAATTCCTTAACTGTAGGATATAAGGACAGTGTGATATGACTACATAGTACATATATCTATGTATAATACTTTCAAAGGAGACTGGTGTTCAACTAACACCTAAGAAGGATGGATACAAATATAACACAGATGAGCGAAAAACTAATTCCTTAGAGAGTAGGACACATGGGCAAAACGACATGACACTAGACTATATGTATAAATAATAAAATTAGAGTGCATATTTACATACATACAAACACATGTTCATGCATGTAAAAGTTCATACATATATATTTCTAACAATATAATTACATACAATGATTACGACCTACTATACATTTTTTATGACTATACAAAATCTTCAACTTCCTAGAGTAGCTCAAGGGGTGTTGGGTAATTTGTGAGTGAGACCGAAAGTGTGAAAGTGAAACACTTTTAGTTACTTTTTGGTGTTTGTTTAGATGAAAGTTGATTCTAAAAGTGGGAAAGTGTTTTGCATCCGCGTAGGATATCTTGCACTTTGAGTTTGACTCTAAAAAGTCCAAAGTTGCTAATGAAAGAGAAAACGTGGGTCACATATTTATTAATGAATAATATATTGATGCCACATCGACTCAATGAATAATATATTGATGCCACATCGACTCAATAAATAATATATTGCTGATAAGAAATTACTTGCAAAAGAAAGTCATTTTCACACTTTCCGTCCTACTCCCAGATTGCCAAACAACCCCTCAGTGTATTTCATTTCTTATTTTTGAACATATCTAAGCTTGTTATAGTTTTATACAAGTGAACGTCTTGATGGTTTTTTTTCACAAAAATATAGTTTTTATATGTAATTGCAAGCAAATAAACATCCCAAACATGTAATGTAAAGGAAGAAGTGTGTGAGAAATCAGAAATGTAGGACATGTCCATGAAGTGACCTACAAGTATCCTAAATTAATACATACATACATACACACACATGTACACACACACACAAACGTGCACGTGCGCGCATAAGGTCCTCTCCTCCTCCTCTAGCTCTCGAGCAAGTATATCAGTTAGTGTTCTCGATTAATAGAGTAGAGATTACTAATGGAATTATATTACTTTTAAAAAAAAATTATATGTATACATGAATACATATATACGTGCGTGCACACACACACACCAATTTGACTAAGATCTTATCTTTAAGATCTGAATATAGATCCTATCACTTGAAATATTTAATATGCAACTGTAATGGATGATCCAAACTGTTCAACATGATCTAATCATTTAAAATGCCTAGAAACATAAAGTCAAATGTTTTTGAATTTCTAAATATTGGTTTATAAGCACTCCAATTGATATAGATTAACTTTAAAGGAGCGGATCTTCAATTGGATATTTTATAATATCTGTCTATCTATATATATATTTATATATTTGAGAATACGTTTGAGAAATGTCAGACACGTGCCTAAGGAGTGTTCAAAAAGTGTTAGTGTCTGAAACGTGTGTTGACTTGTTTGACATACATATATCTTCATGATAGAAATGTCCATTCTACATAAACCACTAATCAGATTTTTGCATTACATCTCAATTGCATCAACTTTACAATAATTGATTTCTGAATTTCTTCTTCTCAATTGTTGCATCTGTACATTCGTTAAACTTGGCAAATATACCATATTCTGTGTTCTTTGTGCTGCATATATTATATATCGTCTTGTTTTCTTATTTTATCATTCAGCTGATAGGTATTCTTACTTCTCTAGAAGCTCTTACGGCGTCTTCTCTTTGTTTCAGTCAAACTAGCTCACAACAGAACCTTATAGGCCAGAATGATACTTCTATGGAATTGATCAACAATATTGATGGAGTAGACGAGGAAGGTCGCTCACGGCAGAGAATTCTGGCATTTGCTGCGAAGAGGTTATATTCTTCTACCATCTATCATCTTCTTAAATCCTTTTTTTTTTTTTTCAATAATAAGAGTTTTGACTATTGCATACATATTGATATCTGTTATATATTAGTTAACTACTCCATATGCACTGACTGATAGATTATGAGTCCTGAGTCTGATACGGGGGAATGATGCATCTTCTTTTCTAATGGATCTTTTTTATAGTTTGAACTACTCTTTGTCTCGACTTTTCTACTTCTATAATAAACCTGACCATGAAGTCTGGTGATTACATGGTACAATTGGAAAAGGAAAAATTGTTACATCTGCTAGGGAGGATTAAGAATCCTGATTTTTTCTTAAATTGATTATATCAATAAATTGGTACAGCTCAATCATTCATACCTCAAGGATGGTCTCTTGTTCCATGATTATTCCTGTGATTGGTATCTCCTACAAACATTTCACAGAAAAACTCGCATTCATTGTAATATTTTTTGGTTATTTCTGTGTGGATGAAATCTGTAATGATATACTGTAGGATGCATTTACAAACTTGTACTACATTGCAATTTATAAAATAAAAAGTTCCAAAATGTCCGTTCTATCTTGAATTTAATTCTGTAAATTTCTTTCTTTTGGTTGATTGAAGATTATTGTTTATTTTCCTTTTTTGAAATAGAAGAGCCAAGTCAGTTCTATTGTGTACAAGCTATGAAGTATAGATATAGACACCGGACGCGGATACGACATGACACGGACACAATGACATGACAACCCTTAAAATATAATACGAGGACACGGTGATATAATTGTGTGTATGTGTGTAACCATGTACATATCAAAACCCGTAGTGATTAATATGTGGTTTATTGAACGTAAAATGGAAAACAAAATAAAATCTAAATGATTTATATCTATGATTCTATAGCTTCTATAAAGTAACCAAAAAAAAAATCTAAAAAAATCTAATTAATACCTCACTTAGTTCGTGATTTGTGTAGATTTTATTAACGTATTTGCTTATGTTAGCTTCTACAAAGTAACCCCAAAAAAAAAAAAAAAAAATCTAACTAATTACTCACTTAGCTCGTGATGTATGTAGAATTTACTAACATATTTGCTTATATCAAAGAGATATTCTTTTTCATGACTATTTAAGCGGCATGTGACTTTTAGGTTTCTTAACACATGATATTTAAATTTTATTTAATGCTGACACGGCGTTGGACACGGTGTCGACACGCGATTTTATGGTTGTTTAAAATTGACACGGCATTGGAGTGCCCGATACGTGTCGGGCAAGTGTCTTGAAAGTGTCGGTGTCTGACACGGGCACGACACTCACTTTGAAGTCTCCATGCTTCATAATGTACAAGTTACAACATACGGAAACAAGTACAAGAGTTTACATCCTATGAGAAATACGACTAATGGTGTCTGACCCACATAAAATTCATTTGCCGGCTATTAGGCAAGTTAATGCTTAAACTTGACTTGCTGTAATATTTCCTATACAGTAAATGTAGAAGAATGGACTGACTTCCACCTGCTCAGGTTCGTTTGAAAATCATATTCATGCTATTAGGCCCTCCTAGCTTGTAGGATGAACTTAAATGATCACTACCATCTGAGATAATGTCAGCACTTGCATGTTCTTAATTTGCATATTTTATTTCATGAAGTTTAAAATATTGAGAGTATAAGAGTCCTGCTCAATATCAAAGTCATTATCTAAGTTTTTATTTGGTTTCTTGTTTTCTATATTGAAATAGATTGTAATGTCTATAGGAGTTCCAAAAGAAGATTAAGGTTCGGTGTTTAAAGGCCCTACTTTGGGGGAAGGTTTTTCTTGTGGATACTTTGACTAGTTACAAAGAGTTGCGTTACTGACTAGAGCAGATTTGGAGCCAATCTGGAGGGCTTTGTGAAGCTGAGTTTATAAATTGGGTATCATTCAGTGCGATATTTCATTATCCATGTGTCTCATCATTATTCTAGTATTCCTTCTCCTCTCCTTTTCTTATTACCTTTGTTTTCCAATGTTTCTTTTGGTCATTTTCTGCTTCCTCTTTTCTCCTAAAATATCTTTGTTTCTTTCATCTCTATCAACAGACCAACCTTTTTACTGCTCATCTTTATAGCCATTTACATTTAATCAGAGTATTGGAGGTGTCTGCTAGAGTATTGGGATGCCCCTTGCTTCCATTTTCTTGGGTGCTGATTCTTAATTCTTTTCACGTTAGCCATGTTATGAGGTCCCTTTAAGTTGCATTCATTCAGTCGCACGTAGTGGTGCCATCGGATCGGATACGGATCGGATATTACTTCTACCATATCCATATCTACACCCAATCTTCGGATACGGATACGGATACGGATATTGGCGGATGTGGAAAAATGATATCCGTATCCGTCAAAATCGGATATCAGATATAAATCGGATATTAGCGGATCAGATGCGGATACTAATCGGATATGTTAAAAATGGATATGGTTAAAGATAAATTAAACAGAAATACTTATATTACTTTTTGTCTCATCTACTACAATATTAAATGTGATATATACTATGATATTATTGTGTACATATCAATACATTCATCGTATTTATTGTCATTTGACTTCTATAACAATAGATTACACGTCCTCCGGTACTAAATGCCGATTCGGATGACATGTTTGATGTCGAAATACTCAAAATATCATGTGGTGCTCTTGTAAGAATCGAATACTTTTCACTATTACTTTTTCACCAACTCAAAATATCAAAATTTAATATCTTATTCCATTGAAGAATAGTCTTCTCCATACCGATATCATTATGAAGCACGCAACATTCGGATATCGGATCGGATACGAATAAGATATTACTTTTACCATATCCGTATCCGCACCTACCTTTCAGATACGGATACGGATACGAATATTGACGGATGTGAAAAAATGATATCCGTATCCGGATTGGAGGCGGATTCGGATGCGGATATTCGCGGATAATCCTTATCCGGTGGCACCCCTAGTCGCACGGCTATTTTGTGACAAACTTATAGGATTGAATAAAATGTTGTTACAAGTGCATACCATTGTGCTCAGAGTTTAAAATCACAATAGGCATGGTGATTGTTACTTTCACATGTTTAGTACTGTGAACAAGTTTTCTCTACCTAGAGAAGATTGATACAGATCTCTAGATATTAGCTCCTTCAGTAAATTTATTTAATTTGTATACTGATGAGGACATAGCATCTGCACGCCCGAAGAGGAGATTCGATCACGTGTATTAGCGCAGGAGGCGTCGAGCTGCTGCTATTTGGATTTAGCTGGAGTTTATATTGTCAGTTGGAGTCTGTATTTTCTTTTAGTATTATTTATCTTTTTATTTTCAGTGTTTTAGTACCACATCGGTTGTGTGGAAAAACTCCAGTTATTGTAAGCCTATTTAATTGACTTTGATTGAAATAAATAGACAATGCACTCTTTCATGAAAACAATTTAATGCACACTTTCATGAAAACAATTTGTTAAATTTTCGGGTATGAAAATTTAATCTTTTGAATTTAGAGTGTGAAATTCCAATTCGAGTGGTGTGGGTGTGAAACCCAATCCCTTTATCTGTTTTTACATTCCAAATTCAAATTCCACTTACAAATTCCAATCTCTTCAACAAACTAAATCCTATTGTCTCCTGGACCTAAATTGCAGAGTTCAAATCCCAATTGGTTACTATTAAATCCTTCCCCACTTCCCAAACCCAACTCGCATGCGTAACAGCCCAAGCCAACCCCTTCATTAATTATAGTTATCCATCCAAATACAAATTATTTTGCAAATCCCAATTCCTATCCAACTACACAGCAGGTAGAAGAGATTTACCCTTCTCCATGGTGTGAACTAGCACACAAAAAAACCCTTCAAAGCACTGTCGTCCACTTTCCTCTCCCTCCCTCTTGCGCAAGCAGCTGACCCCCATCCTCAATTACAGAGTTTGCAATCCCCTCCAAAATTCCAGCCCTACTGTGAAATTCACAGCAACCATGATAACAATCCCCCTTCTCTTTGATCTCCTGTGTGAACACTATCCCCAACAAATCTTCCACTATCCTTTTAATACCCTTGTGTGACACATGCCTATCATCTACCCCTCCAGTTCTGTGCGCCAACAACCCCAAGCAAGCAGCAGCCCATCAGACAACTCCAAAGCATCTGAATTCATTGGTCTGTCAACAACCACCATCAATAGGAGCATCCATCGCTCCCTCGGCCAACAGAGGAATCCAAGACCTACAACAACACATACATTGTTTCAGTTTTAATTTCAAGGAGATCGGAGAAGAGGATTACAACAGAATCATAACAAGTGGAGCCAGAGAATGAAGCTTCTCGGCAGGTAATTTTTATTTTCAACAAAAATCAAAATATCTGTCAGATTACACCATTTAATCTTATCTCTAGTATTTTATCATGATTTCTCTGTTGTACACATGTAATGGTGAGCGTGCGTGATCCTACATATCTTTGTATTATGCTACCCTGATATTGCAAGTAGGATTCTTTCTGTGTAACTAAGTATTGAATGTGGTTCGTGACGATTGGAATTATCCGCATTGCGAGTATTATATTTTGTCAAAACCCATCTTGCCATATAATTAGTTTTACATTTATTCCTACCTAAAGATCATCGTTTGTAGTGAGACGTCGTAAGTTTAGCTTTATCATCTCTAATATCATCAGCATCCTGTTTCACATCATTTTGGTATCAGAGCATGATTTAGGTAGGAAAATTTGCATTAGCATATAGTTAGGGATCTCATTTATTTTTGCATAAATTATAAAAAAATAAATAAAAAAATTTGCTTCTAGGTTCTACTTACATTCATTTATATCTTGTTAGTGCATGCCCACCCGTAGTGGACACCCCTATTTACTAGGAGAGTCTAGTGAGTCAGGCATAACAACTATGGATCTCCAACAACTCGCCGATGCAATCGCTGCCATACAAGCCCAACTAGCCAACCTGACCCAAACTGCAGCCTAGACTGGAGATAGGTTAGGTAGAGTTGAAACTCGTCTCGAGAACCGCAATGAACATGAAGGAGAACGTAATCGGATGGTACCATATCAAGGACGTGGTGAGCGAGATCTCGATTGTCAGTTCTTGAAGAGTATCAAGATTGATGTCCCAACATTCGATGGACGTCATGATCTACATTTTTTTCTTGATTGGACTCAACAACTTGACAAGTATTTCACGTGGTACGACCTCACTGAGCCCAGAAAAGTTAAGTTTGTAGCGATGAAGTTAACCGGTCAAGCTAGCAAGTATTGGACTAACTTGGTAAACATGCATGCTGCTCGTGACCAAGAACCAATCGATACCTGGAGAAGAATGAAAGATGAACTTAAAGGAAAGTATGTGCTGCCATCATTTAGTGCCCGTCTCATGGACAAGTGGCACCGATAGGCAACAAATCAGCACAGGAGTAGGTGGAGGAACTTGATGAGTTCCTCATCAGATGCAACGCCATTAACACTGAAGGGCAAGCTCAAATCATGTCTAGGTTTAGAGTCGGACTTAGGGAAGACTTATGAACTGAACTTTTGGCTCGTGAAATCACCGAGCTCGAAAAAGCCTACACGTTAGTCCAAGATTTATATGTGACCAAATCTAGTTCTGTTTCTAAGAGTCACGTAGAAACAACTAGGCCAAACTCAGGTTCATACCCCAATCGTTTTCAAAGTCAAACTTCTTCCCACAAGGTAGATACTAAAGGCAAGAGTATCGATAACAAAGGCAAAGGCACTGATAGAGAGTTCTCTAAGCTGACTCCCATAATTAAATGTTACAAGTGCCAGGGATATGGACATGTAGCTGCCAATTGTCCAACTCTGGTCAAAATTGCCTTAGTCAATGGGGAACCTGAAGTAGTATCAGAATCAGAATCAGGAGAATTTATTTTCCGGGGAGAAGAAGAAGAGTCTGATATGGACGGTGATACTATTGGTGATAGCATTGGTCTTAACTGGATTCAACCAACGACGTCAATTCATTTATCCATCGTCAGATGTGCCTTATCTCAACCTAAAGAAAAAGATGACTGGAGACGAACCACCATGTTTCACATCATTATGAAGATTGGTGGTAGAAGCTGCAAGATAATTGTAGACAGCAGAAGTTATATTAATGCTGTGTCGTCTATAATAATTGTCAAAATTGGCCTGAAGGCTGAACCCCATCCACATCCCTATAGAGTAACATGGATTAACTCTTCAGCACTGGAAGTCAAGCAGAGATGTCTTGTCCCAATTGACTTCAGTCTCTACAAGGACAAAATTTGGTGTGATGTATCTATGGATGTGGGTCATGTTATCCTTAGACGATCATGGCTATACGACGAGGATGTTACCATCTACGGTCAGTCGAACATGTGTCAATTCAAACATGAAGGAAAGAAGATCAAGTTGTTACCTCGTGAGCTTAAGGCTGAACCATCTGAACCAAAGCCTACTATAGTGAAGAAAACTAACAGTATCAGCTTGATTACTGCAAAATCTTTCAGTCAAGATGTAGAAAAAGGAGCTCCCTTCGTGATCCTTACGACCAAGGAAATTACTAAAGAATCTAACATCGCGATTCCCCTCGAAGTCACACCAGTGATTGCGCAGTTCGCTGATGTGTTTCCTGAAGATCTCCCCGACAAGGTTCCACCGATGCGTGACATACAACACACTATTGATCTGGTCCTAGGAGCTAGTCTTCCCAACTTGCCCCACTATAGAATGAACCCCACCGAGCATGTCGAACTCAAGAGGTAAGTTGATGAATTGATGAGAAAGGGTTTCATCCAAGAGAGCATGAGTCCTTGTGCGGTTCCCGCCCTACTGACGCCCAAAAAAAGGATCTTGGCGTATGTGCGTGGATAGTCGTGCCATTAAAAGATAACGGTTAAATACCGTTTTCCCATTCCTAGACTGGACGATATGTTGGATATGATGTTTGGTGTCACTATTTTCTCCAAGATTGATCTCAAGAGTGGTTATCATCAAATTCACATCCGTCCTGGAGATGAGTGGAAGACCGCCTTCAAAACGAAGGATGGGTTATATGAGTGGATGGTCATGCCTTTTGGATTGACTAATGCTCCGAGTACTTTTATGCGAGTGATGACGCAAGTACTACGTCTATTTATGAGCAAATTCTTAGTAGTGTACTTTGACGACATTCTCATCTACAGCCTATCTCGTGAGCAACACCTCGACCATCTACGTCAAGTTTATTCTGTATTGAGGAAGGAAGAGTTGTACACTAATCCTAAGAGGTGTACCTTTCTTTCTTCACAAGTTCAATTTCTCGGATTTGTAGTATCTGCTGATGGAGTTTCTGCGGATCCTGAGAAGATCAGAGCCATTGAGGAATGGCCCGAGCCTAAGATGATTCGTGGTGTAAGAAGTTTTCACGGACTTGCTACCTTCTATCGTCGGTTCATTAAGTGATTTAGCACTGTCATGGCTCCAATCACCGACTGTTTGAAGAAGGAAGAATTCAACTGGTCTAATGCTGCCACGAAGGCATTTGTTGAGATCAAGAAGAGAATGATCAGCGCTCCTGTTATGCATCTCCCTGATTTTTTAAAGTCTTTGAATTAGCGTATGACACATCAGGAATTGGAATAGGCAGAGTCCTCGCTCAAGAAGGTCATCCAGTTGCTTACTTCAGTGAAAAACTGAATGATGTCCGACAATGATATTCCACTTATGATAAGGAATTCTATGCGGTGATTCAGGCACTTCGCTGTTGGCGACATTATCTTTTGCCGCATGAGTTCATTCTCTTCTCTGATCATGAGGCTCTAAAGTACATCTACTCTCAAAAGAAGCTGAACGCGCGACATGGGCGGTGGATTGAGTTTCTTCAAGACTATACGTTCACTCTACGCCACAAAGCGGGAGTAGAAAACAAAGCCGCTGATGCTCTCAGCCGCCGTATTTTCATTTTGACCAAGATGTCCACGGTGGTAAACAGTTTTGAGAAGATAAAAGCTGAATACGAGTCGTGTCCTGATTTTTGCGACATATACGCCATATTGATAGATGGGTCGACTCAAGAAGTGGATGGTTATACTCTGCATGATGGGTATCTCTTTCTAAGCCGAAAGTTATGCATCACAAGAACCTCTCTTAGAGAATTTCTTGTGTGGGAATTGCATGCTGGTGGTTTAGTCGGGCATTTCGGGAATGAGAAGACCATAGAAGCCGTTGAGTATCGGTTCTATTAGCCAGGGTTGAAACGTGACGTTGTCAAACATGTTGGAAGGTGTCACACCTGTCAACTTGCAAAGCAACAGAAATAGAACACCGGTTTGTACACTCCACTACCGGTTCCAAATTGTCCATGGCAGGATGTTAGTATGGACTTTGTGTTAGGACTCCCAAAAACTCTAAGAAAGCATGATTCAGTCCTAGTTGTTGTGGACCATTTTTCTAAAATGGCCCACTTCCTGCCTTGCTCCCGTGCTTCTGACGCCTCTAGAGCGGCTAAAATCTTTTTCAATGGCGTCGTTAAACTGCACGGTCTGCCTAAGACCATTGTGTCCAACAGAGATGTTAAGTTCACTAGTTATTTTTGGAAGACCCTTTGGCACATGTTAGGGACAAAATTGAAATTCTCCACTGCTTTTCACCCTCAGACTGACGGCCAAACTGAGGTTGTGAATAGAAGTCTAGGAAATTTACTGCGTACCCTTGTTGGCGAATATATTGGAAGTTGGGATCTAAAGTTGTCTATTGCCGAGTTTACATATAATTCATCAGTTAATAGGATAACAGGTAAAAGTTCACATGAAATAGTATATGGTTTTAGGCCTAGGCAGCCCATTGATCTCATTTTCATGGTTGACCAGTATAGAGTCTCTAAGTCTGCATCCTCCTTTGTCACACATATGCATGAGTTGCACAAAGTCATCGGTGCTAAAATTAAACAAATTAACTTTGACTACAAGCTACGAGCTGATGTTAGAAAAAAATTTAAAACTTTTGATATTGGTGACCTTGTGATGGCCCGGATTCGTTCGGAACGGTTTCCTCCAGGGACTGTTAAAAAATTACATGCTCGTGTGCTGGACCATTTAAAATCTTAACGAAACTTAATGTCAATGCTTATGTTATTGATTTTCCTGAAGATTTTAGAATTAATCCTACTTTCAATATTGAGGATCTTGGTAGAATACAAGGGTCCAAATTTTAGCCCCAATAACCCATTGAATGATGAGCCTACCCCTGAGCTATTTTCTGAGGGACCCCCACTTCCCCACTCCCAGATAGTAGTCCTAATATAACAGAGAATATTGATAAAATTCTAGATGAAATTATCTCCACGAGAGATGGTGGAACTCGACGGTATCTGATACGCTGGAAAGAAAAGTCACCTGCTGAGGACACATGGCTAGATCGCAGTGAGTTGCTGCAAATTGATCCAGATCTATTGGAGTACTATGAGAGCTTCTTCACACGTGACTCGACGGAGTCGAGTTCTCTCTCACCTGGGGAGAATGATGAGGACATGACATCAGCACACTCGAAGAGGAGATTCGATCACGTGTATTAGTGCGGGAGGCGTCGAGCTGCTTCTATTTGGATTTAGCTGGAGTCTGTATTGTCAGTTGGAGTCTGTATTTTCTTTTAGTGTTATTTATCTTTTTATTTTCAGTGTTTTAGTACCACATCGGTTGTGTGGAAAAACTCCAGTTATTGTAAGCCTATTTAATTAGTTTTGATTGAAATAAATAGACAATGTACTCTTTCATGAAAACAATTTGTTGAATTTTCGGATGTGAAAATTTAATCTTTTGAATTTGGAGTGTGAAATTCCAATTCGAGTGGTGCGGGTGTGAAACCCAGTCCCTTTATCTGTTTCCAAATTCAAATTCCACTTACAAATGCCAATCTCTTCAATAAACTAAATCCTATTGTCTCCTGGACCCAAATTGCAGAGTTAAAATCTCAATTGGTTACGATTAAATCCTTCCCCACTTCCCAATCCCAACCCGCATGCGTCAACAACCCAAGCCAACCCCTTCATCAATTATAGTTTTCCATCCAAATACAAATTATTTTGCAAATCCCAATTCCTATCCAACTACACAGCAGGTAGAAGAGATCTACACCCTTCTCCATGGTGTGAACAAGCACAAAAAAAAAAACCCTTCAAAGCTCTGCCGTCCACTTCCCTCTCCCTCTTGCGCAAGCAGCTGACCCCCATCCTCAATTACAGAGTTTGCAATCCCCTCCAAAATTCCAAACTTACTGTGAAATTCACAACAACCATGATAACAATCCCTCTTCTCTTTGATCTCCTATGTGAAACTATCCCCAACAAATCTTCCACTATCCTTTTAATTCCCCTATGTGACACATGCCTATCATCCACCCCTCCAGTTCTGTGCGCCAACAACCCCAAGCAAGCAGCAGCCCATCAAACAACTTCAAAGTATCTGAATTTAATGGTCTGTCAACAACCGTCATCAATAGGAGCATCCATCGCTCCCTCAGCCAACGGAGGTAGTCCCACCAACAGTCCAAGACCTGCAACAACGCATACATTGTTTCAGTTTCAATTTCAAGGAGATCGGAGAAGAGGACTACAGCAGAATCATAACAAGGGGAGCCGGAGAATGAAGCTTCTCGGCCGCTAATTTTATTTTCAGCAAAAATCAAAATATCTGTCAGATTACACCATTTAATTTTATCTCTAGTATTTTATCATGATTTCTCTGTTGTTCACATATAATAGTGAGCGTGCGTGATCCTGCATATCTTTGTATATGCTACTCTGATATTGCAAGTAGGATTCTTTCTGTGTAACTAAGTATTGAATGTGGTTTGTGACGGTTGGAATTATCCGCATTGCGAGTATTATATTTTGTCAAAACCCATCTTGCCATATAATTAGTTTACATTTATTCCTACCTAAAGATTGTCGTTTGTAGTGAGACATCGTAAGTTTAGCTTTATCATTTCTGACATCATCAGCATCCTGTTTCACATCATATACACTTTTGAATTTGTTGAAAGGGTATAATAAAAGCTGATCGAGAGGATGGGGGAGTTCTTGACGATAATAATAACTATTATTGTTTTTGGTTTTAAGTTCCGAGTAGCCGAAGAAATTTATTTTGTGTGAGAGAAAATATGGCCCCCACATTCCTCTTCTTGGTGGAATTGGTGTTTGAAAAAGCTAGTCTATAGATTGGTCTAAGTGAGTTGTAGCATCATTATGACTATTTCCGTAGTATAGACTATAGAGTACTACTTGCTTAAGTCTATATGGAGCTTTGGATTTTGTTATTTGGGAGTCTATGAGAAAATGGTTGAACATTTTTTTCTTTGTTTAGTGATGTTCTTTCCCTTCTTTCATTTATCTTCTCTTTTCCTCCTTACTCCTTACCCCCTACTCAACTCCCCCACCAAAAAGAAAAAAAAGCCAAGCCACTACCTACCTACACATAAAATAAGAAAAAGTTGGATCATATCAACTCCATCAAAGTAGGTATGTGCATAACTGAGATCTCTCTACCTAGCCTCACGCCCACGCCCTACAGGCCATGGATAGCCTATAGTCCTCAAATAGTCATCCCTTGCTGCCTACGACCAAAATGGATATGTTATTATTTTATATTACTCCCTCTTTTTACTTGTTTACTTGGTAATCTTTTGTTTTCCCTGCCGGTCTCTTTTTCTATGTTTATTTTAGTCCTATTAGTATTTGTTTATATTTTTCATTTTTCTCCTTGTTTTTCACTGTATATCATCACCTTTCTTCTTTCTAGTTTTAATTAAGAAAGCGATAGGTCGGCGCTAGGCGCCAGAGCTGGGGACTAGCGTCTAGGGCTCTAGGCGGGGACTAGGCATTTTTCTATTTTTTTTATTTTTAAAATTTATATAGGTGTACTACATATTCAAAAACATTAAGAAATTCAT
The DNA here is from genome assembly GCA_038442645.1 of Agave tequilana. Classification (NCBI taxonomy): domain Eukaryota; kingdom Viridiplantae; phylum Streptophyta; class Magnoliopsida; order Asparagales; family Asparagaceae; genus Agave; species Agave tequilana. The sequence goes on along the minus strand of JAVJIF010006255.1, from coordinate 51,337 downwards.
AAAAAAGTACAAAAATTTCATGTCCAAAATTCACTTATCTCACAATAATTTTTTTACTTGAACTTAAAATTAGTTTCATGTCCAATTTATTGAGCTATAATCAAGTATCAACTAATACTTTATTATTTGGAACATTATTTGCTCATATATGCTACTTAATTATGCTTTGTCTTGCTGGCCATGGATACAACACGAGGAGAAGAAAATAGCTCATAGAATTAAAAATATGTAAAATGGTAAAATTTTTAAATTTCTTTCCCTATTCGCTAGTTAGAGGTCGTTGTCGGTGGCCTATCGCTGATTGTCAGTGTAGAGAAGTTGGAAGAGCTGCTAATCGCCGGCTGCGAGGGGTGGACTGGATTCAGAATTAATTCGGGGGTGGATGCTAGGGCATCTGCCCCTCTTTACTCGACTCATATTTCAAGCGAAGTAGGTTCAACCCGCTTAACTAAAATAGTAAAACTTAGAAAGTGGTCTACCCCGACAGCCTTGGCGCGAAACGAGCCATTAAGTGGGCCTTATCTGCGTAGTCAAGATTGAATGCTAGCATTGCCTAGAGAAGCCGCGCCTAGGCCCAAAGCGTAGCAGCCAAGGGGCCGCCCCACGCTAGGCTGATATTCAAAACCATGGTTCTAATTTGAGTGATAATACAACTATTGACTTCCATGTTAAATTGTTTGTATTGAAAAGCAAATGCAGCTTCTACAGTTTCTCGTGACTATTCACCAGGAAATTTGATCCCGATGCCGAAGTAGTCAGTCCCACTAGATGCTTTGCTTTTTTCCGCCTTCAAATTATTCCTGATATCAACGGTGCAGATACAAGTAGTTGATGCGGTTGGGATGATTATGAGATTCCTCATTAGGCTGGTTGACAATAAGAAAAGAAACATACAAGGAACTCAACAGATAACTAACTATTGTTTACAAGAATGCATAAATGTGCGATGACACTAACATGCATATTAAGGGCCTGTTTGTTTTTATCGCAAAACGTCGCAAGTCGTAAGTCGTAAAATGAGAATGAGAAAAGAGAACTGTAGTAGAGAAAATATGTTGTGTTTTACGGCGTTTAGTTGATAAAGTGAAAGCGTAAATGAAAAAGTATATTGTGTTTTACGGTGTTTGGTTGGTAAAGTGAAAGTGTAAATGAGAAAGTATATTGTGTTTTACAGTGTTTAGTTAGTAATGTAAAAGTGTAAGTGAAAAAGTTGACCACAAAATTAACTGTAGCAGTGATTTAAATATTATAAATACTATTAAATTAAATCTACTGTTGCAAATTAAATTGTATTAATAAATTTGATAAAATATTAATAAGCTTAATACTTTATTTATAACAATAATATTAATAAAATATTAGTATAATTAGTAAAATATTAACTAAATAAATAATATAAAATTTTAAGAAAATCTAAAGAACATTAATAAAATTTTAAGAATACTACTAAAACATAAATATTAAAAATCTTAAGAAAAATAATAAAATATAGTTATAATATTATAATATTAAAAAATACTTGAAAATTTATTATAATATTAAATTTTATTATAATATTATTGCAATATTATAAAAATATAAATTAACAAAAAATATAATTATAATTTATAATGTTATTATAATGAATAATTAGTACAACATTAATAAAATATTAATATAATAATAAAATATATTGTAATATTAATAAAGTAATTATTTATATTAAAAAATAAATAATTAAATATATAGTAATTTATATTAAAGTATAATGTTATATTAATAAAATATTAACTCTAAATAAAATAATAAAAATTGGTATAAGTATTAATAAAATAATAAAGTATTAAATAACAATATTAAATAAAATATTATATAAAATAGTAAAATATTAAATATTAAAATAATATTAAAATAATAAAAACTAAATATTAAAAATATAAAATAATTAAATAATTAAATAAGAAATTAAACACTATTAAAAATACTAAATATTTAATAATAATAAAAATATATTGATTATCAAGTAACTGCTTTGAACTACAAGTGTATTACAAGTGAGATTTACATGACCACAAAATTAACTGTAGCAACTGCAAGTGGGAAAATATGGGTGTAAAGTGAGGTTTTACATGACCACAAATTTAACTGTAGCAACTGCAAATGGGAAAATGAGAGTTGCATTTTGTAACTTGTTTTTCAGCGAAACAAACAGCGAAAAATGGAAAAGAAGTTTTACGACTTACGACTTGCGTCGTTTTGCAGCAAAACAAACAAGCCCTAAGACCTAAAAAAGTGAAAAGAACTCAAGAGACTTTCTGGGGAGAAATAAGACACCAAACATAGACCAGAACAGGAGAAGCTAATTCATTGCCTGTCTTAAAGATAATTGATGATATTATGCAACCTAAGGTTGCAAGTTTATAAGAGATGTCGAAATCAGGGCTATTTGTTGTTAAAAAAAATGAGGGTTTTGATAGACTTTCTGTTAGATCTAAATATGAGGTAACAGAGAAGAAATAGGTGAAAGAATAATACATAGAAAGGGGGAGGAGGATACAAAGATTGCAGTCTTTATGACAACAATTACCCAAATCATCATCTACTCTACTTTGTTTCATGCAATTCAGCTTTTGAATATGCCCTCCAAGATGAAACAGTAAGGGTAAACCTCATTCCAGACCAATCTAACAAAAAGGGTAAGTTTTAAGAAACTACCATGAATTTTAGGTGTTCTCTCAAAAAACTACCATAAACTCTTTTTTGTTTAACAACCTAGCATGAACTTTTCAACAAAAAAAAATGCCATCTATTCCCCTATATTTTATGACAAATGATCACGTGACGTGGACATGATTTTGTTTGACAAAATTACCCCTTGAATGTTCATGGTAGTTACTTAAAATTAACCCTTTAAAAAATTATCCCTTTAAAAAAAATGGATAAAACAACGAAATCTTGAAAAAAATTATTTCTCCTAAAATTATAAAATATTTCCTAACACCCATATTTGAATTTTATATAATAAATATTTAATCATTAGTAATAAATTTTTTTTTTTGTTATAGCTATCATTTAACTATTAAACATAAAAAATATATTTCTAAAAAATATTCTAGAAGTACGAAGTAATTAGTTATCAGTTAACCTTTGGGCCTATAAAATATTTTTAAGAATAATGTTTTTTGAGTTATTTAATTATAAATAAAAAATTTAATGGTTTACATTTTTAAATTTTTATTAACAATTAATATTAAAGAATTTTGTCTTAAAGAGACACTGTAGATTCCATTAACTAATAAATTTCATCTCCCTAAATAATAACATAATCAGTAATAATCAATCATTTAATATTTAAACTCAATTTTATAGTCCTTACAGACCTTTATGTAAAATAATTAATATTATTTATTTGTTTTATTTATCTGATATTTTGTTCTTCGTTTCTCTCCCTCTCTCACCCTCAAACTATCCTTGACACTCTATTCACCTCATCCAAGCTATTTTTATTTCAAAAATCAAAATTTATACATCTTCGAACCTCAAATCCTAGATCACTGATGAAAACTTTTCAAAAAAAGAAAAAAAGAAAAGGCAAAAAAGACAAACAACTCAAACCATGGCCATGGATCCAAGCTCCATGAGCATAAGCTCGATCCCACGGCTTGGATCTTGAGTTTCATGGCCATATAGCTCAGTCCGACACCATGGTTTGAGCTCCACAACCATGGAGCTTGGATCCATGGTCATGTTTTTTGTATTCATGCCATGGGTTCAAGCTCCGTGGCATGGAGTTTAGATCCATTGCTGAACTTAAAGAGAGTTTAGTTTTTATTTTTATTTTTTCAAATAACCTAGAGTAAAAAGGTGTTTGAGATTTTCTCAAAATGAAAAGGGGCAAACTTGTTGTTTCAAGACAGTGGTTAAAGCTGTTTGGCATTTTTTTTTTGGTAAACTAGAAAGTTCATGAGAGTTATTACACAAAAAGTTTATAGTATTTTTCTTTGAGGCCCTAAAGTTTATGGTAGTTTTTTAAAATTTACCCTTAACAGATATTTCACAAGAAGTAAAAAAGCCAAAAAACTCACAAGGTTCCCTTTCACATATTAACCTGATCTTATAGATATAAAATCTCAACAAATTTCTCATGTAATCTAAAATTTGTTTTTGAAAATAAAAACTGAAATTGAAGTTGAGTTCTGAACTTTTAAATTTTAAAATAAAATTCAAACTAGAGTTACGACCTCATCAATAAACTTCCATTGCATTCTTCAATCAATAATAGGTTGTCAACAATTTGAAGATGAAAGACACTTGCCAGTGATCCTTTAGATGGTTAACTTGGTTGATCAACTGGTTTTATGGACGTTGTGTGTGAGCTCAAGTTTTTTCAGTCTTCTATAACATCATCTCCTCTAAATCCTCACTGTTTTCCTTGCTTAAATTGATCTATTTCGGCGTACAAATGTTAACTACCAAGTAAGGACAAATAGATGAAAAGAAGGGATCCCCATACTCGGCCTCCACTAAAATGACCACATCCTCCCATTGTGGCTGCAGTAGTTTATCATGGAATCTTGATTCTCTGCTAATCTTTACAAAATAAAGATTAGTTTTACATCAACTTATAATGATGCTCTTTAGACTCAATCTACGCTTGAAGCCCATTGGTCTCTAGTTGCAAATTGATCCAAAACATAGGGGGAGTGATTATTTCCTTCAATCTACTAGGTTGACAGAATTTTATACTACTTGCATAAATTTTGAATTTTTGGGTTTTGTTTTGATGCATTGGATATCCTCCGAGCAAGAATTCTCATTTTAATCAATCTCCCAAGGAGTTTCTCATGTATCCATATTGCTCAAGTTGTTAAAATACTGCTCCTAAAGATTTTGAGAAGTCATCTAACTGCCCTGGTTATCTCGTGAAGTGCCTTATAGTCTTTATTTACTAAAGATTTGACATCTTAATGTTATTCTCCCACTATCATAATCATTTTAGAGGATAAAATAAGGAGAAAGTAAAGGGGGAATATGGGATATTCAGGTTTCATACTTGTTAACAAAAAAATGATATTTTGTATTTATGTTAATCTTCAACATGTGTGTTTATTTTGTCTGTGTTTAGGTAGAAAAATGATATTAGATATTTTTTGGAGAGAGAGAGATTTGAAAAGGATTGCTTTTGACTCCTATCAAATCATCACCATTGATCAAATCCTTATTTCCTCACCAATTTATCTTCTCTTTGTCAACTCATCTCCCTCTGACAACATTATCACCCGTCATTATCATAACCACATTACCAAGGGCTATTGATCCTAATTTTTGCCAACTGTTGTCAATCATCACTTTCCTCCTATCATCAGTGCCGGTCATCATCTTGATCGTTGGCTCTGCCGGTCGCTGTCACTAATTGCCGCCACTAATCGCTATTGTCATCATCTGCTATTTGGTCCTTCTCTGTTGAACTTCCTATTCGGGTTACCTTTTTAATTCAAATCATCATCATATGATCCTTCTTTTCAATTTCTTTTCAATCTCTTGTATACATATTTGAGGCCAGGGATCTGGAAAAAAAACATTGTCCTCCTTTGATGACTGATTTCTGAATCCAAAAAAATAGAAGAAAAGAAGTGCTAGTTTCCTACTTACCTTGAACAAAATCTCTCCCTAAAAGGAATGAAATGGCTAATTCCATGAAATGAAAGGTTTGATCTGATGAACCAGTGGGATGCATACTTGTAAAAGGTGGTACTACATTGTTAGAGTTTGAATAGTTTGAGCATATGAAAAGTAGTGAGAAGTAGTGGATTCTGAAAAGTATTATAAAAGTCTTTCAGGTGATTTCTCTACAGATTATTACATGTAAGTCAAACGAGAGTAATTATTCACAATAGTCTCAATCAATCATGGTTTATCTCATCGGTCAAGGAAAGTAGCTATATAGTGGCAGTAAAGGTGGTCAATATAAGTTATCTCAAGACAATAGAGGTGGTCAATATAGTGGCAATAGAAGAGTTTTCTAGTACGATAATAGTGTTTTTCGTTGTGGCAGTCGTGGTACTCATGGTGCTAGAGGAGGTCATGGTGGTCGAGCCTTTCGCAAATGCACTCATTGTTGATTGAAGAATCACACTTGTAAGATGTGTTGGGATTTGGTTGGAGGCCCTTATGAAGCAGGGATACTTTGTTAAAGGAGACGTACACATGTTGGATACTTTTCCGATAGTTAGACAGTCTGATACTTGTCCGATACGTATCAGATGCTCCTCTAACACATCCTAAAATTTATAATATATCGTAAACGTATCATAGATGTATCTTTTACATAACCACAGGTCCAAAATTAAACAAAAAGAAATCTAATTTTGAAAATTCCAATTTTGAATGAAAAAATTATGGCCTTATTACTTGTAGATGCATTACATTTTTTATAACTTGTCTAGTTTCTTAATAAGAATATTCACATATTTATTGATTCATATGATTCAAAAATATTCTAGAACATTTAAAATATCATATTCTTTAATTGTCGTACCCTTAAAATTTCATGTTGTAGATAATGAACATTAAGGCACGCAGACAAATATACATTTTAATTATTATTATATATTTATACATATACAATAACATATTATCATCCCATATCTATATTTGTGAATTGTGTATTACATGTGTATTTATAAATATGGATTATGGCCGCACAAAAACATAAATACAATAACATATTATCATCCCATATCTATATTTGTGAATTGTGTATTACATGTGTATCTATAAATATGGATTATGGCCGCACAAAAACATAAATATATACATATAACTTTTATCATATCCATGTCATACCCGTGTCCTAGTTTTTAAAAATTAACCGTATCCCCGAGTCCATATCGAGTCATACCCGTATCCTGTATTTGTGTCCATGCTTCATAAGAAAGCCCTCTTAAGTTACTAATGCAGAGACTATACGTTATGGTGGTCATGAAGGTTATAGTTTTTTGCTATTATTGGGTTTATAAAGCCAACGTTTTCCCAGATGGTTCCTTTGAGAAACTGGAAGCTCGACTTACAACAAAAGATATAATCATATTTATTTTCTTGACTATTCTAAGACATTTTCTCTGAAGTTTAAGATTTTAGTTTTGCTTTTTTTTTAGTTGCTACTTTTTGTAGGCCTTTGTATTAATCATTTAGTTGGACATCAAAAATGCTTTTCTTCAGGTGTGCTCAGTGCAGAAGTTTATTGTAGCAACCCCTAGAGCATGTTGCTCTAAGGTGCAGATTAGTTGTCATCTCAAAAAAATTTATATGTCTTGAATCAATCTTCAAGAGTGTGATTTGTAGTATTGTGATGAAATTTGGTTTAATGTGTTTAGTTGATCATTCTATTTAAGGTAGAAATTGCATATTAGGCATTTTTATTTGTTTTCTTGCATTAGAATCTTGAACTTTATTCAAAACAAAATATAAAATATAAAATCCAAAGACAAAAAAATCACATCTAGTTTATAGTTGCATCCTCTCATCCATTTATGTTTTGTTTAGTGCTTGTCATCCTGTAGGAGTAGACCTTATCTGTTAAGAGAATCTAGTGAATCCTGCCCTACCCTAATGGAATCGGTCTCAAAGGCTCAACTTATCGCAATACTCGCCACCATATCGGCTAAGCTTGATAACATTACCCAAACCAGGGGTACCTGAAATCAAAGACTGGATATGATTGCTTCCTATATGATCTTCACAGCTAGAAAAGTCCTGAAAGAGTCCGATAGTACTACCCCACCCTATAGGTTTAGTACCCAACCCTCTCACAAAGGAATAACGTTAAGGGCAAGAATTTTGAACGGGACAACTGAAACAAAAATCCTGAAAAGGAATTCACCAAAATTAGTTTCACAACCAAATGTTAAAAGTCCCAAGGTTATGGACATTTAGCTGCCAACTGCTCAAGCCCAGTCAAAATCGCTTTCACCAATGGAGTCCCTGTAGCAAAGTCAGAATCAGATTCAGATGAATTTGTTTACCAGGGAAAAGAAGTAGATCCTGATGTTGTCGAAGAGATCACAATTGATGATAGTGGTCTCAACTGTATTAGGCCAATATAGTCGACCCACTTGTCTGTCGTCAGGTGTGTCTCCTCACAACCAGCAAAAAAGAGCGATTGAAAAAGAATTGTAACCTTTCACACGTTCACTAAGATTGGAGATAAAAATTGTAAGGTGATGTGAATAGTGGAAGCTGTATCAAAGCAATATCATTCAAGGTTATCGAAAATTTTGGATTAAAGATTGTATCTCATCCCCACCTGTACAAAGTGTCATGAATTAACTTCACGGCCTTAGAAGTAAAGCAATAGTGTCTTTTCCTAGTCGACTTTAATCTTTACAAGAATAAGATCTGGTGTGATGCGGTTACCATGGACATGGGTCAAACTATCCTAGATAGACCATGGTTTTTCGATAAAGGTGTCGCCATCTACGGTCGATCTAACATGTGTCAATTTGAACCTAAAGGTAAGAAGATTAAGCTATTATTCTTGAGACCCAAAATTAAACAGCCCAAGCAAATGCTTATCGCACCCAAGAAAACTAAAGGAATTAATTTAATTAGTGCGAAGGTCCTTGATCAAAAACTGAAAAATGAGCCCGCCCTTTCCCTTCCCTGATTCGACGGGGTCGAGTTATCTCCCACCCGGGAGAATGATGTGGACATACAATACTGGAGCGTGCACCAAAGAAGACAAAAGCGTGTCGCGTCAATCTGGTTCGAATAGTCCGAGTCATTATGTATATTTGGCTTTATTTTATTTTTGATTTTTAGTTATTTTTCTTTTATTTTTTAAATTTAGTACCACATCGGTTGTATTTTAAGAACTGAATTTTGTAAAGCCTATAAAAGGCTCATCTACTAGAATATTAATTAATGCAGAATTTTGATGAAAATTATTATGAGAGATTAAAAGTGTTTTAAGAGTAAATCCTATTTATCCCTTTTATTAAACCCTAACCTTAATTTTTTTCTCTCCTCCTTTTCACACTTGCAGCTAACTCCTCTGTCTCTTACCCGTCAACCCATCACCAACTACCTCTCCTCTCCTACTTGTTCTCTGCTGTTGCTCTGCCGCTACACTGCCGGTCTGCCCGCCACCTGCGCCGCCGCATCACCTCTACTCCTCTCATCTCTCCCTTCACCCGTTGTTGTTCCTCCCTGTTGCTACTCTCTGCTTCTGCCGCCCTCCTCTTCTTTTTCTCTCTTCCCCACGTATGTCGCCACCGGCGTTGCCTCCTCTTCTCGCTCTCCTCTCACCAACTCTTCTCGCTCTCCTCTCACCAACAACAACTCGCCACCCTACCGCCTCCTCATCCTCTCCTCGCGCCGCCCTCGTTGTCGCGCCTCTGCACTCACTCACCTTCTCCTAGGTGCTTTCCTCCACCTGCACCTCCATCTCCACTCTATCCTCATTCGTGTTGCCAACGCCCCAAACTCCCCCGACCTCCCCTCGTCTTCTCGCCGGCCTACTGAAACTGACGTCAATCCCGCCTCCATCTCTCTCTCTCTCTCTCTCTCTCTCTCCCCCCCCCCCCGCCACTTGCGTCACCTCACAATCCTGTCTCCTCTTCCCTCTCGCAGCCTCGTCACAGCCCTTGTCACTGCTACCGTTCCCCTCACCTCCAACTGATGTGGCTGCTGTCTGCGAGGAAGACTAGCTTTGGGTCACTTCGGGTTCAACACAGAACCGACCTGGAACCCAATCAACCATCAAAGTGGGTTCATGTCAACATTGTCTACCCGCTACAGATTTAGACCCGAACTCGATTGCTACAGTGCCACCCGAATCCGATTGCTACAGTGCCACCCGACTGCCTCCAACAGTGCAGACTTGTTAAGCAGAACATATCCGTTATTGGATTTCATTTTCGAGTTATTTCTTGGCCATCCGGAGTCCAATTCGAGCCATTCTCGAGACGTTGAACTCGTGAAGGACAAAGCTATACATCCAACAAATATCAGTAGGACACTGAGGTTGACGTGATACTCAGTAGGTATGTTTTTATGGACAATCTTTATTTGTGAGTCGTGATAATATTTCTCTAGTATTTTATCAATTCATCTGCTGCCACAAATAATAGTGAGACTGTGAGAATCTGTTATACCTGTGATTGCTGGTCATTGATATTGATCGTACAGCTGTACTATCGTAACTTAGTACTTGCATTCATTTATTTGATGTTGATCGTACAACTGTACTATCGTAACATAGTACTTGCATTCATTTATTTGAGATTAGAACAGGACTAATTGAACGGGTAATTTTTGTTTAAATCCATCTGTCACATTACAAGTTTTAGCTATTTTTCTACCCACGATCATAATTTTGGTGAAACATTGCACATTTCAGTTACATCACTGATTTCTGTCTTTCACGTATATACGTTTCACATCAGATAGTCTTGGTGGTGTATGAGGATGATCTATTCATACAAGCAATGACAATAATGGAATATAGAAGTTGAAGCTTCTCTTGTAGTAAAAACTTTTCAAACTGCGGATTTGGGACACTTGAGATGTTTCTTGGGAATTGAGGTTGTAGGATCTCAACATGGTATATTCTTGTCCCAGAGCAAGTATGTCTTGATTTGTTGAGTGAAACTAGTTCCTATTAATGTTCCTATGGATCCTAATACAATATTGGCAGCGAATAAACATGAGTTGTTAGATCTTGCGAGTCGCTACAAAAGATTAGTGGGAAAATAGAAGTACCTTACATTTAGTAAACTAAATACTAGGCTAGATATTTTTTATGCTACGAGCGTAGTTAGGTTCAAAAGGTTAGTGGGAAATTAGAAATACCGTACATTTAGTAAACTAAATACTAGGCTAGATATTTCTTATGCTACGGGTGTAGTTAGCAAGTTTCATGACACTTACTAGTTATTTGGACCCTATGGTTCGTATGTTGTTTAGCTCAAAGGTGCTCCAGGATGGGGATTGTTGTATTAGGATCACTGGAATATAAAATGTTGAAGGAAATACTGATGCATATTGGGCTGTCTCTCTGGATGGAAAAAGGTCAACTAGTGGATAGTGTGTGTTTGTGAGAGGTGTCTAGGTTTCTTGGAGGAGAAAAAAGCAAACAGTTGCCTAGGTCAAGTGTTGAATCTGAAAATCAGGCTATAGAAAATGCTGCCTATAATCCATGTTTTAACAATACCAATCTTGTGCAGCCTACAACTGCATGATTATAACGTAGCTGTTTATAGAGGAAAAACTCTTTCAAGAGGGATAGGTTTGCTGTCCTGATCTGAAAAAGGAAGAAGGGAAGGCATATTGGAGAATAATATTAGACAAAAGCGGTGAAGAATGCAAAGACCACAATCTCATCCGAACAATAACTGCAATCATCAATTACTCTACTTTGTTTCATGCTAGTTCACGTTTAAATAAGTGTACAAGACGAAACAGTAAGGATAAACCTCATAATAAACTAAACAATCAGATCCCAAAACAAACTATTAAACCCAAAAGTCATAACTTTACATGTGAACTGTAACTGCTAAAATAATAACCTGATTTATCCCTGTAACATCTTACGAATTATTCCAGCTAATCAGCAATTCAGTTTTGCAAATAAAGGACTAAAGTTGAAGTTAAACTCTGAATTCTTAAATAAGTCTAACTAAGCTCAAGGCTGCATCATGATCAAGATGATAATCTGCAGGGAACTAGTCTAATTCACATGTGGGTAACTAGATTTTGAGTTGGGAGGATTTTGGGATTTGAGTGACATTATGTAATGCATGATTCTATAATAAGTCAAGAATAAGGCAAAGCAAGCCTATTAATTAATATGATCAGGATGTCTTCAGTAAGGTGTTCGTACAGAGTGGTTTATACTTTAGAACAACTTCCTAAATAGGAAAGAAAACTTTATTACGGTATCACGCCTGCCCACCCACCCACCTCCCTCCCTTATTTCTCCATATGCCAAACATATGTGAAAGAATAAGTACAGGTTATTATTATATGATGAAAATGATTACTTGTTTTGTGTCAATTATTAATTTTCATTCTTTCTGGAGTCCAGGCCGTGTAACCTATTAAGGGTACTCTAAATCTTGCTTGTGAAAGTTTATATCTAAATTAGAGATGATTGGTTGTAAACCAAGTGACATCTTTATTGTTTATTGTAGATATGCTAATGCTATAGAAAGAAATCCAGAAGATCATGATGCATATTACAACTGGGCATTGGTTCTTCAGGTATGGCTGATGGCTTGGATTTTCTGTTAGTTGATTATACTCTTCAATAACTTTCGATCCATGTTTAATATCCTGTTTATATACATTATTCTTGCACCATGGTCAAAGATGGATATCTCATGAGAGGAACGAAGTGATTGCATACAAAATGCTACTCTTAATACTGCTCACAAGTATTTATCTGGTACATGCTACTTATAGAAAATTTGAACTCGTGTTCTCTAACTAACCTGTAATACTGAATCAAAACACACACACACACACACACACACACACACGTGTATATATGGTTCAAATATATATACATGGGATCTCCCATAGTCCAATCCGACACCCTTACCAATCCCGCACTCTTACCGGTAAGTGAGACCTTACTGGCACCAAATTAATATTCTTAATTATTGAGAAATGAGAAAACTGCAGATATAATACAAGTTTATATTTTCTTCAAATTTACTGACAGCCTTTTGTTCACATATTGTTCAAAATTACTGAGGAAACAAGATAATTAGTAATTTAATGTGAATGTCGAACGCTAATATGCTAAGTCATGCTTCTAACCCTTTATTGCATCTTCCATACATTTTCAACCATGGGCATTTAGACAATAATCACAAAGAAGGCATAGCTTATAACCACAGCGCCACTGATTTGATTTGCAGACGTCTGAACATCACAGCTGTGGTGGCACATATCTATCCTTTTATAGTCTAGTGCTTGTGGAATCTCAAAACTGTTTTTCTCATTTGAATTACAAATTTGAGATTCATTATATATTGATCCTATCGAATTCACTTTATGCAGACATTATCTTTTATTTTTTGGGTTTATGGCATCCATGTATATTAGATTCAAATTTCAAACACCTATTTGTTCATTTTAGTGTTACAAAAATGAAAGAATTTGATGCGCATGTTGCATGAGTAAATGTTTTCTAGACCATTTGATTTTTTATCCTTCCCCTAATTAATGTGTGTAGATTAAAGTGTACAGAGGGGATCATCCATAGGATAACCCTATGGTGTGCCACATGGCATCCATTGTAGAAGGCCATTGTAGATCCTCGTTTTCCCTATACTTAGATAACTATCTTGGGAGAAGGCCTAAAATCCAACCATGGACCATTCAAATTCAATCTTATGACCATGGTTTGAAATCTTTGTATCGGAATCAGAATTGACTGGCAGTTTTAGGCAAGGTTGCACAGGTGCAGATACGGGTACCATGATACATATACTCAAAAATTGTAAAAAAATGATTGACCCGGATACATCATGGATATGACAAATAATAATATTATTTATACATTTGTATATGTTATTATGATATTTTATAATTTAATCATAGAAAAAAGTGTTGAAAGACTTTTGAAATAAGTTAAAGGAGGGAAACTGCATAAAATTAGTGTGTTGTGGGGTTATTTTTGGAGGAATTTATATAGCATCTGATTCACATGTTATTATTGGTTTTAACTAGATACATGTTTAATTTATATAGAAGTATCTAACAAGAATCCTACAAGTATCCAACGAGAATCGTATCGAGCATGTAAGCTATCTAGAAGAATCAGTGCATCATAGGTTTTAGGTATCTGAATCGGCCATATCAGTCAATTTTTTTAAATAAATAATAATTTTTTTTTAAAAATTGTTCAAATGATTAGTAGCATTTTGACATTATTTTTTAAATAATTGATGAAATTTGGATCATAGTTGAACAAAATATTACAATACAAAATAGTTGGTTCAAAGACATAAATTAATAAGGTGTTTACAAAGACATTACAATACAACTAATCTAACAAACTAATTATATTCTACTTAATTATATCAACAATATTCCAACATTTCCTAAACTTAATTAGTTAATTATATTCATGACAACCATTTTGTACCAAAATTTAACAATTTTTTCCAACAAAATAAGTTTAAACATTTAATCTAATAAAACTAATATATAATTAATCTAATAAACTAATTATATCCTACTTAATTATATTCATGACAATCATTTTCTAACATTTTTAATAAATTAATTACTCATATCGGATACAACAGATTTTTGCTCATATTCTAATCATTTTAACATTTTTTTCTAGCAAATCAAGTTTTAAAAACAATTAATCTAACAAATTATTCTTCCGATTAGTTATCAATTTTGATTTTTTCCTCAAAATTTTCTAGGGATTATTGGCAAGGGAGAGAAGTATTTATAATTTTTAGCGAGTGTAAGCATAAGATTCCTTCGGACTCGGGAATAATCAATCTACCCAAGATCACAAAAGTGAAATAAGATTTGACACCACTGCTTTGTGTTGTTGGATTAAGAGACCAATGGAATCCAAGCAACAGTGCGAAGTCATTATCAATTAATCAAAATTTTATGTCGCAGAATCAGAAAAATTACTGCTGAATTTGTTGTAGTTTGGCAATAGTTGTATTGGAATCAATCGAAATCGGAATTGAATTGACCGATTCTGACCAATTCCAATTGATTCTAGCTAATTCTGATTTCCGATTAAATACAACCAATTTATCTAGATGTTATGCCCGATTTCTATACGATTCGGCCGATTTGTGTCGGAATTGACCTTCGAACCATGGTAGGACAAATAAATTGAAGATCCACTCGGTTCAAGTTAATCTATATTGCTAGGAATGTCAAAAAATGAAAACTCAAGTGTCTTGTTTGCCTATAAACAAACTACAACTAAGCCATTTGTCCTAAGTATTTGGGGTAGGCTACATGAAACAAAGAGAATTACGCCGGATCGTGCACATGGGTCAGCTTTCTCCACTCATTCCTATCGAGCAATATGACTTCACTAAGACCTTTAGCCTTTGTTTGCCTATGCTTAAAAAAAAGATATTAAGCCAACAAACCCCTCAATTCTTTTCTATTGATTGATTTCTATTGTATCCAAAAAAATTGTATGTTTTTCAACTTTTGATGGCTAGGAATGTTGGCTTTTGAAAATTTTGACTGACAATGATGGTTATTTTGATCGTTATGTGGAGAAATTAGAGTTTAATCACAACGCATTTAGTAATTACTTTTTTTTAACTCTCTGTGTACAAACACCATAAGATTGGCTTTTGGTAGTTGAAAAGTACATGCCCGCTTGATCTTTGCTGCATAGGCCTAAGTATTTCAATCGATTCTCCCTCACTGTAACCTTAATTGGAGCATGCTATTTCATATCTTGTTTCTTACTATATTGCCACTCATCCATCTCAGATTTCTCATTTATGCTACACTCAACTTTTTGTACATGTTATTTCTTAATTGCCCAACATTTTGACCTATAGAGAATTGCGGGTCTTATAGCTGTCCTTTATAGTTTCCCCTTCAATTTCGTGGATGTTCTATGATCACATATAATCCTAGAAGCACTTTTCTATTTTAGCCATCGCCATTTGATTTATGAGTTACTTCTTTGAGTGATAACTTATAAAAATCAATAGTGAAATAAAATCCTAATGGAAAAAATTTCACCCTCGACAAGAAATCACACTTTTCTGTATTTCACTTCGCTTACTGTTAACTTCATGGCCCTTGGGTGCTTGTACTATTAGAAGATCCTGATCCTTTCATCTGGCTGTGCTATTTATATATATTTTTTGTTATACTGATATTCTATTACTATTTGCTGCTTAAGTCTGTAATTGCAAATGTTTTTAGTATGTTCGATTTTTTTTATTTTCTTCATCAATCTGAATTATTTCATGCGTGTTTTACTTACTTGAGAAATTTCATGGTTATTCTACTATCACATAAAACCCTAGAAGCAATTTTGACTTGGAACATTCTTCATTTATTCCATGAATCTCATTTTCGAGTCATAAAAATCCGTAGTTAAATAAAATTCTAACAGAAAATATTCACCTCAACCAAATATCTTTTTTTTTGTGTGTGTTATTCCCTTTTCTTACTGGTAGCCCCTTGGTCCTTAGGTGCTTGTACTGTCAAGAAAATCCTGATCCCTTCATCTGCATGTGTTTTTTTATATATTTATTATACTGATTTTCTACTACTATTTGCTGCTTAAGTCTGTCAATGCAAATATGTTTGATTTTTACTTTCTTCACCAATCGGAATTATTTCTGTTCTGATTTCCTTCTTTTACTTCAGTTACTAAATTATTAAGATCGCATGTCAATGCTGAGCACGGGATGTTCGTGTAGATATGATAATGTTAGTATATCTTTTTAATATTACATGGTATATTGGTGCAGGAGAGTGCAGATAATGTTAATCCTGATTCTGATTCAACTTCAAAAGATGCTCTACTCGAAGAGGCTTGCAAAAAGTATGATGAAGCTACACGACTTTGTCCTACTCTTCATGATGTATGTTCCTTTATCAGTTAATCTGTCTATTTATAGCTCAATTTGTCTTTTGGAGAATTTGGGGGAATCAGTTACTGCTTTATTTTGTTATATGGAATCTCAATCATAAGAAGAATGTTTAGTTTATAGATATTAAAAAAATTTCCACCACCTAATTTCATGGAAAGATCTGAATAACACCTCCAAAGAAATCACATTTGCATATTACTCAGATACAACTTTGTTAAGAAAATGCCATATTTTGGTTGCATGAGGTTTTATTATTAAGAAAATTAATCATTCTGTAAAGTGAGAAATATAGTTCTGTATAGAAATCACTTAAGCTATTACCTTTCATGCAAAATCCCAACATTTCTATCTATGTAGAGTTAAAGTGACAATTTTGTATAAACCCAATGAAATTTTGTTTTATAGTCATGCTGTACTAGGAAGGACAGACACATTAAAATGAGGTTCATGTCTGTGTTTGGTATGTGTTGGACACTGACATGCAGGACTCTTGCCAACTTAAAGGAAAAAAAATATAAATATTGTGTGTCAAACACCATGGAGCTGTGTATTGCTTAGACATAAAAGAGACTCTCTTATATAAGTTGGATATAAATTTTAACTGATCCTAAACTCCTCAGAAGCATACGAGGGATATCGTAGGCTTGTATTAGGTCATGTATTTGATTGGTCTTTTAGTTTTTTTTTTTAAAAAGTTAATTACTTGATTAGAAGCATTTAATAATTTTATTTTTTTTTTCTTTCTCCTTTTAGTAGAGTATGTTCTAATCACTAGGAGTTTGATGTGTATTATATATACATATATATACATACACTCAGACGCAATCATGCCATCATGTCTTCGCATTCTAGCTTTTAAGGATTCACCATTGTTATGTCTTGTCATATGCGAGTCCATACTTCCTAGATGTTGAGGTAAAGTGACTTTTACACAGACGCGCGCATGCACACATATTTTTTTTTCCTTTTTATGTTTTGCATAGAGCATTGTACGCTACAAAATTGGAAACTAGGAGAAAATTTTTCTTTTTCTGGAAAGATTCATTGGAAACATATTTTCCATATACAGCATGTCAAGTGCTACATTTGCATATATGCCTCTTTAATATATACTTTTTCCATGTACACCCTTCTAGAATGTTAATGGAAAAGTTCTCTTTTATGCATCCCTCTGAATTTGAATTTCTCCATGTAACACTATTGGTTGCAATTTACAAATGTATATTGTGCACGCATTGCAGATGTCAAAATACTGATACCTGTCAGTTCATCGCTTGTGTACCATGATATCTTGGATCAATTGCTTGCTAATTAAATATTCTAATTCATGATTCTTCTAAGATCTGATTCAAGATGTTACTGTTATAGTGAGTTCATCTTATTAAATGGTCAAACATTACAGCCTGCAAGTTTAAAACATTGACCTTGCAAATCTGTTTGACCAGAAAGGCATTAATGATTACCATGCTCTTTACACCTGCTTTGCAGTCTTTACATGCTTCGATGTGAATCACGATGGAAATATGGATGGTACAAAAATACTCAAATGTCAGTTTTCATTGATGTGCAATGCTTTGTTAAGCTCGTCAATTCTCAGTAGCATACTTTCTCATACATGCTCTTTTGGTGATGGCATCTTGTTATGTGGAATGGACAGATGAAGATAGTAAGAAGTAAAATAATCTGCAATCTGCATCTATTTTGTTTTATACTATGGAAAAATTTAATAGATTATTCAGATAAACGAAAATTTTGCAATTAGGCACCTATGGTGTAACAAATGATTTTTTGATAGAAAAAAATTGTAATGGGCTTTAACAAATGTTGGCAGTTCTTTCTTTTAGTCCAATAAAAGTCTGGGGAAAGTTGAAGTGGGAATGAATCCCTGCCTTCCTTTTAGACTAACTGTTTAAGAAAAAATAATAATAATATAAGGAAAAATAATGAAGAATTCTGAAAAACGGTGGATGAAAGATTTATTTTGAATTACTAATAAGGATTTATGTTATGGCGTGTCATAAGACAAGCCTGTTAACTAAATTACAGATCAAAATAGAAGATAAAAGGAGGAAGGAAGGAGGATACCAGTGGCATCATAAGGAAAATGAAGATTAACAGATCCAGTAGGGTAATGGAGTATCAGTAGGAGGACAAGCAGTGGCATTAGAAATAAAAAAGTAATAATTTACTTTAGAAGAACCTGCAAACATGCAGCATCGAAATGTACCATTGACGCTGTAGTGCACATTGCTGCTAGATGATTTGGATTCTTAGGGATAGGAGGGATTTAGGGTTGGGTTATTTTGCGGACTGAGTCAGAGAGAAGAGATAGAAGGATAGCTTTAAGAGTTTTGTTACTAAGACAGGTGTGGCAGAGGTTTGGGATAAATGTTTGGTGTTTGTTTTGGTGGAAAAGTGGCACTTTAGAGTTTGGACCACTTACATGGCTAGAAGCCGGATGAAGTGGCTTGCCAGTGTAAACCTTTCACTTTGGCGTTGTGTGCAGCATCTTGTTGGAGTGGCAGTCTCATATAGGACCGGGCACAGATATTTCTCTGAATGCTCATGGATTATAAGGTCTTGTTGAACCCTGGAGTCTTCCCTAATATAGATAATGATAAATTTTTGTAATATTTAGTGATAATTTGGAATTCATTAGAGGAAAATCAGAAAGTAAAGGGCTAATAATCATCTGAACCAGCAAAGCAAGCTTGGAGTACAAATCATAGCGTCAAATAAGAAAAATGGGTAGTGGACCTAGTGTGCTGAATTTTGTTTAACCAACAAGGGAACAGAATTTCTTATTAAAATAACAAGGAAATGCAGCAATATACCGAAGCTTCCATACGCAGGCACTGTGGATAAGGCTCAGTCAGGACCATATACTCAATACACCAACACGAAGAAAGAAAAATTGACAGGTCAAAAAGTGAAAGAAAAGGCGTAAGCATGAAAACGCCAGAGTTTGTATATAATTATCTCTATTGTAATACAGTGATCATGCCATAAATTAGCAACAAACTTGAGCTTGTAGATTAGATAATTTTTAAGCAGAGAAAAAACACCCTATTTTTGGTTTGGAAAGGAAAATATCTTCAGGAATAAAGCGAGTATGGTTAAGAACACTGATTCAAAGATGAAGTGTGGTCTACGATAATTCTATTTTTACCTAGTCGACCTCCTTTTAATTTGAAGAACATGCGGCAAACTGGTGAACTAGTGTAAAAAAAAAATTGAATGTAATATTGATTCATTAACAAATTGGTCAATCTAGATAGAAGTTTATAAGTAGGGTTATCCTTATTTTATATGTGGTATCAGGGATAGGTATCACATTCGACTATGAAATATATGCCCCAAATCATTGTGATGGAAGCGTATGTATCCACATCATTTACTGACATGCATAAAATGGATCTCTTATGAACATCTTTTTTAAAGTTGTAATGTACCTTACATTTCTTGTTACCTTGTATCTATGTAAATCAGTCCCATTGGTGTTATTAGTTTTTTTATTCACAACTTTCTTGAACCTCACCCCCCGCGTGCCCGTCCCTGGTGTGGATTCGTCAAAATATAGTTGCCACAATGAGACCTGAATCTTGCATTATTTTATATTCTGTTGATTTTTTAAAATAAATTTTAGACTAAATTGATTGATAATTAATTTAATTAATCTTCACTTTTCTTGTACTAAAGTACTGTTTACTTTTCTGCTAGGCATTTTATAATTGGGCTATTGCTATCTCTGATCGGGCTAAATTGCGCGGCCGTACAAAGGAAGCTGAAGAACTATGGAACAGGTGACAACCTTTGAATCTTCAGAAAAAACATAAGTTTTAATACCTTGTGATTTGAAAAAAAGAATCTTAAGCCCCTGATTTTTATTGATTTTTAATAAACTCCCTCATATTTCATTTTGAATAGCCCTTTGGACACCAAAAAGTAGAAAACAACACCTGGTGTAAAATCAGCATTTTTGAAGTAAAATCAGTTTTCATGTAGATGTACGGTTCGTTCATTGGTCTAGGGGACCACTCAAAATGAAAACTGGTACCCGGAGATTTTGGAATTTTAGGCACAAAAGATGTTTTTTTTTCTTTCTTTTTTTTTATATTTGGGTGGGGGGATGGTTACAATCGTTTCCCATTTGAATATATATATATAATATATATATATATATATATATATATATATATATATATATATATATATATATATATATATAATATATATATATATATATATATATATATATATAAGCGAGTGAACTTTAGATTGTACCTTTAACATTCAGATCCCTTGATACCATATGACTGCCAAAACTGTAAAGTAGTACCAAGTCTGAGGTTTTGACCAGTTGGATTAGTGTTTACTGTCCAAGCTTACATTGTTGACTTCTACTTTCGTTTTACGTTTGTTATGTCACAGACTTCCCCTGGTGGGCCATGGTTTATATTTCAACTCCAAATGGGAAAGGAAGCAACCAAATGAACCGTCCACCCCCAAGAATCTACTTAAACCCCTTACTTCACCCCTTTTTCAGTAAAAAAATCCCTGAGTAACTTAGCCAAGAAGTAACTCGTGTACAAAGGAAGCCAAAACAAACATTTCTGCCCTAATTTAGCTATGACTTTGATCTACTTTAGTTTCTAAGAGAGCAAATTCTGATCATTTTAATATCTTGATTTATTATTCTGAACTGTTGACGAACAGCTAAAGAAGTAATTAGGATTAAAGTAATATGCTTTAATTATATCAGGAAGGGTCCCTGAGATTGATAGAAAGCTTTTAAGAATATTTTCTTTGTTCTATAAGGCATATAATGTTATTTTTTTTTTTTAATGATGTTGGGTTATAGAAAGCTTTTAGAAAGAAAGTAGAAAAGTTGTGGGTACAAAAAAAGTGCAACCATTGAAAGTAGTGAGAAACACATAATTCAGAATACACTAATGGTTTTCATAGGCACCACCTGTAATAATGTGGTCAGGATCTATTATGGTTGTCCGTGCATGGAGTGAGATTTTCTTTGTCTTCATTAAGCATCGCGGCTTTGGGTTTTTGATGCAGGGCTATGAACTTAAAAAGGAATATCTTAAGAAAGCATGGTTTAGAAGTGTTGCACTTGGGTCCAACCTATACAGGGTGATGGCTTGATCTATCACGGCCCAACTGCACCCAATGACATGGAGGTTAGAGTTAGGATTATCTTTATGTGCGCCCTTGTGGCCCACATGATTTAACGAATGGATGAGATTGGTCTAGGAGATTACTTTGTCAAGAGGCTAAAGGATTAGTTTTATATCCCTAATTCCTGTAGACTTTTTCTCTAAGTACACATTCACAAAGATATAGGATAGATTGAGTTGTTAGATTGATGAGAGAATCTGATCGCATTGTAAATTGTGTGGGAAATACTCACGTCGTTCTTCTGTAGTCTTTTCCACTGTCTTGATCTCGACAAGTTCTTCATCATCTTGCAAGGAGTAACACCTTCAGGATCTTGGGTAAGGTATCTAGGTCATACTAACATGCTTTGGCTGTTACGTATTCATTTCTCTATCTACATACCCAATTTTATGAGGAAGCTTGCAATAATAGCAGATATAGCCTTAAGTCTCCGAAAGCGTTGCTAAGTATTCATTAGGCCACTGCCATAATTTCTTATTTTCTTTGCCTGGGGACCTGAAAGATACCAATGTATTGCATTTATCATTTATAAGGCTAGATAATGATTTCTTGCAAGTTCTCTGTTGTTTTCAGGGGTTACCAACTTGGAAGCGTACTGTAGTTTCCATTAAAAGGAAAGAATGTGCTTCAAAATTACGAGAAATAAGTTCCAATTGCAGATATGTAAACTCACTCTCTAGGGATTGCGGCTTCCAGCTTAATCCTTGATGTCAGGGACCAAGACAAAAGGCAGCAAAGAGGGGCAATTCCATCCCCTCATTTGTCTACATATATGATCCATAGGAGAGAAGTTCTTTTGTGCTTCAGCT
Source organism: Agave tequilana (assembly GCA_038442645.1). Classification (NCBI taxonomy): domain Eukaryota; kingdom Viridiplantae; phylum Streptophyta; class Magnoliopsida; order Asparagales; family Asparagaceae; genus Agave; species Agave tequilana. The sequence goes on along the minus strand of JAVJIF010006255.1, from coordinate 28,740 downwards.
TTCATCTATTGAAAAATTGAGAAGAAATGGCTAGTTTATAAAAACTGTCCTTCAATTTACAATTAACTCACCATAAGCTAAAGCATTTCATTTATCCATCAGTCAGTAATATGGGAGTCCACATATTATGTCCTAAAAGAGCATGCACACCAGTTTACATCCCATGAAAGGATAAATATGTAGAAAAGCACATACTTTCAAATACATACAATAGTAACTAATAATATTGTTTGCTGAAATGTTGGTAATTCTTTTTGTATCCTTACAAATGTGCTGATTTGTATGTGAAATAATAGCCATACCACAGGTGAAACGTAGCTATTAATTGCACGTGTTTTATGATAACAAATAATTTTTTAAGAAAAATGCTCCTTGAATATTGTCACGCCCCGCTTCTCAAAATACGTAGAAATAGAGTCGCGACGAGAGTCGACGACGTATATACGTGAAGAGAATACCCCACGTATACACGCTAAGCCTAAAGTAACCTGAAGTTATAAAAGGTCTATTACGATAAATCAATATCACTGCAATACTACATATGGATGTCCACACATGATATCATATGAATACAGAAAAGGAATAACGACTGATAGCAAAGTATAAAGAATCAAGAAAACTACAGAATCAACATGAATGAAAAAGAAGACAATAATACCAGAATAGGTAGAGAGAAACTCCGGCTCCTCGCAATATGTCCAGTCTCATCGAACACCTGATCAATAACATGAAACATCTAATATCTGAATGTGCAAATCGAGGGTCGTCAGAAAGCGACCCAATGAGCATGTAAGAAAAAGGAAAGATGCTTATGTATATAAATAATGTGTACATATGATGATAGTATATACTGAAATAATATTGAAATAATATGTAGAACATAAATAGACAGTAAGACAGTTAATAATAGAATCAGATGACAAAATCAGTGTGTTAGGTGTCTATCACAGTCTATATATATATATATACACCAGGTGGGTAGAATCAGTCATGCTAGAGTCCAGTGTACAATCAGGCCGTGAGTACAATCAGGTGTCAGTCATAACATGTATACATGTATCGGGTGAATACAATCAGTATCAGTACATTATGAACAGTTTATTATTATTTATTATGTTAGTGAACACCAATTGTCACCTGTAATAGATGCATCCCATATTACGCCTACCACACATGTCAATCGGTTTCCTAGTTATTGAAACTGATAGGTTGGAGACATTATGCATGCTTTAGGTGGGTCCCGTACATACCTGAGATCATGGCCTCAGTTTCCTGATGTTGAACCAGGCCGTACCGCTAGGTACTCAGTAACAATAATTTCACTGTGAAAACAGTAGAACAGTAAACAGCACAGATGGGATGCCAGTCATCCCCGGGAACCTTGCAGTGGAACGCTCAGTCGGCTGCGCAACCTGTATCCTAGGTCTACCCAAAATACAGACGCTGTCTCCTCCATCAATTTTCCCAATCCTTGTGTAAGTTATCTTTTTATATTATTATTCAATTCAGTTAAAACAATCGATATTTATGTTACTTAAAATACCGGGACGATACACTGATAGTAACGATACAGTATAACAGTCAACAGTAACTGTATATACGGTGAACGATAACAATAATAGTGAACAATAACAGTATCACAGTCGCGGTCTCGGTGATAAGACAACAAATCCATAAACACATGAATATCAAGATACCTCTGATGTATCATCTGTAATCCATCTAAATTCTCCCTCAGTGTGACAATACGAGTCTAATAATCCATTATACATCTTTAAGGTTTACTATTCCACTAGTTCGATTTGTCCCAATCTCGAGTCGACTTTATTCTAATTAAATTAATTAATATGCTCAAGTATCAACTACTGAATAACTCCAAATATCAGGTCAACAATCTATCAAATACATTCCAGTCCCAAACACTACTACTCTGATATAGATATCATCTAAGGAAACATGGTCAAGAATAATAGTTAACATGTATAATCATTATCTGAGCATGGTAATAACTTAAACAGAAATAACAGTAGTGAATAATAATGCAAAAGTAAACATTCACTATGCCTCATGAAGTGATACGCATAATCATATTGACAAAATATATCAGATAATTACATGAAATAATATGAATAGGATATAAACACTTACTGCTACAGTAAATAGGAAAATATATAAGAATAAACACTCACATGAAATGACGTAGTTTTGAAACCGAATCGCTGTCTGGTCTTCACTGTACGAACCGGTACAAATCTCCGGATTATCCCATGAGTCGGTCTTCGAATCGTCAGTGTATCGGGTCCTCTGCTAGCAAGAATCCGAGTCTCCTGTTACCGAGTTCAGATCGCACGAACGGGTCTGAAATGCTGCAACACGTAACTGAACACTTATAGACACATGTACATATATACAACACACGCGACACATGCAATCTACATACACGTGCACACACTCAAGCATACATACTCATACATGCACTCATATATATATATATACATATACTATTACATATATACATATGTATACTCACACTAGTACATACATACACCCACACATATGTATACTTACACGCAAACTCACACTATACATACATACCCATATACATACATACATACACATATAATATACATACATATACATATACACACACACTTACATATAATAACATACACTAATTAACAACACTATACATAGTTACACATTTCACATGCTAATGAACTCACACACATACCCACATTTAAATAAACACACACATAAATAATCACACAAATATATATACTACACTCATGCATATAATTTACACTCGCACTCATCAAATATGAAACAGAGAGAGAAAGATGGGGCGTACGGCAAGGGAAAAGAAGTGGTTGCCGATGGCCAGCGAACAACAGAGACGGAAGCAGCGGAGGATGTCGACGGCTCGAGGATCTCGCCAGGAAGGATGCGGGTGTGCTCGCACTCGCCGACAGCTATCGGCGACGACTCATAGAGAGATGGAATATAGCCATGGCATGGCTTCATGCTTTGGTGCCGGCCATGGAAAGAAGGCCATGGTGGAGTACAGCAAGGGAGGCAATCATGGCTGGTGGCTCGACCATGGAGAGCTTCGGCCATTGCTGGCCCTAGGTGGAAGGGAGAACGAGCCTTGGTTGCAAGGGCACGTCCAAGAGGGCAATGGGCACGGCCTGAGATGCATGGGGCTTCTCTGGTGTGCAGCGCAAGGCAAGGAGGGCAGCCTAGGGATCCGGGTGGGTGCAGCCGTGGGGTGATGATGGTGGGGATCGACGATGCGCGGGGTGATGGCCCGACCATGGCGCGGGAGGAAGAGGTGTCTCGGCCAGGTTGCGAGGTGGATGGGGGTGCTGCCAAGGCCTAGATGGGGAGAAGGAGGTCAGCCATGGAGGGAATAAGGATAAGATGTGCTCCGCGGTTGTCGGAACAAGGTGGACGGCTGGCGATGGCGTGGAGGAAGAGATAGGATGCGGCTGCTATTGGAGGAGAGGAGATTAGGGTTGATAATGATTAGGGTTATGATTAGATTAAGGATAGATTATATAGGAGGTGATATGGGTATTGGGTTAAAGGGTAATGGGTTTCGGGTTGATGGCATGGGCTAAACCAAGGTTATAATAGAAAATAAAATGAGAAAATAAAGATGAGGCTTGGACTCATGTGGCTTAGGGGAAAAAAGGGGAAAGAAGGAAAAAGAGGGAGAGTTAACAGGCTAGGCTAAACTTTGGGCTCAGTTCAAAGAAAAGTCAAAGTAAAAGAATAGTTGTGGACATGGGCTTGGGAAAATGAAAAAAAAAGAGAGGATAAAAAGAAATAATCATAATGATAATAATTAATACTAATAAACAATAATAATAATAAGGATAATAATAATGGCAATAATAGTATTTAAATATAACATGTACATATACTTATACACATATACAAAAATAGATAAATCAATAATAATAATGATAAGTAATACAAATAATTTATAAGAATAGTAATACAATATCCTTTGTTAGGGGATATTACAAATATAATTTCATCTAATAAAATAATGGTATTATATGGGAGAAAAGAAGAGAACTAAACGTCAATGGATTCAAATAGTTAAAAATTTCTCGTATATAATAATCAATATCCTTGATTACCAACAAATCACCCCCACCCAAAGCACAAATGAAATCCTAGCTCTGCCATTCTTTCAGGTTAAACCACTAGAAATAAGCAATCTTAGGTCTTGTGAACTACTGTATAATTTAGATATTTTTCTTTAATCATATTGTTGTTTGTACAAGCTTTGTTAGTTGGCACTTTTATCTTCTAAATGACACCAATTCGAGCACTTTTCTCTTATTGCTATGTTCTTTTAATTATATTTTTAGGCATAAGAATGTGTTTTTTCCTCTGAGCCACCCAAAAGCAAGCACTTGGAAATCGACATCAGCGCGAGGTGGGATCTAATGGATCCTGGCTCCGTCATTGCTTGAGGGATCAAGGCACTAGAAAGCAGCAATCTTCGGCCATGTGAACTACTATACAATTTGGATATTTTATCAATCAATCATATTGTTGTTTGTGCAAGCTGCATTAGTTTACAGTTTTCTGAATGACACCAATTCAAGTGCTTGAGTCTTTTTACCATGTTCTTTTAATTATATTTATATGCACAAGCTTTTTCTCAGTGTTTTATCCTCTGAGGCTCTCCATATGCGAGCACTTAGAGGTCCACATCAGTGCGAGGTAGGATCTAATGGATCATTCAGAAATGGCATGTGTTTCTATGAGCCCATCAATGTAAGGCAGTTGGTGGGATGACCAGTTCCGCATAGTGGTTTAGGGGATAAAACTTTCCTTGTCGGTGTGGTACCTTTGCCATGTTTCAATTACTGGAGAGAATTCACCATCCTTCCAAGACAATGAGTGCTTAGAAGAGAACTGATGAGAACATCACGCCAGTTGTCAGTTACCTTTCCATGCCTTAGTTTATTTTGAGATGTGTTTTGTTTCTTTCTTTTAGTACCACATCGGTTATATCCGAGAAGTTCACTTTGTAAAAGCCTATATAAGAGGCTCAACTCAATGGATAAGTAGACAATGATTAAATAAAAATTTTTTTCAGTTAAAATTCTCTTGAGAGTGCTCTTGAGTTTGGTTGCGAAGCCTGTGGTGCAAGGGGTGTGAAGCTCGCGTAAGGGGTGCGAAGCCCAAAGTTATCTGGTTATTTCTCCAACCCTATTCTCTCTTTTCATTTTATTTCTTGTAAAACTCTAGTTTTCTTTTTATTTGTATTCGAAGGTGATTGCGATCCTGTATTACATCAATTTGGTATCAGAGCTTTGGTCCCAATCCCCTTCGAATTTCTTCTCGTCCCCAAATCCTAAATCTAGATCTGGATCTCTAGATCTAATCTACTTTGCAAAAAAAATTCGATTATTGTTAGATCTAGATTTAGATTTAGATCTATTTAGATCTACTTTGCAAAAAAAAAAAAAAGAAGAAGAAAAAAACAGAAAAAACAGGAAAAACAGGAAAAAAATAGAAAAAACAGAAAACAGAAAAAAACAGAACAAATTTTTTTTTACTGTTCACAGTGAACAGTAATCGGTCACAGTGAACAGTAATCGACCGATTACTGTTCACGCGAACAGTAACCTCCAGGTTACTGTTCATGTCCCCCCAAAAACACCAACATTCGTCCATTCTGAGCTCGTTTCAAGCTCGATTCGAGCCATTTTTGAAGCAGCGGATTCGTGGAGAGCAACACTACACACCTACAGCCTTCATATTTCAAGCTTCGGTCGTTTGCCAGATTTAGCTCAGCAGATCAGCGCACCACAGTCCAGGGCTTGTTTCTGCCCCGATTAGAGTCCGATTTGCTCCATTCTCGAGGTGATATCCTAACTTGACCTGAATTGTTAACTGTTAGATTACTTGCAACTACTATATGGATTGCTATAATTTGTTAGTTGAAATGTTATTTGCTTCGATCTAGTGGTTGAATCAGCATTTATCACTTTTCATCATTTTAGGAATGCATTTTTCTTTACATTTAGAACTTGAACTTTAAGGTGTTTTGTTCGTTTAGTGCATACATTTAGTTTACTTAACTCTAGGGTTCTTCACTGCATCTGCTTGTTTGCTTGAGCCATTATGACTAGTCAGCATTATAAGGACCCCTACGTAGACCAGCTACATAACCCCATCAGGGCCATATGTCCGTTCATGATTACATTGCCATATTTAAGGACTTAACCCATCGTAGTGAAGTGAGAGAGCACCCTTCTGAGACTCTAACTAGGTTTGTTTGGGGTTTACGACCTAAAATAAAACGTGCTATGATTACTGGCCCCTATGACTTAGACACTATTGAAGAGGCCTTTAATGTTGCATTAAGGTTGGACTTGACTTTCAAAACGCTAGTCAATGCTAAGGCTAAGTGTTATAAATGTGAGGGATATGGACATTATGATTATCAGTGTCCTTCAGAGAGTCAACATGTTAGAATTGTGTCTAGTGATGAAGTTGATGTTTCGAAGGTTATTGAGGAAGTCTATATTCCTCCTAAGACTGTTAGTATAGACACAACAGTTGGTGCCGACACACTGGTTATTGATGAAATTCACATGTCTAATAGTACCAGTGATGACGTGAATGAGATAGTTGAGCCTACTACATTGCATTTTCATGTTGCATATATTGATGATATCACTAGACCGATAGCAATTTACAATGATACTCACAAATTTGCTGCGTATCCATATAGTACTTTGCAGGAATTTGCGGTTGATAATAAGGTGATGGTTATGAGTCGCTTTGAGGCTGTGAGGAAGTTGCACGCTTGGCCTAAAGATTTCGATAGGGCTTTGAAGATGATTGCTTCCATTGCTTACGAGTTGGATAGCCCATGGGATCCTGGTATTAGTTCCGTCTTCAGCAGGGATGATGCGCCTTGGTCTACTCTTTATGTCTTGATCGAGCTGCCATCTTTCACAGCCGACCCGTCACGGAGACCAGCTCCACCTCCGCCACCATGGTATCAACGCGGCGTACCAGTGATGCTGCCACGACCACCACCTTGGCCCGATTGATATGCTTCGTGAGGAAAGTCCTCACTCGGCAGGGTCGGGTTTCTCCCACCCCGGGGGAATTGATGAGGACATCACGCCAGTTGTCAGTTACCTTTCCATGCCTTAGTTATTTTGAGATGTGTTTTGTTTCTTTCTTTTAGTACCACATCGGTTATATCCGAGAAGTTCACTTTGTAAGAGCCTATATAAAGAGGCTCAACTCAATGAATAAGTAGACAATGATTAAATAAAAACTTTTCCAGTTAAAATTCTCTTGAGAGTGCTCTTGAGTTTTGGGTGCGAAGCCCGTGATGTAAGGGGTGTGAAGCCCGCGTAAGGAGCCCAAAGTTATCTGATTATTTCTCCAACCCTATTCTCTCTTTTCATTTTATTTCTTGTAAAACTCTAATTTTCTTTTTATTTGTATTCGAAGGTGATTGCGATCCTGTATTACATCAGAAACAAGTGTAGGTATAGAAGTGAATAGACGACATGATACTGAAGAAACCTTACGAAGGAGGGAAGATGAAGTAGATAGAGGCAAGGAATTAAATTGTAACAAAGCCTGTATATTTCAATACTTTTGTTAACACATGAAGACATAAATTCTCTACATGTCCTGATATGGTTAGGTTATCACGTCTTTGAAATTCAGGCAATATTTGTGTGGTGTGTTTTTCAAATGAGAGGAAATTATTTTGTTTTATCATTCTATATTACAATTTCGGGAGCCAGGGCATCAGTCTGCTTTAAGATAACTTTTATTTTCAGCTAAGGATTAAATTATGGTAATTATTTGTTCTCATTATTCACTGTCATCTTGCAAGCAACAGTATATACAACATCTTTTAGTAAATATAGTTTTTTTTTCTAATTCTGCAAACACCAAATTTTTTGTTATGCAGGCAACAAAAAATTATGAAAAGGCTGTTAAGCTAAATTGGAATAGTCCTCAGGTATGCTTTATGCAAATCTTTTAGTTTGGTGCAAAGGTTTTGATTTTCGCTTTACAGTTCATTTTCAAATGTTTGGTTACTGCTGAAACCATGCTTCCATTTAGGCCTCTCCCCTTCTCTGACCTTGTTTTAATTAATATTCGGCAGCAGGTAGAAGTTAATTGATTATTATATAGTTCATCTAATAAAGACAGGTTTATGTGAAGAGCATTCCATATGCAGATAGAAGTTAATTGAAAATTATATAGTTCATCTAATAAAGACAAGTTTAGGTGCTAATTATAGGTAAATCCGTAGTTGTGTTTTTTCTGTAGCAAATTTCCAGAGTTTAAAGGAGGCAAGGCTTGGTACTTGTCCAAAATGAATTCCTTGAAATCATTCTGTCTATTTCCTACTGCATGTGCGTCTACTCTGGTCAGCCTTCATTACAGGGGAAAGACACTTAAACAATAAATTATATATATTTGTGTCATTTCAGAAAATCAAATCCTGGGATATATTAGATTCAGATCCTGTATGTAGAATAACTTTCAAGGTCCAGTAACCTTCAACTCCGGCTTCTTTAGGATTGAGTTATTCTAGGAAAGACCACAAGAATTCTAGCAAAGTAGATTATTTCAATCTTCCATGTAAAAAATATAGTTTTTCCCGTCGTACTTAGATCTAAAAGTTGCACTTCATCTCTGACTGTATATATCATCTGTCCAAAGGAGATTGTTAAAATTGTTTACAGTTTCTTTGGAACTACTCTTAGTGATGGCAGAGCCTTCTTAGCTACTATATTTAAAGAAGTAACTTTTACATGACATGACAGCTCTAAATTTATAGTGAGGTAATTACATTCTTATAGTGCTTTAATGTGAACATGGGAACCTGAGTTAGTAGATGATTACACGGGCCGATATGTTCATCTTGCCTGTGCCACATTTAAAGGCAAAAAAAAAATAAAAAAAAAAAATCCCTCTTAAAGTTGGAGTTTCGCCAGTGTGACAGAAATCATGCAGAGACTTCAAAATCTGGGACAAAATGGGAAAGGGAGAAGGAACTTCAAACCCTAGAGTGTCCTTTGTTGGAGTTTGAAAGAAGTGAAGGAAGTGGAGAAGTAGAAAGGATTAAGGACAATCCTATTAAGCGGGTCAGGCTTTCAGGTTGGAAATTCGACCGCAGAAGTCCGACTGCAAATGCAGTCTCGTAGCATAACATGAAGCGGCAGCTTTATGTGTTGAGACGAATATGCAACTCGATATGATACGGTCCATGTGCGGTGGCTATGGTTGCATATGCATAGGTAGTCAGAAATCTCGCATTTTAGAATGCTGCTCACTATCATTCTTTTTTCCTTGGTTTGGATCTTTGACTTGTATCTTGCTTTAAAAATGAATAAAATTTATTAGAGAAAGCTTATCATCTTTCCTTTTTCATTTAGAAAACTTATCTTCTCCCCTTCTTCTGGACTCTTTCATAATCTAGGAGAATTTTGGATAGTTGCTTCAGGAAGCTTCGACTACATAACAAATAAGGTAGTATCCCTACCAGGACCTATTAGGGTTATACAGAAGGCGCCTCTTTAATCTATAGTTCCATAGCCAGGAATTTGTCACCAGAGGGTTGGTTTCTAGTTGTTATTGGTCATAGAAAATGTGTCAAATTTTTATGGAATATCCTCCATAGCAGTTTTATTCAAACACTTACAAGTATAGGGTTTCTATGTTTGTTTAGCACTTAAGGACACTTCCAGGACATTATGATTTAAGTAACACACGTCATAAAATTATGATGAATTCACCATTCTATTGCAGTATTAGAGACATGCAAACTGTAGACAAGATTGTACTAACTATTAATCAAACATTAAAATTATTTTGTTGAACCATGGACAGTTAGTTATGGCCTTCCTCATTACATTCATAAATACACACATAATCCATGTTTGCGCACACATGTATGGAGAATACACGCCTCTCTGGGTGTTGGAGTTTTAGAAGGTTTCTGTGTCAAATACTTCAAAACACCCTACACTTGGCATCCCCATCTGATTATGTGGCCGTGTAATTCCGGAAAGGCTTAGATGATGATTATGATGATGGAACAAGGGAATTTTCTTGTTGTATGGCTGAAGTCAGCCACGAGAAAGAGCCATCACCTGTTTCCCAAAAACATAACATAGATGTGGTAATATTCTAATAAATTTATTATTTCTACACTATAAATTGTAAACACCAACGGTTTGAAATATATTTAAAATACTTATGCTTAATTGATTTAGCTGCTCAGCATAATGAATGAAAACATTAATGTGTGGATGAAATAAGAAGCTATTATTATTTTCTCAGGTAATTTGTCACATGTAAAATGCAGATAGAATCTGAATTTGAGAGGACAATTTTTGGTGAAAAATATCTGGTCATTACTAGATTTATTTTTTTAATATATTCTTTAGCTGAACTGGAAGTTTCTAGAGGGCACTAGTAGAGTTGGATTCTGTCTCCCTGTTCCCTCAATTTTCAGAAGATTGGCTAGATGTAACCACTCTAACAAGTCTGTGTTCTGTCCACTAATAAACAAGCATACAAGACACTTCTAGTCTTTGCCAAAACATGCAAAGACAAACCTTTCCCTTTCCATGTTCATAGAATCATCGTTAAGGAGGCTATTGTAAACATAGAACTTTTACAAAATAGAACTTGAAAATGTCCCAATTTCATGATGACACTTGGGCCCTACTTGGAATAGTGACAGAGAATGTCCTGTCTTCCCAAACAACTACAAATTTCAGGGTTATAGACCACCAAGGGAGAGCGCAAGGGAGAATTGGCAGAACTTAACAAATCATAGTACATTTTAACTTCTTGTTGGATTGACCGGGAGAGAGTAATTGCGGCTTCACCTGTAATCCTGAACAAGCCTTCCGTATATTTGGGAAATACTGCATCTCATTATCATGTTTTAACTTTTAACTTATTGTAGGATGAGTTCTGAACCTTCCTTTTAGAGTTAGGCAACTCTCTCTCTCGCTGTGCCTAACTTTTTGGCTAATTCCACCCGCCTCTTAACCACTGTCCTTTTTCTTTCGTAGAAGAAAACCTTGCCTTCACAGAGGGCTTCGCTGTAGTTTCACTTGCCTTTTCTTCCCAAACAAGCCTTCAGGTAAATACTGAGAGTTCGTTATTGTGTTTATTAGGATTTAACTCCTTGTTGGATGCATTACAAATCTCACCTTTAGTCAGGGTTGATAGTTCCATCCCTTTTTCTTATTTTCTCAGCTAATTCCTTCTATTTCATAACCCCTGCCTCGTAACCTTCCAAAAACAAGATTCAATGCTACTCCTTTCCTTGCTTCATTTTGCCATAAGGCCTAATGTCACATATCAAAACATGATGAGACAATCAAATGTTAATGTTAATGCTTTTTTTTCTCCCTCATTATGAATCTGTAAATTCAAAGTAATGTCACCAAGGGAGTCATTGATCTATAAAATCATGTAGAGTGCTTATTTCTTAAGTTTCATCATTTATATAAATGCATCATCATTGCTTGCAAATGTTATTTATTAAGATTTGAGAAGATTACCATGTAAGGTTCTCTTCACGGATAGCCACCTACGCACGTCACATGGAATTCGATAAGTTTTTTTTCCCTGAGACTTCAAGCATAGATTAAACATCTGCAGACAATTGATTACGCGATTTAATATATTCTCATGGATGTGTGCTCTACCTGAACATTAGCTAAATGCGAAAATGAGATTATTAACTACAAGTCTGCAATTGTTTCCACATCTTTCAGGATTAATTTTGTCATCTTCATTAGAATGCGGAGATTCTTTTATGGTTATCTTATATTCCTTCCTTGCAAATTATACTTGTCTTGTGTAACTGTGTGACTATGTAGCATATACACTCTTACAATGGAGCCGTGTCATGTCGGACACGTATCGGACACACATGTCATATGTGCTTTTAAGAATCGGCCACATGTCCGAGTGTCGTGTCCTTCTCGGTGTGGCCATGTTCATGCAACACAGCGGTGTGATGTCTGGGTTGAAGGTCATGCAGAGGAACATGGAATAGCGCAATTCACAAATAGAAGATTTTTCATTTGAGCGATTAGGTTTCCAGCTTTGCAAATTTCCCTCCTCTTGAGTTTCTTTTCTGACAGGAACACAAAAAATCTCACAAAGAGAAGGTTTTCATTCAAGAATACGAAGTGAGGCTCTAATGTTTAGTTGAAAGAATAGAGATACTGTGCCACTTGAGAGATCAAGACGCATAAGCACAAGTGTCTAAAATGATTTGTACTATACAAATGTAGTCATAGCCAAGTGGATGACCTATATAGCCCCAAATAAATGCTGCCAGCATTTTACCTGACTTCACACCAACCTTTTTGGGAATGTCTAGTACCCATTACTTCATGGGGAAGTTGGCCACCTCACAAACTAGAGGATGACATTGGTCATGTTATTTCTTGTTATAGCAAACGGGACCCAAACAAGTGATGTCACAACATAGGCTGTGACCTATGCTAACCTAAAAGCTTAACCAATAAATAGAGAAATTTCTGTTTATGTACTTCACTCTACGTCTAATTTTCCAATCTAGGACTACTCAAATCACACGTCTCAATATTTCTTAAATTGACGTTAGAGAGCAGTTTTAAATTATTTCAGTCCCCAACTTTAGTAACATATGCACGTAGAAATATAAAATTTGGGTTCCTCGTAGATAAAACAATATGAAATGGCTATAGTATAATGTCGATTGAACCAACTGGATAAATCAGCCAAAATTCATATCTATCTTATACTTACCATTTGACCTCTAGGACTATACTGAGAGAGTTATGGTCTATGCACCTTATTATTTGATGTTGAATTAGGGGAGGGTCTATTACCAGCAGGGGCGGAGCCAGGATTCTCAGCCAGGGGGGCACCATGGTTTAGTTTTGTTTTTGTTTCATGATTGAAGTTAAAAAAATTAAAACAATTCTCAAGTTTAAAACAATAAAAGCAATTTGGAATTTGACAACTAAAAACTATACCTAGAGTGATAATGATGAGATTTAAATAACTTTAAGGCTGAAGTTTCTAAAAAAATATACAGCTAATTAAGGTTGTGTTTCCTAAAGAATCCAGCCAATTAGAGCTGTTATTTCCAAAAATTACCTAACTAATATTAAAGCTAGTAAAGATGTTGAGAGAGATTTTAGGAGTAGAGAGATGAAATTACTAGATTAATACGCTAATTAATGAGGGATGTGGGGGTAAATATTGTGTATATGTGCAATTAGGAGGGGCACAGTCGTAAACTTCTGAAAATATTATACTGAAGAATAAAGACCTAACACAATTTTTTTTGAATTCAAGGGGAGCACGTGCCCCCTCTTGGTTGCATGTGGTTCCGCCCATTATTACCAGGATATTAGACTTATAGGATTTGGAGTGATCAAATAGGTAGAGCTCTTTCTTAAGCTCCTATTCAACTATACTCCTACAAAGGTCTTTACACAATCCTGTGAAAGAAACAATTTACACTTCATTGAGCTTGATACTATGCAATGGAGCATCATATGCTCTCGTCTTCATCTGTTTTTCCAGTAATCTCTTTATTTCACTTTAATGAACCAACACTTGCTATATTTTAGATCCCTTTCTTTCTTCGCCGTTAATCAAATTTGAATTGTGTCTGTCACTTCACAGTTCACACATAACAGCAAAATAAAAACTCATCATTAATGGATAGTTATCAACTTACAGTGAGCATTCTTGAATGTTGGGATTGTGAAACCTTCGGGCCAATTGCCAGTGGATACAAGATCCTCTGAACTGTCTATTGATGTCACAGTTTATTTGCTTGAATCCATTTTATGTTATGCTTCTGAGTTATGTATCAATTATTGCTTCTGATATATGATTGCCATATTATTGGCAATTCTACAGAAAAATTTCCAGTTATTTTAATGTGATTAAAGTCTCATCACTATTTTTCTTGTCATGATTGCAGGCCCTTAACAACTGGGGTCTTGCTCTACAGGTATGTCTTAAATGTGATAATTTTGTTTCAAAATTTTAGCCAACCTTACTGTTGTAGTTATTTTGTGATTCACTGTCAAGATTTGTAATGCTTTATAATAAGAAGCTTGGCTGTTAATTGGATGACGTCCAATGCAGGAACTCAGTGCTATTGTTCCTGTCAGGGAAAAGCCAACTATTGTTCGTTCAGCTATAAGTAGGTATGCATGCAATACACAGTCATCTAAATGTTATCTTCAGATAGATTAACCTACATTTCTTTTATGCACTTACTTTTCAATATGAAACTTCTTCCATTTTGCTGTCGGCAGTTCCGTGCTGCAATCCAGCTGCAGTTTGATTTTCATCGAGCAATATACAACCTTGGAACTGTTCTGGTAACTACTCAGTGCTCATTAGCATCTTTCTGAACTTCTTTCTCACAATATAATTAAGAGAGAAATAGCACTTGGATAAAATTCTTGAGCATTTCCAATTAAGGTAAAGAGCTCTGTGTTTACATGATTGCATAATATTATATATTACCTTGCAGTATGGATTAGCGGAAGACACGTTAAGACTTGACAGGCCAATTGGTGCGAAAGAAATATCTCCTAGTGAACTTTACAGTCAGTCAGCTATTTATATTGCAGCTGCTCATGCTTTGAAGCCAATTACTCGGTAAATGTTGATTGATTTCATCTTTCAAGGCTTCCCAGAATTAGATTTCCCATTTAAGTCAGGAATGTTGAGGAGGCCTTTTCATTTGCAAGAATTTTTGTAGCATGCAATGCACATGCAATTTTAGACTGAACTAGTACTGTATATCTATATTAGTTTATCTCAAGGTTTGAAATCTCAGCATTGGTATCTGTTGTAGGTTTTAGTATTGGAGTCGCGAATTCAGACATTATCGGCTGCTTTGTTTGAGTCGTATTGGCAATATCAGTTTCGGCTGTACATATCTATGGTGGCCAATATCTCAAACCATGGTTTATATACACCCATCAATTAAGGATAAATTCAATAATTCTAGTCAAATACCTTATTCCAGGTAAATAGGATTTTTTTTTTTGTTTTTTGGGTAACAGAGTCATAGGCAGTCCTTGAACCTAGGACCTCCCATAACTCAACCCAACCCCACACGTTAAATGGGATCTAATTTGTTATGTTAATCAGTGCTTTTTCCTTTTCTCGCTAAGATACACTATTCTATTTTTTTTAAAAATATGCTAATTAGTAAACGATAATTGTTTTAATAGAAAGTTCAGAAGTCCAAAGGCTGAAAATCTTGAATTGGTAATAGATGATATGAACTTTTCAATAGAATGCATATGAAAGAAACAAAGAGCACAATGTACAAAATATGCAAATAAAACTTAGACATTTTGTGGAGATAAAAATAAGAAATGTTCATTTGTATAGAACCGTATAAAAAAATATAATTCAATTATGTAAGAGAATTTATAAAAGATGACACACACACACACACAAATTCTAGTTTATATTGCTGTTACAAAATATTTCAGGAGGAATATATGCAAAACTAATGGTAGTTTTCTATGATAGCAAAATTATATGGTAATTTTCTGCAAAAAAAAAAACAATTTTCCAGTTAAAAGTAGTAATTACGATTTTTTTTAAACAAAGGCAATGGCCCACTCTTGAACTAGGACCTCCCATAACCAGACGCCACCCCTTTACCACAGGCCTGAGGCATATATGATTTAGTCGATAAATGTGATAAGAGTGCGATTTAGCATAATAGTCAAAGTAGGTTTCTGGGATTTGTTAGAATACAGAAAAAATGGCGCTTGAGAGATCAAGATGGTAAATCACAAGTTTCTAGGATGATTTGCACTATAAGAATAATGTTACAATTGTCAACTTATGATTATATAGCCGCAAAATAAATCCTATCCCCATTTTATCTGGCGTGATAGTACCCTTTTTGGGATGTCCAGTGCTAGTCACCTCATTATGAGTTGGCCGCCTCATGAACCAGGCGTTTGTCAACAGGTTACTTGAAAAATAGCTATTAGAGGGTAGCTTTGAATGATTTTGTCGTCCCCACTTTTCAGTAATAGCTGTATGTAATTTTGTTCCTCATAGCTAAAACAATATGTCAATAAAATGTTGATGGAACCAATGATGAACCAGCCAAAGTTAATATCTAATTAGGACCACATGTAGGATTCACCGGTCCAGAATTGCTGGTACACCCTATCAGATGCTGTTAAACTTTATCTTTTCCTATGATCAGAGGTGTTTAGTTGAATAAATGCGGTAAGAGTGGATTTTTAGAATAAGTATAATGAGAGTGGGATTCAATCCAACTCCTTTCGGGCCAAAAGATTTTACCTAGATCCTTGAACCAACTCAGCTCTACAATTGTTTTCCAATAATTGCACATAACTAATTGATAGAGAGTATGTACTTCTATGGACAATTTCGGATTATAAAAAGCGGAAATTGGAAAAGTGCAAGACTCAAAAGCAAACTTACTCTTTTTAGAGGTAAAAGCTGCCATTAAGATCAAATGAAACTCTTACAGAGATTTGAAGAAAAATTGTGATGGAGTGAGTTTTGAGAGGTATAAGCTAGCCAAGGAGGCTGAGAAAGCTGTTCAGAATGCAAGAGCTAAAGTGTACAAAGAAGTTAGACACCAAAGAGGTTGAAAAGGATATATATAGAATTACTCGAATAAGAGAGAGAAAGACTAGAGACATATGTACTGTGAGGTGTGTCAAAGATGAGGATCAGAAGGTTTTAGTTCGAGATGAAGAAATCAAAGAAAGACAGAGAGTATTTGACAAATTATTCAATAGTAGTTCTACTCAAGATTTGAATGATCTTACCATTCAGTGCCAAGATATGAACCGTAATTATATATGCGCAGAATTAGCGAATCTGAAGTTAAGAGGTCTTAAAGAGGATGAAATCAAGGAAAGTTGTTAGCCCGGATAGAATTCCTATTGAGGTATGGAGATGCTTAGGAGAGGTGGGCGTGAGATGGCTGACAAACCTCTTTAACAAGATCTGGCTAACTAAAAAGATGCCAAATGAGTGGAGGAAGAGTACCCTGATACCTTTCTATAAGAGTAAGGGTGATATCTAGAGTTCAAACTATCGTGAAATAAAACTCATAATGAAGCTTTGCGAAAGGGTAATTGAACACAGGTTAAGGCTGAATGTTAAAATATCAGAGAACCAATTTGGGTTCATGCTGGGGCGATCGACGACAGAGGCTATTCATTTGCTTCGTCAACTTATAAAGCGATTTCAAGAGAGAAAGAAATTTGCATATGGTCTTTATTGATTTAAAAAAAGCTTATAATAAGGTACCAAGAGAGGTATTGTGGTGGACATTGATGAAAAAGGGAGTCCCCATCAAATATATTGACATAATCAAGGAACATGTACGATGGAGTAGTGACAAATATCAGAACTTGTGGAGACATAATAAGTGATTTTTCTATCACAATTGGATTGTATTAAGGATCGGCATTGAGTCCATTCTTATTTGCCATAGTGATGGATGAGCTTACTAGAGCTATTCAGGATGAGATACCGTAGTGTATGCTATTTGCTGATGATATTGTCCTAGTCGATGAAACGAGAGTGAAGGTAAATGCAAAATTGGAGTTATAGAGGCAAACTCTAGAATCTCGAGGTTTTAGATTAAGTAGGACCAAAACAGAGTATATGGAGTATAAATTCAGTAAATAGGGAATCCGAGATTATAGTATTGTGACACTAGATGGTTAAGAAATACTGATGAGTAGTCATTTAAGTACTTGGGTTCTATTATCCAAAAGGATGGGGAGATCAATAGTGATGTCAACCATAGGATCCAAGGCGGCTAGTTGAAATGGAGGAGCGCAACAGGAGTTTTATGTGATCGTTATATTTGTTATGGCTGAAGGGAAAGTTTATTGGACTGCTATTAGGCCAGCTTTGTTATATGACACAGAATGTTGGGCTATAAAGAGATATCATACCAGAAGATGAGTGTAGTAGAGATGCGCATGCTTCGTTGCATGTGTAGTAATACGAGAAGAGATAAGGTGAGAAATGAGAATATTCGTACTAAGATAGGCGTAACCTCTATAGAAGAGAAGATGAGAGAAAATCGCCTACAATGGTTTCGTCATGTGCGACATAGACTTATAGATGCGCCAGTCCGGCGAGTAGAGCGTATCAAAATAGGGCAAGTTAAAAGTGCGCAGGGGAGACCGAAGAAAATATGGATGGAGAAAATACGACAAGATATAGATGCTAAGGTCTTAGTGAAGGCATATTGCTCGATAGGATGAATGTGGAGAAAGCTGATCCATGTGCCCGATCGGCGTAATTCTCTTTTGGTTCATGTAGCCTACCCCAAATACTTGGGACAAATGGCTTAGTTGTTGTTGTTGTATAAGTATAGTTTTTTATTATTGTGTTTACTTCCTTTTTAGGTTAATAGTGGAGTTTAGGAAGAAAATACATAATTATTTATTAAATGTAAGCGGTGTCTCCTACTACATTGAATTATCTTATTCTGCATCAAAAATACTACTGGTTTTAATTCTCTTTTCTCAATTTTATGAAAATTTCTGCAAAAGCTTAGAGTAATTATACATTTAGACTCTTTGATTTATGAGAACTATACTTTTATACTGTCCGAAATTATATTTGGTTTCAATACATCCTTTTATCCTGCATTGAGTAATGAGTATAGTTTTGGAGATTATTCAATTTTTAAGTTCTAGTTTCGAAAGAAATTAAGTTTAATAATAGTTATTGTTAAGATTAGTTATTAGGATTGGGTTATTGGGTTGTCACCCATATACCCGCCTTGTCTTCCATATATACTTTGTACCTTCTCTTGTGTTAATTAAAATCAATTCAATTCTAGGGTTTCTATTATCTACGTGGCATCAGAGCAAGGAAATCCAAACACTAAAATCACCATCTTCTTCTCCTACTTAATTCCCCTTCCTCTTCTCAACCACCGCTCTCCCACCTCTCCAAACCTTGTCGTCGCGCAAATACCTCGTCTCAAAAGGTGCCGCCACCTCCAAGAGGTGCCGCCCATCCCTCCACTTTCTCCAAAGGTGCTGCCACTTCCAACAAGTGCCATCACCTCTAACTAAAGGCTTGCCGTCGCCACCCTCCATCCTTTATAAGAAGCTCTACAACTACTCAAAATCAGATTTTTACATCTGATCTGGCATTTGGATGCTCTACACGACTTCTTTGGCGAGATCTGATCTGTTTACTGCTTAAAAATCAAATTTTTACATCTGATCTGGCTAGTCATGCTGAGAGATGTTCTCTGGATGTAATTCTGGCTGTCTATGTCTCTATCTGGTAACTAAGTTGCTGTTTCTTTTACTTACTGGAGATTTCTTACACTATCCCTGATTTCTGGTGATCTGTCTACCGGATACTATGCCTGAGACTATGAGTTCTCCATTATGATCTCTTTTCCGATGGTTGAGACTTTTATTCTCAAGATAAGTTGGCGACTACGTAAAAGTTAAATGGATCCAACTACTTGTTATGGGCACAGACATTCCGTATATTCATTGGTGCCCAAAACAAATTGGCTCACCTCCTTCAAGATCTATTTGCCACTTCACATCCTACTTATATGACTGGCTTACTAGAGACTATTATATGATGACATAGCTTCACAACAGTCTAGAGGAGAAGATTAGTGGTAGTGTTATGTTCATGACTATTGCTAAGGAGATGTGGGATACACTAAAAGTAATGTATGGTAATGAAAAGAATCCCTTGAGGGTGTTTGAGATCTATGAGTACTGTTCAATCTCAAACAGGGAGACAGATCTGTGCCTAAGTTATATGGCGAACTCAAAGGTCTTATGATAAGTTAGAGATGCATCAACCTGCTGTTACTGATGCAGCTACACTGAGGAAATATCGTCAGGATCTCGCGGTATTGAAATTTCTATCTAGCTTGAGTTCTGTACTACGTCCCAGGTGCGGGGTCAGATACTGCGATGAGATAGTATTCTCGCGTTGACTGTCACCTTCTCGAGAGTTATGCGGGTCTCTACTGGATCTGAGGTTTCATTTGCACCATCCATTGAGCAGTTTGTCATGATTTCGGTCGTGGCAGAGGTCGTGGTCGTGGCCGCGATTTAGAGGACGTGGATTCGTTGGAGGTGGACGTGGATTCGTTGGAGGTGGATATAGTGCCTCTGAAAAGGCCCCAACAATGTAGGCATTGTGGATATAGCAATCACATCTCAAAAAGTGCTAGAAGAATTTTGGACATTCTGCGTAGACACAACTATCTGATTCTGGTTCTCCTGCCCCATGTGGTACTCCTCAGAGTCCATCTATTATTTTGGCTCTTCCACGGTGGTACTGTCACAGGAGGAGTATGATAGACTTCGACAGGTAGAGTTCTCTCAGAATGATCTTTCAATGACTCATGCATCTGCTTCAGGGATGCACGCTTATACTGCCTCTCTCCTCAAAAACCCTGGATATTAGACTAAGGAGCCTCATCCCATACTACAGGTACTAAATAAGAGTTTGTTTCATTAAATTTGTCACGTGTCCACCCCTCTGTTAAAATTGGTGATATTACCCATTCTCCTGTTTTAAGGAATAGGGTAGTTCAAGCTACTCCATCCTTCACCCTTACTGATGTCCTATATGTTCCACTATTTCCTGTTAGTCTCTTGTCTATCAGCCATTTGCTAAAAATAATAACTGCAAAATAATATTTTTCCTTCTCATTGTGTGTTTCAGGACTTGTCGACTGGGAAGAGAATTGGTTCGGGGCATTATAAGGAGGCATATACTATTTGGACGATCGAGTGACCCCTATTGGTTGGTTGCAGGTCAGCCTAATCTAGTTTTACTTTGGCACTGGCGCTTGGGTCATCCCTTGGTACAAAAGTTTCGGTCTGTTATCCTGTTGAGTCCTCTATTACTTCTTTAGATTGTGAGTCTTATGAGTTAGGTAAGCATCATCGTGCTACCTTTCAGAGTCGATTCATTTGATGTCTGGGTCCTAGTCGGGTACTCTCCATTAAGAGTTTAGATATTTATTACTCTTTGTTGATGACTTCTCTCGTATGACATGGTTGTATCTCCTAAAAGAGAGGTCAGAAGTGTCCAGTGTTATGAACTTTTCTTTAATGAAATAAAAAATCAGTTTTCTACTTCAATTCGTGTGTTTCGTACTGACAATGTCTTAAAGTATGTTAAAAAAGATGTATCAAATTTTTGTTCCAAAAATGGAATTATTCATCAGACCTCTTGCTCTCATACATCTCAAAAAAATAGAGTTGCTAAATGCAAACATACACATTTTGGATGTCGCTAGAATCATAATGATTCATATGAATGTCCCAAAATATTTATGGTTTGATGCTGTATTAAGTGCTTGTCATCTGATTAATAAAATGGTCACTTCTGTTCTTGATAAAAAAATCTCCCTTTTCTTGTCTATTTCTAACAAAACACCTTCTCCATGACTTTCATATTTCGGTTGCACTTATTTTGTTCAGGACTTGTCTCCTAGGCTAGACAAGTTATCTCTTAAATCTATAAAATGTGTCTTGTTGGGTATTTTAGAATGCAAAAAGGATATCAGTGCTATAATCTCTCCACCAGGAAATAGTTGGTGTCTGCTGATGTTATATTCTTGGAGTCTATTCCATATCTCTCTCCACAGGTTCTAATCACTATATTACTGAGACTGTGTCGCTGCCTACACCTGCTTCTAATATTTCTTTGCCAGTACGCCAGTTAGTTGAAACTCAGGGTCCCTCTGCAACCAAGCCAGTTCGGGATTTCAGATAGTCTACTCATCGTCCAAAGGTTCCTGCCTCCGAACCAATTTGACTATCCCTTCTCTAGTAGACAGTCTCCTCCTCTACCGTCAGCATCTCCCTCTAATATTAATATTCCCTTTGCCTTTTGAAAAGGTAAACGGTCTTGCACTAATCATCCTATTTCGAATTTCGTTTCTTATGATCACCTTGAACCACTTTTATCAGTTTGCCTATCGTTGTCTTCTGAGTCTATACTCAGGTCTTATATAGAGGCTTTATTACTGCCTGCCTGAAAGTATGTATGGATGAGGAGATGGAAGCTCTTGCTTTAGAGGAACTTGGGAGTTGGTTTCAACACAACAGATACTGCTGTTGTTGGCTGTCGCTGGGTCTTACTTTTAAGTACTGTAGATGGATCTGTGGATAGATATAAGGTCAGGCTTGTGGCTAAAAGCTATACCAGACATATGACATCGAATATTTGAGACATTCTCGTCAGTTGTCAAAATAAATTCTATAAGGATTTTGTTCTCCATTGCTGTTAACCTGTCATTGTCATTGCCATGTTTCAACTGGATATTAAAAACACTTCTTGTATGAGAATCTTCAGGAGGAAGTTTATATGGAGCAACCTCCAGGCTATGTTGCTCAAGGGGGAGCAAAAGTCTATCATCTCAAGAAAGCCATATATGGACTCCAGCAGAGTCCAATGGCGTGGTTTGAGAAGTTCAATTTTACCATTTCTGTTGTTGGACTTCATCGGTGTCATTCAAATCATCTGTCTACGTACACACAAAGTTTGGCATCATGTTCTGGTTGTTCATGTTGACGATTTTGCTGAGTGGTAGAGATTCAGCTGGGTTATTGAAGACTAAGCAGTATCTTAAGTGTTATTTTGTGACCAAGGACAGGGGACATCCAAAATACTTTCTGAGAATTGAAGTTGCACATCAAAAACACAGTATACTTCTTTCCAGTGAAAGTATGTTCTAGATCTTCTTGAGAAAGCAGGTCTTTTGGGATGCAAGCTTGCTACCGCTCCAATAGAAGCCAATGTGGTTTATAATTTGATAACAACTATTCACTTGATGATCCAGGAAAATATAGAAGATGATTGAAAAGTTGATATATCTCACGGTTACTATACCAGACATAACCTTTGCTATAGGGTACTGAGTAGATTCATGTATGAGCTCAGAAAGTCTCACTGGCTAACTGTGATAAGGGTTCTTGCTTACATCAAGAGTTGTACAGGAAAAATGTTGGTGTAAAGGAAATATGAGAAATACGTATTTTGGATATTCGGATTCAGGATATACTGGTGACCGAGGAGACAGGAAGCCTATTACTGGGTATTGCACCTTGTTGGAGGAAATCTGGTGATTTAGAGGAGCAAAAAGTAGGATGTTGTGTCTCGTTCGAGTGCAGAAGCTGAGTATAGAGTTGTGGCTCATACAACATGCGAGATTATGTGGTTAAAAAAAATCTACTGATGGAGCTTGGTTTGAAGACAGTCTGGGCCCATGCCTATGCATTGTGATAACCAATTGCTATTTACATTGCTCAGAATCCTGTATTCCATGGAATAACCAAACACATTGAGATTGACTATTATTTGTCAGAAATGCTTAGACAAAGAAGGTGGCTACGTTCCAGTTCACACCGTCTTCAAAGCAGTTGGCTGATTCCTTACCAAAGCTGCCTAACCTTAGGTATTTCTAATCTATGTAACAAGCTGAGCATGTTAGATCTTTATACTCTAGCTTGAGGGGGAGTGTTAAGATTAGTTATTAGTATTGGGTATTGGGTGTTTACCCATATACTTTGTACCTTCTCTTATTAAATTAAATCAATTCAGTTCTAGGGTTTCTATTTTTCTACAGTTATAAAATCATATCTTGATTTGAGCTGGAAGTAAAGAACTATATAGCATGAATACTTCTATAATGAAGTCGTATTCGTGTCAGACTTGTCGATACTTGTGTCGTACATCAAAACTTCCTAGGATACTCAACACATACCTTGAATTTCTCTAATACTTCTTTGTTCACATTACATATTTAAGATATTTGTTTACTTTCTCTTATGATCAAAGACTGTACTTTAGTAAAAAAAAAAAAAACTTCAAAATATTAACTTATATAAAACTATGATAAGTTCATATATATTGGAATATAAAAAAATGTGAGAGATTGAGCTATTTACAAAGAGTTGAAGAGCCAATACCTATTCTTTTTGCAAAGTCATAAGAATGTATGATAGGTTTAGCATATGGAAATACGCGTGGATGAAGGATTTTTCTTTAGTGTAGGCATAAACAAAATATATTCATGTAAATTATTCCTAAAGCTTGTGAAACAATTAACTACACAATCTTCAATTCTTCATCTGACATCAAAAAGAAAAGAGAAAAAAAAATATTACTCCAAAATTTTTAAAAATTACTAGGTGAAATCCAAAATTTTTAACATAATTAATTTTGATCACTGCCAAATCAAAATTGTAGAAATTCTCTATTTTTAGTGAAACCCTATATTTACTAGTTCACAGTTTCCATCCTTTTCAAAATTTCAGCCTCATCGTGTTGAACAAGTTCAAAGTCACGTGATAAAAACATCCAATTTCAATGAAATTCACATTAAGAGAGAGAGAACTTAGATCCTAAAAATTCTAATCCTTGCGAAGCTCTCGAATTGAAAGTGAGGGTCTGTTTAACTTGGACTCATAGGAATCTGAGCTCCTTAGTCTTGGACTTATCAATATCGGCATCACCAAATCTGTTTTTGCTTCAAGAAATTGATGAGAGAGTTGACTCTCAAGAGGATTTAAAGTGGGTTCAGGTGTTTGACTGCTTGTTTGGCCTTGTCTAACGAGAACCCACATGAATTGACGGCTTGTTTTGCTTCCATAAAGTGGTTCAGGTGGCATCACCAAATTCTTTGACTGTGCACCTTTAAACCTCCTGTGACATTACTGTCTCACTGCAGCACCTATGTCCCGGCTTCACCAATGTTCTCTAACCAATTTTTGAGAATCTGAAGTTTCTTTCATTTTAATCCTTTGAGATTGAACAATGGAGAGCACTTGAGTGTCATGCTGTCTCTCCCTTGTACATTCATTACTGTTATCTCCAATGAGTAATCATTTGTATTCAGCCAAATTGTTTCCAAAAACATTAGAATTTTTAGTAGCTAAAAGTAGCATCCAATATAGATGCTCATCAAACACCACATTTCTAGATATAAGCACACGCCTAAGCTGAGGGCTGAAGCAACTGTAAGTCTATAACTTATATGCATCCTCATAACCGACAAAAGTACACTTCTCTGCCCTAGGAGAAAGCTCATCGCTGTGATATATCTTTCAAGACATATACGGTACAGCCAAAAATTCTTAATGATGAGTAATCTGGTTTCTTCAGATACAACCTTTCAAATTGTGTCTTTCCTTTCAAAATACTAGTAGGCAATCTATTTATCAGATATGCAGCAGTATGAAAGCTTCTGTCCATAAATATGTTGGCACTTGCAGCAAATAGCATACTTAAACCCATTTCAGTGATATAACGATGTTCTTTTTGCAACTCCATTTGCTGTGGAGTATATGGACATGACATCTGACGAACAATTCCATTATCATGGAGATATTTTTGAAAATACTAGAAGTGTACTCACCCCTCCATCACTTCAGGGAAAAAATTATTTTAGATTGAAAGTGATTCTCAGCAAAAGATTCAAAGTGGACAAATATGTCAAACACCTCAGATTCTCTTTCATAAAGAAGATCCATACAAAACAAGACTGTCGTCAATAAAAGTTACATAATATCTAGAACGAGACAAAGAACTATTTGGAGCATGACCCAGACATCGCTGTGAATAAGCTCATGAGGTTTACCTGACTCGGTACAAGACAAAGAAAATGGTAAATGAGACTGTTTGCCAAGTTGGCAAGCATGAAAATTTGTATTGCATTGAAATGATCATCTAATGAAATTGACCAACTCTAGACAAACTTTTTAGCGACTCCAACAAACAATAGCCTAGACGGTGATGCAACAAATCAAACTATTCTCTCTAACAACAGAAGAAGCAAGGGTGGGAACTCTGGGTGAGATTGTCGATCAGATATAGCCTTCTCTTTTAAATCCTTCAGCAAACATTGCTCTGGTTGCTTGTTCCTTAAGAAAACAGAAGAGGAAGGAAAATACATTCACGATTGTTACCTCAATGAACTGAGAAATAGATAAGAGACAATATCTAAATGATGAAACAAGAGACACATCTTTCAAAAGTAATTGACCAATGACGGAGTCATAAAACATTTGCTATGTGAATAATGGGGTGAGTACTTCCATCTCCAATGATAATAGATCCGTTGCCTCTGTAAGCTTAAGAGTAATGAATTTACCTGGAGAGTTGTCTATGTGATTGTTGCACCAATATCAAAACCCAGGAATTCTCACTGGTTCAAATAGAGTAACACCTCAAACTCCAGTTGTGTGGGCTGCCATCTGATCAGCATTCTGAATAACTTGTTGTACATTTTGTAAATCAGAGGTTCTCTCTTCGACAGATCTAACAAATCAATCCTGCTTGGCTGCACACCCACGAGCACCAAGTTGAAAACGGCCAGTATTGTGTTGACTCAACAGCTTAATATGAATAAAAGTTTTGTCCACGTCCTATCTGATTTGGGTAAAGATTCTGACCACGACCATAACCATTCTCCTATAGTTTCTTCCACGACCACTACCTCTTTGATTCCAAGTATTTCCTTCATTAAGAGTATTAGCAACTAACATATCATCAGAATTAGCAACCAAACACCTCATGAGAGACATCATTACTACTGTTGAATCCTTCTTCAATACCAAAATTTCATGCTGTATTAATGAAAAAATTTAATCTTCAAAATAGGGCATAAGAGGATGATGGTAAGAGAAGTAGAAACATTTGAAATCATCACAACTCGGTAAGAGTGCATAAAACTTCATCTCGATCATAAACAGGATCTCCAATCAAAGCCAACTCATTACAAATTTACGAACATTGTTGCTATATTCTACCAAACCCATTTCATTCTGTTTATATCTTTGTAAATCTGAACATAACTGCCTGATCTTGGCTTCAGCCATAAAAACTGTCTTGCAAAGTATCCCACAACTCCTTTGTTGTTTGCACATGTACAACTTGATTAACCACTTCTTCGGTTAAAGTTGATTTATCCAGCCAATTAATGTTGGTCATATGCTACCCAATCTTCATAGGATGGATTTGGAACAAAAATAACCTCTTTATCGTCTGTACCAGGTTCTCAGCAATCTTTCAATCAATTTGCAGGTTTAGGTGTAGTGCCGTCAATTTTCCCAACAAACTCTGACCTCGAATAAATGTCATAAGACTGACCCACAACATATAATTGATGAATTCAACTTCATAGAAAACATTTGATGCAACATATTTGGATAGGAAAGAAAAGCACATTCAGACACATCAGTTATACTAGATATAAATCAGAAATCAATTATATTGACCTTTTAAATCTGAAGAAAACCCAATAATCAACAGAAAGAACTGTCCTAAACTTGGAATAGCAATGAAGATTACTAGCAACATAGATGTAATGGGCTTCAAACACGAATCTGATAGCAAACTTGAGAGTTGCAACAGAGAACTTGATCTGACAGTACCCGAATTAAAACGAACTTTCTGATGGAACGTGGCTAGGTACCATGAAAATTAATATGAAAGTATTGCACAAAGAGGAGAATAGTAAAAGAGACAAGGGTAACGTGGTTCGGTTAATAGAAGCCTACATCCGCAGGAAGAATTGCCACTCTTTTTCAACCACAACAAAGAGGATGGTGTTTCTTTACACACACACACACACAAACTATCTCGGGAGCTGGCCTTAAATCTCACCGTGGGGACCATACATGAGAGGTATTAGGGTTACACTAAATATAGATGTTATGCCCATAATGTCTCAACAGCAGCATTATTACACATTACAATACATGTGCATACAATACACCTGCTACAGTACTGGCGCGCTACTACAAGCACTATAGTACCATCTTACATTAACCCTTGATTCAACTATGCATCCTTCAACTAACTGGTTTGCCAAAAAGTGATGAAGGTGATGAGAGAATCCATGAGGGCAATGGTCTTATGTGAGAAAAGTGTGAAAGGGTAAAAGGTAATAATAGACCTTGTGAAGCGGCAAAATGCTTCAAAAGGTGAGAAGGATATATAGGGCGGGTTGTTGCTTCTTTCTTTTTACTAGGAGACAAGGATACACGGATGGATTTCATTGGGTTTAAATATATGTGCCTTTCTTCTCCAGAAAAGAAAAAATAATATGTTCCCTCGGGGGCATGTGCATGTTTTTATAATCTCAGTGTAGAAATTTGCCCCATTGGGCTTGATGTAGTTTAGCTAAAGGCCGTATACACCTTTATATTTTAAAAATTCCAGTGTGGGCCTCCATCCACTCTGGACCTCATGTTGGTTGCCTTGGATATGTGTGTGGACTTTTGGATGCAAGGGCATGTCTGTATTTAACACTGTTTCTATAGACACACACACACAGAGACACACACACACACACCAGTGGAATGTTGTGTCCTGTGTCCTACTCTTTAAGGGATTGCTGTGTCACGTTTGCGTACTGTGTACATACATGTGTCCATGCCCATGCTTCTTAGGTGAAGAACTTAAGGCTTATGTAACTTGGTAACTAGGTACTTGATGTAAATTTTCATTCCATGCACACTCTAGTGCCAGTCACGGTGTCCTCATGTCATACTTGTAAGGAATGGTCGTATCACTTGTCCCTGTTGTGTTCATGGCCTGTGTCCATATCCATGCTTCTTAGGTGAAGCAGTTAAGGCTTATGCATGT